>CM061035.1:11832500-12310000 GCA_030763125.1 Hippophae gyantsensis
TTATCTCTTTATTGAGATTATATCATTTTATGCTTATTTGACGACTCAATACATACTAAGCTAACGCATAAGACTTTTTACTACCTATAACCACTATTTATTCACTATGTGAAATGTATTAAATTACATAACATCATATTAATTAGATAAACTAAATTGTATTATATTATGAGATTTAATCAATCTATTTTAATAATTACAAAATTAAAATACATATTTTGCAATAATGTAATACAAACATTTTTCTCCTTAGTAACATAAGTGCATAGATTTATCTACATTTACCATTTATCAAATCCAATAAAAAATGAAAAAGGCGAGGTTAGGGACAAATATTAATATATTAAAAAAATATAGCATAATTAAATTATATAGAATTTAATATTAGTCAATCAGTTTAAAAAAAGAAGAGAAAAAAAACCTACATAAAAATAACGCTACTTTACTATTAAAAAATAGTATTAGAAACTATGAACGAGACATATCTCAATACCATAAAATCCATGTAGGTATATAAAAGATTTAAGATTTGAGTTGATTGTGTGAGTATGTATTGTATAAAAAAACTATGTGGAATTTAAAAACACAAAATAACACATTTATATCGAGTTTATATATTTTTACTATTAAGAAAAATGTTAGATAAAATATTTTACATTAAATGCTAGCCGGTTCGATAACAATAAAGTTGATCAAGCTAGCTAGGATTTGGTTGGATTCCCTCTATTTGACAATGGTTTGTCGAGCACTCTTTTAGCTGGTGAAGTTCTAGTCAGGAGGTCTAACTTGAGTAATGAGTATGATTCCTCCGTGTGATGAGATCCTTATTTTCCATTGGTGTTTCATCACCCTCTTGTAGGAGATCGATGGTCTTTTTGTCCAAATCCCACAAACCAAAGTTTGTATTTTGACATGGTATATGAATTAAAATGATTCTTGGACCAAAGGGAGTGGCGTTTGAGCTAGGGTAGCTCTATCAAGGTTTATGGCCAATAAAGGAGTGATAGACATCATGTTAAGCTATTCTTTGTAAAAAATAGACTTATGAGACTTGTTATAAGAATAAATTGATTAGCATATTCATATAGGTTGATTTCAAGAATGCATTACATGATATCATGTTCAACACGAATACATAAATCAATTCGTCAAAAACCTTACTTATTATTGTATTGATGGAACATTGATTGATGGATATGTAAAACTCCTTATATTAAAATAGTACGATCGATGAGGGGAATATTTTTTGCTAAAAAAGAATGTATTAATAGATATATATTTATGAATTTACTACACATGTCATTTTTTTCTAATTAGACATGGTTTGCTTAAGGACAAGCAAAGAATTGAGTTTGAGGGTATGATGACTCTATGAAAATAGAGTCATTAGTGCACTTTTTGTTTAATATTTATTCGCTTTATTCAATAAATTGTACTTTAGGGGTTAAAAATATTAAAATATGAACTTTTTAGTTAAAAGAGATGAAAATATATTTTTTGGAAATTTTTATGATTTATTATGCAGGATCAATCAGAAGATGTCATGTAGATGTAATAAAGGAGCTTCCATTTGTCACGATGTGGATGTCATTCAAGAAAAGAGGGCCAATGAGAGTGTGATGTATGTACTAAGTGATGTAGGCCTTGTCACATGTCGACACGATGTTTGTTCCGAGTTTTGCCGAACGGTCCACGGTCATGCCTTACTTCATCACATGATTATTCTGTTCTTTCCACAGAGGTGCCACATGGCACTGAATCTGAACACATTGACCATGACCGATCCACTTCACCATGTGTCGCATGCTGATTCGTCCATTGATTTTCTCGTGCCACGTGTCATAATCCCATTGGTCGATATTGTTTAATTTTTTTCATCTCAATCCTTGATTTAATGCTGATCTAACAGTGTATATTTTATCTTGCCAAATTTAACCCATTAATTTCCCCAAAAAATCCTAATGGGTCAAAAATTAACAATTTTTTGAGTTTTTGGAACCAAGAAGAGAGAAAAATACAAAAAAGAGTTTAAAATGGGATACAATTTTGGTAGAAATTCAAGGAAAAGTTGGTGTTACAATTCAAGAAATTGATTGTATTTATTCGTCTTTTTTTTATCAATTTATATGCATTTCTTTATGAAACATATGAGATTTATGAACAAAATAATGTTTAACTAATTTATTAATCTAGGGGTCTTACGAATCTATTTTTATACATGTGATGATATAATATTTTACCTCGATTATGATTTCAATTTAATTATTTATTTAATTTGATTTTTATGCAATTAATTGTTTGGTCAACAATTGATTTATAGAGGGAATTAAATATATTTGAGAGAATTATTTAATTGTTTGTCTTGATTAAATAACATGCATAACTTCTAGATATAGATGTATGATTTTTATGTATGTGATCCATAATTGATGAACTTAATGAGTAGAATGCAATTTAATTGATATGAAGATTTGATTAATTTAATTACTAGATAGTGTGTAATTTACTTGATGGATGAATAAAAACTATGTTAGATTCAATTGATTATATAATTAATTAATAATTATATAGAGGAGATTTTACGTTTTATTTTAAAATTAATTTTTAATAACATAATCTCTATGTGAACGATCTTTTCTTATAATTATATTATTTATTTTAAATACATATACTTGTGTATTCATTACATAAATTTGTGTAATTCAAGTGCTTCTCATAATAAGTGCAAAAGAAGAAAACAAAAAAAAAGACAAACTTTTTAAATAATAATAAGAAAAAAATGAGAAAAATATATATTAACTCATGTGAAAAGATGACCAAGAGTTTTTAGACACATCTTTAATGTCATGAAAATGAGAATTATAAACTGAATTTTATATAGAATTTCTATTTAATTCCCTAGAATCATATCTATAAAATCTATATGATTTATATATATTTATTTTTATAGAAGGTAAGATAATAAAATCATCAATGAAATTAATTGATAATTTTTAAGAGATCTTTGATTATCTTAATAATATCTTTTAATTTTTATCATCTTATTATTAATTTAAATAAAATTCATCCCATCTGATGTACTAATAATTTATTTATATTGTAGATTAAAATAAATCTTCAAAAATTTAAATAATGATTACCAACGTTTTTTTAATAAATATTTTCCAATACTTTCTCACTTTCCTAACATATCGCATTTTAAAAAAAATTATATTCTATGTACGAACATAAATAAGTATCATTCGCATACTTATTTAGCAGGAATCTCTCGAATGCGTAGCTGTCTGTTTGCTTCTCTCTCTGTTCTTTGTAAATGCTTCCAATTTCCTAACAATTAGGAGCAAAAACAGTCACACAAAATACCATCATGTCTTCATATTCCACCCACCTCTTTCTTCTTCCTCGTTCTCCTCTTAATCTCATCACCATTAGTTGTCTACCTTCTTCTTTCTTTTCCTCCACTACTCCTACTTATCAATTTCCCAATAATCTTTTTCATGGTAAGTAACTCAATTCTCAATTCACTTTTCTAATCATAATTAACTAATTCAATATCCCTACTTATTCTTCATTCATTTATTACATATAAATACAAATTAATCCATATGTGCTTTTTAGTCGTGTATATGGACTCAATTATGACCATAACACTTAATTTTTATTACCTTAGATTAATTATTATTGTTGTGGGTATTTCTTTAATTAATTATCTTGCTATTGATTTTTCTGATAAAAGATTGGTGTGAAAACTCAAAGCAGAGCATTCAAACACATCTGTTAATTTTTAATTTTTAATTTTTTTTAGAATACAAACATTTTAACACCACTTTAAAACTTATAATTACAAGAATAATTTTTTTTTATATTCAATTCATATAATTTACTTAAAAAAGAAAAGTTTAACTCAAACATTTAACCTTAAATGCCTAACTTTTATTCAAATTAAACTCAAATCAACCGTAACCAATTAATACCGTTTAATTGTTATTAAAATAATATTAGTTGAAATACTTTAATTGGGTTTCTTAGCTGTTATTAGCCTAAAGGCCAATATTAAGACCCATAATGAATAGTAAAATACCGTTCTCTGATAATCATTTATGTGATTCTGGCGAAATGAACATCTGGGTTCGAGTCTCCTTTTTTTTTTTTACCAAATAGTATAATTAGTGTTTTTATTTATCTATCTATATGAGCTTGGATTTCTCTCTATTATAACTTTTATTTTTTTTAAATTGTCATTTTGGCTTTTGGGTTTTTGAATTTTTAAATTGTCATAGGTGTTTGGTTGTTCGGAGCTAAGGACAAACGATTCAACTTTGATTTGGGCTTAAAATGCTGCGCTATGTCTAAATCTCACACTAAAGGTAAGCTTTATGCTTTTTCTATATTTGTTTTCTCTATATAGAAATTATATATTCTTTTACTCATTATGTTTTTGGGTTTTAAAGATTGTGTAAAAAAAAAAAACACCATACGCATTATATATATATATATATATATATATATATATATATATTTATAATTATATAATATTAAGCAAGGATACATATATCCCATTTCCACAATATCTATATCTGCAGAAGTGTTTCAAAATGGCGGGCCAGTGATAAAGTTGCCAACGATTGTGGAAGATGACATAGTAAAGGAAGCTACTACTAAGGTGGTTATTTAGAGAAAGTGTTTTTCCTCTTTAAATTCCATTTTCTCATTTTGAAAAAAGAAGAAGAAAATTGTTACTCAAGTTCTTTACATATGCCTAATTAATTTGAGATTGAGAGTGTTTTAGAGTTATGGATTATTATTTGTTTTGAAAGGTTTCAACAAATGAGATAAAAGAACGTATAAAGTCAATCAAATCCAAGTTGGTATCATTGGAAGATGGAGAGATAAGCATTTCAGCTTATGACACAGCATGGGTTGCTCTGGTTGAAGATATTAATGGAAATGGAAAACCTCAATTTCCATCTAGTCTTGTATGGATTTGTAATAATCAGCTACCAGATGGTTCTTGGGGTGATAGTCAAATCTTCTCTGCACATGATCGTTTAATCAACACATTGGCTTGTGTTATAGCACTTAAATATTGGAATCTCAACACTGAAAAATGTCATAAAGGTATGAAAATTAAATCATAATGATACTTTATATTAAAAGTAATATCAATTATTCTTTATCATTTTAAATAATTGATCAAATTAAGTATAAAATACATCATTTTAATATTTTTTATTAAAATATTAAAATAATATAGTTTAAACTTAATTGATATCATTTTAAAAAATTAAAAAATAAAATTACAATAATTATAATCTAATTGATTATTAGTTATTATTAAAGATGAATGATGATGTAGTTTGTTATTATATAACAAATTATATAATCATTAACACTTTAATAGTACCGATGAATGATGATATAATTTGTTATTATTTTTAATCTAAATATAGGAATGAAATTTTTCAAAGAGAATCTAAGCAAGCTTGAAAATGAGAACGCTGAACACATGCCAATTGGATTTGAAGTTGCTTTTCCTTCGCTACTTGAAATAGCAAGAAAGTTAAATCTTCAAGTACCCGAGGATTCTCCCGTATTAAAAGAGATTTATGCCCACAGAGAAGTAAAGCTTACGAGGTTGGTTTTTCAGAAACCCAAACTTTTGAACCATGACGATGTTTGCAAATATTTTTAAAAAATAATTATTTTATAATGAGATAAATAAAGTCATCAAATTATTTAACGAAGAAAATCAAAGCTTAAGACCTTAATTATAACTGTCTATACAGTCTTGTATAGGTAAAATATGTTTTGATTAATTACTAAAATAAAATTTGTGATTATTTTTAGTCATTGATTTAATGTTTTTGAATTTGACTACACATATTCTCATTAAATTTAATATATTATTATAGCTTCATTTTCTCGATTGAACTAAAAAAATCTTTGACATATTTTCACAAAAATAAAAAATAAAAAATACATAACACAAATAAATATAATATTATAAAAATAATTAAAAATATATGATTATAATCTTTACAAGAATATTGATGTCCCGTTTAACTACCACGGAGCAGTACATGTAGGGATTCTCTAATGGACCTCGAATTCCCCGCTAGTAAATAAATTAAAACCAATTAAATCTTCAATAACCTGATTATTCATAAAAATCCAAATATATTTGGTTGTTATATAACTAAATTTAATAAGTTTAAATTAAGAGTATAAATTATAATTATAATTAATTTTATTTTGTTAGTTTAACGTTCATTCTAATAAACATTATCTCATATATCATAATATTAAATTTACAAGATTAAAATATTGATTTATTGATAAAAAAATTATTTTATTTAAAATTAAAATTTTACAAATATATAATATATTTTAAAAAATATAAGAAAATATGAATCTGGAAATGAAATAGGTAGAGTAGGGAGGATAACTACCGTCTCTATCTCGTTCCCATGAATGCATTCTCCTTATGTCAAAATTGGGGTTTCTTCATCAATTTCAATTCTTACGTGACATTCTTAGTCAAAAGATAAATATTCAAGATATTAGAAGTAATATTATATATTAATTAAAAATAATATTATAATAAAATATATAAAAATAGTAAATATTTAAGAATTCATAATAACCATGAGTTATTCAATTCTGAAAAGTTAATTCAATTAGTAAAAACATTCACACTTCTTACAAAATCTATTACACAGTGTGCTTAATAATTTTAATTTTAATTTTAAGTTAAAATTTTTGAAATTATGTAAATTTCTTAACTCATAACTCACCACTCATTTTCAATTTTTATTTTTAAATTGAGAAATTTAATTTTGGTATTTGTCCAAATTTTGAAATATAAAAAATAAATTTTGGAATTGAAATTCTATATTTTTTTGAAAAACACATAAATAAAAATTAACAAACACATTAATGCATAAGCACCATTCTCTATCATTTTGGTGATAATATTGAAAATAATTACCCTTTTATGGATTTTTTTTATTTTTTTTACTTATAATACTCCTAACAACTTTCATGTCTTCGATTACTTCACTTGAGTCAATGTTTTCAGTCTCTAAGGTACCAACTCCGGTAAAAATAAATAAATCTTAATCTAGGTTTAGATCAAAAACATACCAAAAACCTCTTTAGGATAAGTCTATGCGATTAATAATTTTACCTAAATTAAAATCGAGGAAAAAATACACCAAAAACTTTGGTAATTTTATTAAACCTTAGGACAAAAACAAAAAAAAAATCCTAATGGAGAGAGCAAACTCCTATTAAAGGAGATTTTTCTTTGATGTTATTACAAATCGATGGCAAAATTCAAGATGGAAAAGGTAGAAAAAGATAGAGATTATTTCTAGAAATTTTTTATCTTTTAGTAATACTCAAATTTTAAACAAAATTAACACTAAAAATTAATAACACAACCACATTCAAAAAGATTAAAGAGTCCAAATTTGATGAAAACATATCAAACATAAGTTTGAAATTAAGTCTTAGATCTTAAAATATTAAAAATTAAAAATTAATTATCAAATAAGTAATATTTAAATTTTAATTTGTAATTTTCAAAACTGAAACTAAGAAATTAGTTATTAAACAACTTTTATTTTTGAATTTCTTTGAAAATTAAAATTTGATTGTTGGCCTAAAGATTCAACACTTTGTTATCTCTACTTGTAATTAATTATTTTTAATTATTTATTAATCTAATGATTAAAATATTATTTTATATTAATATCTTTAAATCACCGTATAAAAGTGAACGTGGGAATTTAAAATCAATCACAAACAAATTTTTTAATCCATCAAACAATATGTTTAGCCACCGACATAATAGCCGCCTGTCTAAATTTTGGTTTGAGTAATAAAACGTTACAATTTTATTTGATATAATTATAAATTTGTGATAACTAAGATTTTTTTGGGTTAAATAATTACTATTTATTTATTTATTTTTTACAGAGATACTGATGTAATTATATATATTGGATGCATGTGATATAGGATACCGAGGGAAATAATGCACAAAGTGCCAACTACACTATTACACAGTTTAGAAGGAATGGAAGGGCTTGAGTGGGAAAAACTACTAAAATTGCAGTCCCAAGATGGCTCCTTTTTGTTCTCCCCATCATCCACTGCATTTGCACTTATTCAAACCAAAGATGAAAATTGCTTGAAATATTTAAGTAATGCAGTTAACAAGTTCAATGGTGGAGGTAAAGTTCCCTTTCCAATAATTATTGCTGATATAATATATATATAAGAATTTATTTATTATTATTCGACTAGGATGAGTTGTTAATTCATATATATTACTGATATAAAATTAACAATTCAACATATAACTACTTTTAGGTTTAACAAATGAGATAATATGTTTAAAAAAATCAATTCATTTAGCTCACCTAACATGTCTTATAAGCTCTTTTATAAAAAAAATTTGTCAAAAAATAATTATTATAATGTTAATATGGAACAATATATACTTAAAAGATGGTATTTTTTATATTTTTTTGTTTTATAATGTATAATCAAAATAAGATATTTATAGTAATATTTAAAAAAATAATTTATTTTAATTTTATAAATACAAATAAATAACTTATGAATTATTTGATTCAACTCATTTAAAAGTATAATGAGATAAATTGAGCTATAACTTACCTAAATCGAGTTATCTCAACTTATTTATCGCCTTGATCAATAAAATTTATAAATTATTTGATAAAATAAAAAAATAAATTTTTGGAAACAATACCTAATACTTATTTTTTATTTCATTAATTTAAAGTATTATATACATTAACAATAATAATAAGATAAATGAATAATTTCTTCTTTCTGTTTTTAAAAGACCCATTTATTGAACATGTTTTAAAATAATATATATTAAAAATACATACTCAAAAAGATTCAATAAATTTGTGTTCAAAAAACATATGTTTTTTTTATTCATATTAAATATATACATTCAATGAAGATTTGCGAATGAAAGTTATATATGTTAGCTTGGAGGTTATGGGTTACTATTAAACCTTATTTCTCGTGTTCGTGTGTACATATAATTGAAATAACTACTTCTATTACCGTTTTTCAGTGCCAAATGTTTACCCAGTTGACCTTTTTGAACATATTTGGATTCCTGATCGACTACAGCGTTTAGGAATTTCAAGATTCTTTGAGTCAGAGATCAAAGAATGTCTCAGCTATGTTTACAGGTACACATAATAATAATATGTAGTGCCAAATTACCTAATTAAATTTGTCATATACCTAGACTAGACTCCTTAATTATTGTCTCCTAGTTCCCATGATAATTATATCAAATTTCAAATATATTATTTTAGATTCTAATAAGGAATAATAATTTTTCTTTTTAGATATTGGAATGAAAAAGGAATTTGCTGGGCAAGAAATTCTGATGTTCATGACATTGATGACACGGCCATGGGATTTAGACTACTAAGACTTCATGGTTACAAGGTTTCTCCAGGTAATTAATTAAAACACTTTGAACACTAAAAATACATATATACTAACTAATTAACGATTTATTAACTATGCTAATTAATATTGCAATATATATTATTTATTGGTACGTGATACATGCATTTATGAAACTAACTCTAACAATTGGAGTGATTGAGCATTTTTTTATTACAATGACGATACAGATGTGTTTCAACAATTCAAGAAGGGTGAGGAGTTTATATGTTTCGCTGGACAGTCAACGCCGGCAGTAACCGGAATGTTTAACTTGTATAGAGCTTCTCAGGCCTTATTTCCGGGAGAGACAATCCTTGAGGAAGCTAAGGAGTTTTCATACAAATTCCTCAGAGATAAACAAGCCTCCAATGAGTTGTTAGATAAGTGGATTATAACTAAGGACTTGCCTGGTGAGGTATGTCTTAAATTCTTCTTTCTTAATAATAATATTCCTTTATGCCTTCATTTTGCAATATTGTTTCTTTAGTTGACAAAGAGTTATCTTTTCTTAGCTATCTTTTTCTCTTTCTTAATTTTTTTTTTCAAGGAAACCATTTTCTCTTTATTATAATATTACTTACTTTCGGAAAACCTGAAGAAAGCATAAGAAAAGGAAGAAAATAAACTAGGAAAGTCAATGAACTCCATACCAAGCTAGGAAAAGACAGACGACTTTAGTAAAAGAATAGTAGACCAAATCCATATATAGGGATGTAAAAATTATACATTAATTTATGAGTCTCTTTTTGTTTAAGTAAAAGTATAACTTAGCTTTTATAAGTTTAAAAGAGTAGCATTAGTTATTTTATTTATAAAAAATATGTTTATTATTTATATTTTTATAAAAAATTATTAATTAATTTTTTTACTTATAAAAATAAATACAAAATAATTTTTATTGATAAAAAAAATTTAAACAAACATTAGTTAAGATATTTTCATTATTTATCTCTATCATATCAAATAAAAAAATTACAAACATAACTTATTATATCTTTTACTCTCATCCCAGAACAACCTTATAATTCTTTTAAATAAATTTAAAATTATTGAGTGTATTTTTATGATACCATTTTTATAAATAAATAAATTAAATATTATCTTCTTAAATAAAATAATACATTTTATATAAATAAAATAAAAAATATAATCTTACATCCTACTAATTATTATTTTCTTTAAAGTAACCTAAAATTCATATACTCCTGACTCCTGAGTTGAATTGAAAGTCTCTAGTCTTCCGATCCCAGCAAGAAAAAATATAAATAAAATTATGAAAGTATCCCACTTGCATGGGTTTACTCTATCTTATTGCAGTGCGTACTGTCACGTCCCGTTAAGAATGTTCCTAAAAATTTAAAATAAACGATGGTTGCTTAAATGATCTAGACTATTCTACATGGAAAGTTCTAGAGTTGTCTAGATATGTCTAGAAAGAGTCAGAATTCGACGGACTCAACTCAAGTTTGAAGACCGTAGAATGTTCTAGAGCACACTGGAGGGTGCTAGAACGTGCCGGATGGTTCGGGAAGGATGTAGAAGCCGCTGGAAGCTTACGGAACATCCTGGAATGTGCATGAAGGAGCTAGACAAACCTAGAAGACTCTAGAGTTGGCTAGAAGGTCCTAGAGCCTTATGACACATTGTACATAAACCTAGAACACTCTTGTATATTCTCGGCTTAGAATTATCTAGAAAATGGTGGCATATTCTTAAGCTTAGAAACCACACTATAAATAGACCAATTGGTCTTCATTTGTGATCATCTTGGGAAATCCTTGGGAATTCTTAGCATCTTGTAACATAAACTCTCTCTAGAGCAATACAAAGCATTCTTTACAAACTCTCTTTCTAATCTCTTTGGAGAATTTGTTTGGGGAAAGGTAGGCTTAGTGCAACGGACCGTGCTAAGTGCCGCACGATCGCTATCTGAAATTCAAGGTCGTGACAATTGGTATCAGAGCTTTCAGGTTGAAGCATTTCTACCTTTGGCATAATGAAGAACGTTGCTCCATCCATACCAAGTGTTGATGTTCCACCTATGGAACGTGGATGTGAGGAAACTCGGAAACCATCAAAGGAATCTTGAGCTAAGTCGAAAGACATGCTTTCTAGCTTAGAAGCACGAGTGGGGAGTGCGCAGGATAGCTTAAGGGAGCTATTAGATAGGGTGGACAACTTAGAAGAACGTTGCAATGGCTTGGAGGCCGAGGATGTAGAGATCCATGCAGCGGTTAAGATGTCCCTCAACGAGCTAGACGGCGGGCTAAGGCAAGATATTGATGGGTTAAAGGCCGAACTTGTCAAGGTACGAGATCTTGTCCAAAGAGAACTCACTAATGTGTTGCATAGAGTTGAGGATATGAGTGGTGATCTAGCTCTATGTAAGCGGGCTATGACCACGGGAACTAGCATAACCACTGTTATTGAAGCTAAGAGGGTGGATGTTCCCAAGCCTAAAACCTTCAATGGTGTTAGGAATGCAAGGGAAGTGGAGAACTTCCTATGGGGGCTTGAATAATATTTTGAGGCTACTGGCATAACGGACCATGCCAACAAGATCCGAACTGCTGTCATGTATTTGTCCGACACTGCTATGTTGTGGTGGAGATGGAGGCATGGTGATGTGCAACGAGGGGTTTGCACAATTGACACCTTTGAAAATTTCAAAAGGGAGTTCAAAATGCAGTTCTTTCCTGTAAATGTTGAGGAGGAGGTAAGGGAACGATTATGACGATTGAAGCAAACGGGTAGCATAAGAGACTATGTGAAGGAGTTCACAACCTTGTTGCTAGAGGTCCCCGACACATCTGACAAGGATGCCCTATTCTTATTCATGGATGGTCTCCAATCATGGGCTAATCTGGAACTTAAGCGACGTGGTGTCCAAGACTTATCTTCGATCATCGCGACTACGGAAAGCTTTATTGACTACTCCACAAAGAAGGAGAGCTCAAAAGCCACGGATAAAAAGTTTGGTGGAGGAAAGAGTGGTGGAGGCCATGCCAAAAGTCAAGGTTCCAAAAATCATAAGGGCAGCTCCTCATTCAAGCCAAGAGATAATGGGAAGGAGAAGGAGGAACGGAATGCCTCAAAGCCCCGCGTGACGTGCTTCATTTGTGACGGACCACATTGGGCACGTGAATGTCCGAAAAGGAAGGCCCTGAGTGCCTTAGTTGCTTCCACTCATGAGCAGGATGGAGGCGAGTCGGACGAAGGTGCAAAGATGGGTTCTTTACGCCTACTTGGTGCATTGCAGAGCGCCCCAAAGACCTCTAAAGGCTTAATGTATGTAGATGCAGCCATCAACAGAAAGGTTGCTAAGGCGTTGGTCGACACAGGTGCATCTCACAGCTTTGTTTCAGTGGAAGAAGCAAAGCGGCTCCGCCTTAAGGTAGTCTAAGGAGGGGGATCTCTGAAAGTAGTTAACTCAGCAGCACTACCATTGCATGGAGTTGCTCGTGGAGTTAAGGTCAGTCTCGATGCTTGGACTGGCCAAGTGGACTTATCGGTGGCGCCTATGGACGACTACTCGATAGTATTTGGCATGGAGCTCTTGGACCAGGTTAGAGCTTTCTTGGTGCCATGCTCAAAATCTATGTGTATAATGGATGAATCAAAGGCGTGTGTGGTACCGATGGACAGGACCAACGATCCAAGCTCTCTCGGCACTTCAATTCAAGAAGGGATTGAAGAGAGAAAAAGAGAGTTACCTTACCATCTCAAAAGAATACGACGGGGAGGAGGAGTCACCAAAGCCAAGCTTGCCGACGGACGTGCAAGTTGTCTCAAATAATTCCCATGAGGTGATGCCGGACGCATTGCCCCAATGGTTACCTCCAAGGAAGGAGGTGGACCACAAATTTGAGTTGGATCTTGGCACAAGACCACCAATAATGAGTCCTTATCAGGTGGAAAATCAGAGTTACGCAGCAGAAGCGTTGTGGTTGATCCACCAAGCCGAAAGACGGAGCTAGCAGCCTTAAGTAGGCCAAGTAGCCCTTTGTTGGAAAGAATCAAAGAAGGGTTAGAACATGATGCCCTTGCTCAAAACCTCCTTGCCCTCATCAAGGAAGAAAAGACTATGCGATTTTGGCTGAGTGACGGACTACTCTACGCCAAGCAGAATCACATCTTTGTGCCGAAGTGGGGGAACTTAAGGAAGGAGCTAATCAAAGAGTGTCATGACTCATTATGGGCTGGACACCGAGGGATGAGGCACACCCTTTCTTTGATTAAGTCAATCTACTATTGGCCACAACTACGGGATGATGTTGAAGCTTATGTGAGGACTTGTCTTGTATGCCAACAGGACAGGATTGAGCAGCATACACCCGGAGGTTTTCTAGAACCACTACCCATTCCAGAGAGACCATGGGAGAGCGTCTCAATGGATTTCATTACCTGTCTGCCAAAATCAGAGGAATTTGGCAGCATTATTGTCGTCATCGACCGCTTCAGCAAATACGCGACATCCATACCTGTCTCAACGGACTGCATGGCAGATGAGACAACACATTTGTTCCTCAAGAATGTTGTGAAGCATTGGGAAATTCCTTCCAATATCGTGAGTGACCGAGACCCACGATTCACGGGGAAATTTTGGACGGAACTATTCAAGTTGTTGGGATCAGACTTGAATTTCTCCACAAGCTTTCATCCACAAAGTGATGGACAAACAGAGCGTGCCAACGCGTTGCTGGAGTTGTATCTTAGGCACTTTGTAAGTGCTAATCAACGAGATTGGGCGAAGCTTTTGGATGTAGCGTAATTCTCATATAATTTACAGAGGAGCGAGTCCACCACAAAGAGTCCCTTTGAGATCGTCATGGGACAGCAACCCATGACTCCCCATGCCTTGGCCACAAGTTATGAAGGGAAGAGCCCTGCTGCCTTCAAGTTTGCCAAGGCGTGGCACGAACAGGCGGAGTTGGCCCGAGCTTATCTGAACAAGGCGTCTAAAAAGATGAAGAAATGGGCTGACAAGAAGAAGAGGATGGTGGAGTTGCATGAAGGAGATTTGGTCCTGGTTAAACTATTGCCCCAACAATTCAAGTCCTTGCGGAAGGTTCATAAGGGGTTGGTGCGAAAATATGAGGGACCATTTCCTGCCTCATGAAAGTCGGTAAGGTGTCATACAAACTGCAACTCCCACCAAAGCTTAAAATCTATCCGGTCTTTCATGTAAGTATGTTGAAACCTTTTCATGGAGACAAGGAAGATATAAGTCGGGGAGAATCCAAGAGGGTGCCTACCGCAATGGTAACCTCCTTTGACAGGGAAGTGGACTCGATTTTGGCGGACCGCTTGATTCGACGAAGAGGCATACCAAGTTATAGGGAATACTTGGTCAAATGGAAGAACGCCTCGGATGAAGAAACGAGCTGGGAACCTGAGGAATCTTTGTGGAAATTCAAAGATGACATCGAGAGGTTCAAGCTTGAAGGCGCGACGAGGGCGTCGCGAACTTGAGTGGGGGAGGGTGTCACGTCCCACTCAGCATGTCCCTAAAAATCCAAAATAAATGGTAGTTGCCTAAAGGATCTAGACTATTCTACATGGAAAGTTCTAGAGTTGCCTAGATATGTCTAGAAAGAGCCAGAGTTGGACGGACTCAACTCAAGCTTGAAGACCATAGAATGTTCTAGAGCACGTTGGAGGGTGCTAGAATGGGCTGGAATATTCTAGAATATGTCGGATGGTTCGGGAAGGATGTAGAAGCTGCTGGAAGCTTACGGAACATCCCAGAACGTGCATGAAGGAGCTAGACAAACCTAGAAGACTCTAAGTTGGCTAGAAGGTCCTAGAGCCTTGTGACACATTGTACATAAACCTAGAACACTCTTGTATATTCTAGGCTTAGAATTATCTAGAAAGTGGTGGCATATTCTTAAGCTTAGAAGCCACACTATAAATAGACCAATTGGTCTTCATTTGTGATCATCTTGGGAAATCCTTGAGAATTCTTAACATCTTGTAACATAAACTCTCTCTAGAGCAATACAGAACATTCTTTACAAACTCTCTTTCTAATTTCTTTGGAGAATTTGTTTGGGGAAAGACAGGCTTAGTGCAACGGATCGTGCTAAGTGCCGCACAATCACTATCTGAAATTTAAGGTCGTGACAGTACGTAATGATGTATGTTACTTCTAACTCTCTCCTATATATCACACAGGAATTTTATGTATAAAAGACGTGTCTTTTTAAATAGTTTAAAAATAGACTGAAATGAGTTTTAGTTTAAGAATAGATAAAATTTAACCTTAAACTTGCAATTTTATTTTTAAAAATCTATTTCAAACAATATCATAATTTTGATTTTTTTTTTCTATATATTACAAATCTATTTCAAATAACATCGTAATTTTGATTTTTAAATATGATTCAAGTTATTAATAATATTATGTAATTTCATTATTTTCCTTATTTATAAATCGAAAAACACATATTGGGATTGGGCATTGATCTCCCCGTGGTTCCTGAACAATCCCATTCTTACACTAATTACTACTTTAACAAGGTTGATCACCTTTCTCTTTATGCATGAAAAAGAAAACATAAAATAAATACTATATAAAACAGAGAGTTGTTAATTATTCAGGATAAAATGATGTACATATATTGCAAATTTAGATAATTTCAAGGTATCAAATTAATCATAATTTTTTTTAATCCATTAACGGCCTTTTTTTTATTAAAAAAATGAAACGTTATAAGGTAAAATTCAAACTTAAATTCATATAATAACGAAGATGAAGAGTCATCTCACTTGTACATTTTATCATCTGAACTTTCTAGAAATTTCTAACTTATAAAGTGTAGCTTACTATTCTGATGAGTTGGGATATGGATAAAAGAATTCTGGCCCTCACAATTTTATCTATACTTGCAGTTGGATCACATAACTTTTAAAGTGTAAGCTTATGAAAATGTCCCAACTTTCAAGTTATATCCAATAAGTTGAAAAAATCACCTGATCATCAATTTCATGAGAACTAATGAGCTAACTCATCTAGCTAGGAATCTCATACTCTCATTTGACAAAAAAAAAAAAATTCATCAAAAAATAATTATAATAAAATGTCATACTAAATATTTTTTTCTTCTTATTTAAGAAAAATATAATAAAAAATTAATATGTATACCAACATTTTTGTTGAACAAAATTACAAATATATTTTGTTTTATTCTTATTTTTATTCTTTAAAAATGTAAATGAGACACTTCAACTACTTTATTTAAAAGAAATTTAAGTTGACCTAAGCTACAATCTTAAAACGAAGAAAGTTGGATAAACTTAATTGATTTGACACCTTTAATATTTAAGATATAAATAAAAATAAGCTAATTAATACATAATAAATTTTCCTAGTTTATATCGGAAAAACAACCAATATTTTGTCCAAAAGATTTTCCAAACAATGTCACATTTTAATTAAGGCTTGTTGACTCTATAATTCACATGTTTATTCTAAAATCATATTTTGATATTTTATTTATTTTTATGATAATTTAGTTCTACTATTAAAAACAATCGTACAATAAAAATGATTATTTTTTATGCTTTTATTTATTTATTTAATTTTTTCTTTAATTCGTTTAATTTCAGTTGATTAAAGTTAAAATAATTTTTATCTAATATAATTAAAAAATAAAAATTAATTTTATCTTTATATTATTACTTTTAATAATATAATTAAATTATTAAAAATAATAATTATAAGATCTAAATATTATTTTACTATAATTAAGAAACCCCAACTTTATATTTCTCTTTAAATAATTGTTATAAGTAAAGTAGAAACTATCCATTTTAGCATCAAAAAGTATAAATACATAAATTAAATTCACTAATTGTATTTATAAGGTGAAAATACACTGAGAATTAATACAAGTATAAATATAAAAAAAAAGAATCTGCTTTTCTTAAAAATGCTTTTAGGAAAAGTATATTAGTTGCATACAACTAATATACAACTTATAAAGTATATTAGTTGCATACAACTAATATACCATTTAATGATTTATTAACAACATACTTGTGAGGTTATCTATTTCTCTTTACCCTTAAAGTTCTTGAGTTTAAATTAAAACCTCCATTGAAGAGAATCTTAATACCATTTGTTACAAATGTGACCATTGTTGTATTTTTTTGGATAATTCTTAATTATTAAGTAAAATGTTTTGAAGTATTATTTAACGACTTAATAGTATTTATATATCATATATCTAACGTTGAAAATGAATTTTTAAAGTTTAGTTAATGATTAAAATTTATTTAATTCTTCGTCAATAATATTATTCTTTATTCATACTATATAACAATTATCAATTATTAAAGTAGAATATTTGACGATAAAGTGCCATGTAAGAAGAGTAATTATGGACAATGAACAGGTAGGATACGCCTTGGAGGTCCCATGGTATGCGAGCTTACCTCGAGTGGAGACAAGATTCTACATTGAACAGTACGGAGGTCAAAACGATGTTTGGATTGGCAAGACTCTTTATAGGTATTCTTTTTCCAACCATTTATATATAAGTATTTATCCATTTAAAGTTTTTTCCAACAAACTCAAAACGTAGAATATAGTTTTTCCAAATATATAAATAAAAAATTAATCATAAATTTTTAAATTAACTAATATCTACATTAAAAGTAATATAATAAATATTATTAATTAAACTCCTTAATTTAATTTTAAATTCTAATAGGTTACAAATTAGTATGGATGAAAGTAGTAAAGTAAACTTCTAAATGTCTTTTTACTTAACGTGCTTAGTAACCTTTTCCCTAATTTTTATAATTTCTAATTATTAATATAATTTTACTTTAATCTCTCTAAAAATACATTTTTATTTTATTAAAAATATATATATACTATATTTTTCAACAAATAAAAAATGATTTAGTGTCATAATGATACATCTTTTAACTAAAAGTTACTTATACAAATTCATATTTTTAACAATCCTATTTTTTATTATAATGCAAGTAAATAGTTTGATTTCATATTTTAAATTAGAGATTTAATCACATAATACTCGTATAAAATATAAATGATTTGTCCTTAATTTTACCCATTAATGTGACACATATTTAAATTCTTAATAAATTTAAATTTTAGATTATTAATGAATTTAAAATTAAATATAATGATTATTAATATACAACTATAAAAATATAGATCAACATGTAGATCTTTTGTTAAATAATGGTACTATTAAGTATCAAAATCTTTGAATAATACAATTACTTTTTATTTAGATAACATGTATCAAAGATGTAATATAAACTCAATTTATAATATAAAATTAGACTATTTGTACATCTTAAAATAAATTAGAGATTATTATTATATTACTTTAAGATATTTCTTCCATCCGAGTACCACCAAAGTAATAAATCCTATAAAAAACCATGGTTTTTATAGTGTGGTAAAAAGAAAAAAATATACATGCGCTATGAATATGTATTAAAAATAAAACTTTATTTACGAATGATGGTTATGTAATACATTTAAACTTAAAAAAGTTTAAATTCAAAATAAAATGTAAAAGACAAGATATGTGATTGTTTTAAAGTATATATAAGAGTATTTTTATCAAAAATTATTTTATATGTCATTTAAACTTTTAAACTGTGTGTATTTTATAATATAGGCATTTACATTGTCATCTTTGGAATCGAATTATATACATTTATAACTCAGCATGTTACTTGGTTACTTCTTCTTTTTTATGAAAATGTAACATATTTCATAACTTAGCATGTAATTAATGGCAAAATTTATTGTGAAATGTATATATATATATCTCATACTAGATTGTAAAATAGTTGTAATCCCAATTCTCAATCATTTTTTTTTCTTTTGCCCAAGGTTCTAATAAGAAAGGTTTAATTTTCTTATTTATTTTTCTTTTGATGAAGGATGCCCTATGTCAACAATAACGAGTATCTAGAGCTTGCGAAGTTAGACTACGACAATTGCCAAGCACTGCATTTGATTGAATGGAAAGATATGCAAAAGTAAGAGAAAAATAAAACAAACTTTTAAACTTTAGTGAAAAATTATTAACCTTTTTTATAATCCTAAATTGTTATAAATACAGGTGGTACACAGAGAATAAACTTGAAAACTATGGTCTAAGCAAGAAAAGCCTCCTATTAGCTTATTTTCTTGCAACATCCAGCATTTTTGAGCCAGAGAAGGCAAACGAAAGGCTTGCTTGGGCCAAAACCGCGTCCTTAATTGAGACAATAGCTTCTTATTTTGGGGATTATGAGCATAGAACTTCCTTTGTTCGCGAATTCAGAAATACTACCAATTTGCAAAACTATGTTAATCTTTCAAGGTACATGTACTAGTTAATCAATTTTTTTTTTGGTGCTATTCATAAATTAAGTTTCATTTTTAACCCATTTTACATGTTTTTACGTATTTTTTAATAACATACAAAACTTATATTTTTTTTATCTTTATATTGAAAATAAAACCATATAAATAACTAAAACATATAAAAACTCGAGATTTTTTTCTACTAGAGTGAATAATTATTTTTTTAATCAAAAATATTCATCTTAAAAAATAAAGAGAATTATAATAAAATAACACATCTAAAATTTAAAATAATAATAACCAAATAATTCTGAGAACGTGATTCAATTGATTAGAGTTAAACATTGAATAAATCTAAATGTTTGAAATTTATCGTCAAATGTTTTAGCTAAGTTTTTATTTTTGGATAATAAAAATATATGACTTTATAAATTTTTTTTTTCAAGTAATAAATGCAAGACACATTAAAAAAGAAAATAACAATGAGAAATAACAAGATAAGAAATTAGAAGCATGTGTGATGCAATAATAGTTAAGGATTGTCTCTATCTCATGGCTTTCTTAGAATTCTATTCTATTTGACGGTCCTTGACATATGTAAAAGAGCACTTACATTAATTTGTGGTGCAGGAAATCGAAAGTTATGAACAGGGGATATGGACTTGTTGAGACATTAGTGGGAACGCTGAACCTCCTCTCCAGAGGAATACTTGTTACCTATGGTCGTGACATAAGTCTCCATCTTTATCAAGCTGTAAGTTATTTGAACAATTCTTATAACATTCTTCCAGTAAATGAGATTATTTTAAAATCATAATATTTTTAGGATAAATAATATTATTCTAAAATTAATAGATTATATTATAAATTAATAATATATTTTATTCTAATTTACACTTATACACTACTGTAAAACTAACTAATTATGTAGCTTTTATATGTTGGTTTTAAGAAAAAACTATATAAAATAGGTAAAATATAACTATCACTGATCAAACAATAATTTAGTTGGTAGATTAGAGTACATACAAAGAATCATTGTCATCTTTTGGATGATATCACTGTTACAAAAAAAAAGTATTAAAATCGATTTTAAACTAATTTAAAGTCAGTTTGTTGAACCGTCTTTAAATGAAATGATTTAAAATTTAAAGTCAGTTCATGCGGTGAATCGATTTTTAATTTTTAATTTTTTTTTACAAAATTTATTTATTTTTTATTATACTCAAATTAAAACGTGTATTCGATCACTAAATAATAGCAGAAAAAATATATGTTTAACAAATAGTTTAAATAATACAAATAATTAAAAATTAAAATATTAATTAATAGCATAAAAATTATCATGTTGTTGTTCTATGTTATTCAAGATCATCATATTTTTCTCCTCATGTTATAATACAAAACTACATATATAATATAAAAATTTATACACATAAATAATAACATACAATAACAGAAAAAATATGAATAATAAGTGCGTAGAATTAATAGAAATACTCATAAGAGTAAATAAAGTGACAAATGAAAGAAATGAAGAAAAAATAGTGTTTTGTAAGTAAGAAATGAGTATAAAAAATTTAAATATTTAGCTAAAAAAAATAGGGGATCTAAAAGATTAGTTAGAAAAGAAGATCCACTAACCGGTGTTGGAATTGATAGTCGTAAGTGGCCAAAAAATGAGAAAAAGTGAAGGAAAAGTGGATGAGGTTTTGGGTTTTTGAGAGTTATGCAACGCTTGAAATAGTTTCTGTCTAGTGAAGAAAGAAGAGAAAAGAATTTATCCACATGTGTAGTGTCAGTTCTACGTGTCAATTGACGCTATCTACGTAGGACATAGTATCGATTGACGTATCGAACTGACGCTACATGTACATGTAGTGTCGGTTCCAAGTGTCAACCGACACTACGCTACGTGTATAGCGTTAGTTCGACATGTTAACGTAGCTTAGCGTAGTAGAGTCGGTTGACGTGTCGAACCAATGCTACATGTGGACATAGCATTGGTTGACGTGTCAAACCAATACAATACACGTAGCGTAGCGTCGATTGACACTTAGAATCGGCGCTATATCCACGTGCAGCATCGGTTCGACACGTCATCCTATGCTACGTCTTACGTAGATAACGTCAATTTTACACCGACTTTACATATCAATTTAAATATTTTTTTATATAGTAGTGTATATTTGGGTTTGAATTATGGGTACTGTACAACTCTCATTTGCAAGTTCTAAACCTCTTGGTACGAATTACAAGTATGAGTCTTCTACTAACGTGAGATTAAAATCAATAAAAATAGTCTATGAATTGGGGTTGCATAGTGAAGGTTTTAGCCTGAACAAAAAAAAATTGCACTACTATTAGTTCCCTAACTTTCACATATTCTATCTTTTATTCTAACTTTTTTCATAACATCTAGTCCCCTAATTTATAGATTTAATACTTTAATTTCAAATTTTAATATATTCTACGCTTTAATTTTTAATTTTTTTAGTAAGATATAATTCCCTAACTTTTAATATTATACATTTTAGTCCCCTAATTTCTATTAAACTTAGAAAAACTAAAAATTTAGAAAACAATTAGGAGTTAATATCGGTTAAGTTTCTTCTATTTTTAGTTAGTATATTTTTAATTCCGTAGATTATAAAATATATCTTTTAATTTTTTAATTTTTTAATTTTGAGAAAAATGTATTAATTAATGATAAATAATATTATTTTAATAATTTTTACTAAAATATTAAAATTTTCATGTCAAGTGATTAAAATAAAATTAAAACTTAATAATTTAACAATAATAAAGTAACAATTAATATATAAAATTTTCAAAATATTTATTTTATTATTTTTTATTCTCTTTATTTTTATTTTAATATTTAATTGATTTTTATTTTGATTTTTTGAAAAAACAAAATATGTATTTAATTCATTTTCTATTGGAATATTTGTATGATTGAATTTTTTCCTTAAATAATTTGATATTAAATTATATATTTATTCTTATTAATGATTCATGTTTCATGTCTCGTCAAATTTTTAACACTTGACATAAAAAATAATATTTTCATAAAAATATTATTAAAATAATATTAATTTTTTAATTTTTTTTTAAATTAATAAACTAAAAAACACAATTTATAATATAAATAATTAAACGACTTTAACTTCAAAATCTAAAAAACTTTTATATCCTCCTAATTTAATGCATTAATACTCTTTATGTCCGATATCATTAAAATATTTTAAATAATATTTTTTTCTTTTTGTCAAAGTTAGTCACATGTATTCAACATGTCAAAATTGGATAAAGAAATATGTAAAAATTTAAGAAAAAAATCAATAACCAAAAATAATAATTTAATTATTAAAAGAAGTATTAATAATTAAATTTAGGTATTAAAACAAAATTTACCGATATATTAACTATGATATCAAATCTCATATAAAAATAACTAAAATAATTTAAATTTATTGTTTGTGTTTTTGTTTCAACACATTTCTTTATCATTAATAAATAATAATCCTAGTTTAAAAAATTTACCAAAATGATATAAAAATTTAGAATTAAAAAGTCATATTATTAATTTTTTTCTTGTAAAAATATAATCAGAATTTTTTTCTATTGTCTTTTTTTCTTAAATTTTCATAAATATCCATGTTTAATTTTTCATATAGAACACATTTAACTAACTTTGATTAAAAGGAAAAAAAATACTAATCAAAATGGTTAAATAATATACTAATACTTAAATTGTGATATTAGAACAAAATATTTTAATAACATACACCATAAAGAATATCAATGTTATTTCCCTCTACGATCTCTCATCTTATAATTTATTTTATAGTTTTTAGATATTTTATAAAAATAAAATAAATATTTAATTCCATAAAGTTATTTATTTATCTTTACAGTTATAAAATTAGAATTCGTCTAATGTTTGTCTTTTTTACTACACTCTACATTTTTCCCCTTCGTATTTTCATTCTACTTATACAATTTAAACATTTCACTTAATGAAAATCAACAATTTCATTTGTGGCACTCCTATTTCGTAGAAAAATATATATCACTTCTTATTTATTACTAATATAGTTATAATATACAAAAAAATTAACTCTAATTATAATTAGTACATGCAATTTTAATTTTTTTCCTTAGATTTACTATTACGAGTTACTTGCTACCTAAAAAATATTTTGTCTCATCATCTCATGCATGTCTTTAATTTTGAATGTATGCAGTGGGAAAAGTGGTTAGAGAATTGGCAAGATGAAGGAGATAGTCACAAAGAAGAAGCAGAGCTATTAGTGCAAACAATTAATCTTAGTGCAAGCCGTACGCTTCTGGAGGAAGAAGATATGTTTAGTGATACTAAGTATGACAGACTCTTTGACCTTACAAATAATCTCTGCAGTGGACTTCGTCGTTATCAATACCAAAAGAACAAGGTTTGACTTTTTCTAAGAATTCCACCATTTCTTCTTCTTCTTCTTCTTCTTCTTCTTCTTCTTCTTCTTCTTCTTCTTCTTGTTGTAACCCACCAGTTTGCTCACTCACTCCCCAACCACCTATTTTGGTTTTAGGCTTTTTAAATCATATTATCTTAATAATTTTTGTTTTTATTATGATAAAAATATATAAAACATATATTTTATTTATATTTTAGTATAATTATTTTAAATAAATTTACGGTTAATAAAATATTGTTACGACAATAACAATTTACATTTTAAAAATATAATATTTTTTTACAAAAATAATATTTAAGGGGTAAAGAATGCCGATTGCCCACAATTCTATAGCTAAAGAGTGCAGAAGATTACATAATTTTTATAAAATGTGTATTAATTTAGTCCTTTTTCTTTAATTTTATATCTATATAGAAATATATATTTTAATTTCATACATTTAATTTAGGAAGTGCAATTAGTCGCCTTTAGACTTATTTTTTTTAATATTATAGTGCATATTTTTACATGCTAATTACTTGACTTTAGAGCCAGTGTTCCTTTACTTAAAGTCGTGACCTTGAGTCCCTAAACCCAGTAATTAAATTAACCACACAACAATTAATCTAAAATTTGAGCTACAACTGGATCTCCAAAAAAGTAAAACATAAGAAAGTAAGAGCAAACAAGATTGTACTCTTATTTTTCATGGAAGTAAATTTGAAAACCATCCTCTTAATTCTTTTTAAATTAAAGTTTCTCATATTTGGTACAATTCCTTTTTTTCATGTTTCAGGTGCATAATGGTAACTACAGCATAAGCAAAAGTAATGGAAGAAACACAAACCCAGAAATAGAATTAAAGATGCAAGAGCTTGTACAATTAATGCTTCAAAATTCCTCTGAAGATGGTATTGACTCACAAATCAAGCAGACATTTCTGACAGTAGTCAAAACTTTTTATTATGCTGCTTACTGTGACCCTGGCACAATAAATGAACACATTGGTAGTGTACTTTTTAACAGATTAATGGACTGAATTATTATTGTATCACCATTTACTCTTACATTCTTGTTCGTACATGTTCAAAGGAAAATAAAAAAGTTAGTTAATTTCAGTCTAAAGTTGCAACTATGGATTACCTGAGTGAACATTTCTTCTTTATAAAAAAAAAATACCGAGTGAAGTTTAATTTATAGACAAATGAGCAATATGAAATTATGCATATAAGTAGTATTAATACTAATAAAATATATACATATAATCTCGAACATTTAATCACAATTATTAGAAAACTAAAGATATAGAGTTTTGGTCTCGACTTTTATAAAACCAAGACTATAAATATACTTTATCAATTTTTCTTCTTTAATTTACACCAAATATCAAATTTTTTAACCATTTTTTTTTATTTTTCTCTCAATTTTCTCTTTTTTACACTAAATACCAAATTTTTTTATCATTTTTTTTCTATTTTTTTCCCTATATATATATATATATATATATATATATATATAACTCATATATACTTTTGATCCCCTAACCCTAGCTTATATTCTCTTTTCTGCTCGATCGAAACCCTTGCGTTGCGTTCCAACCTCGCGTCACCGCATTCTAGCCTTTATTCCACTCTCGTGTCGCCACATTCCAACTTCTATTCCACTCTCGCACCGCGTTCCAGCATATGTTCCACTCTCGCACCGCGTTCCAACATCTGTTCCACTCTCGCACCGCGTTCCAACATCTGTTTCATTCTCGCCATAGTAGTTCTTTGGCCACTGCTTGAATCTTTTTGGTAACATTAACTCATCTTTTCCTTTATAAATGACTCTTAGTACCAAATCTCGATCGGTACGTAGAAGTTATTTCTAGCTACCTAAAGGCTTGCTTGCATTGAGAAATTTGGATGCTGGATATTTCTTAGATGGGTTATGAAAATTTGTTAAGAAGGTCGCTTGGTATGGTTTGTGGAACATGTTGGTCACTTGGTGCTTGGCTTGGTGCTGGTGCTATGCTTGTTTTACCCTAGCTAGCATTTCTGTAACAATAAACAAAGATGACCGAAAATAGTATTTTTAGAAAATTTTATTGATATATTATTTATCAATTAACTTATAATGAGTAATTGTATATTTTCCTATTTTTGTTACAAAGCAATTTCACTAGAGAAGTTTTAGCTGGCCACTATACTATCTCACCATAATGAGAGAACCGCACAAGTTGTTGATGATAACAATTTATTTATGGTAATATTTGCTTGAAGTCCTTTGTTAGATTATTTATATAGTTACATTGCAGATTGTTGGTGCTATATTATTTTCTGGTAAGTACCTATATGCACTGTGTTTTGAGCATATAGTATTTATTTTTATCTATTTTGTTGTTGATTTCTTTTTCTTGGATCAGAATATAGTGCATGGAGGTATCAAACCTAAAAAAATTTTGGTAACTTGAAATGACAATGTGAAGATTGCAGATTTCAGTGTCAGCTAGATTTTTGAGGTAATCATATTCATCAAACATTTGCCACCATACAATATAATTGTGTTGAGCTCCTTCCAATGAATGTTTTCTACTAGGAAAATACATGTGTATTGTTGAGAAAGTTAATTTCCTAACATTTTTTAACATTGTCTTATAGGAGAACGAGGACACACTTAAGCAATCCCCAAAAACTCATGCATTCACTACACGTCTGTGCCTAAATGCTATGTAGGTTTTAATTTAGTTTGAACTTGAAAACTACCTTAAGTCCTACTGTTTAATACTTTCATTATATATGTAGTGTTTCTCATATTTTCCTGATAAGAAAATTCAATTATTTTTATTGTTTCAATTTTGTTAACTGAAACAATAGAAGTACCCATGTGACTATTTCCAGAGCCTTATATGCACCTTAACCAATAGATAAAATAAATACATATGTAAGTACTTATGTGTACTGTGTTTTGAGCTTCAAAATATATAAAAATAAATACTATTTTCAAGTTATTTCTATTGTACACTGTATTTATGGTTCATTCTTATTACTTGTTTGCATAGCCTTATAGGTATACCAGGCACTAAGGGCACTAACGCACCAGTGCACCAGGCACCACCCACCAACTATATTTCTCTTCTTTTTCCCTTACCTCTAAAGTTTTGTATTTTACTATCTCTGTTTTAGGTTTCTTTCGTCCCTGTTATTTAGTATTTTTTATTTAATCTGCTAAGATTTGTGAACACAGGGGGAAGATGGAGATTTGGAATGTAAGGAGAATGGTAGAGTGGAGCCCATGCAAATGGTGGATTATTGTCATGTCTGTCACATACCGAATGGATTTGGTTCGAGGGAGGCTAATCGTGCAGGTACTTTCTATCATTCTATCGTCCCCTCAATTTCTTGTTTTGAAGAGAGACTTGGATAAAAAAAATTATATAGTTTGTCTGTTGATCCAATTTTTGAATATTTATTCTATGCATCTATTTCAAGTGCCTTGCATTGTAATATTGTAGTTATATTACTATTTTTTTCATAGATATTTTCTATTAGATTTTAGTATGACAAAAAATAGAATTTATTTCACTGTTAGCCTCGGTTCTCTTTTAGCTCTGTATTATCCTTTTCATTATTTGTTTAAGTTTTAGATTATGTTGTTACAGCTATTGACGATGCTATGGGAGATCATCTGGAGATAAATGAGGTCTTGAATCAAATTTCTAATAACATGGTTAATTGATCAGCTTAATCTGTTTGGCTCAGTTTCTCCTCTACATTGATGAGCTTAACACTGAAGGTCCAATTGGTGTTGGTGTTGGTGCGTTGCGTTGGTACTGGTGTGCTGCGTTGGTATTGGTGTTGTACATTGGTGCTAGTGTTGGTGGGTTTGGCAAATATCATCTTTTTTTATGTTTTTAGTGTATAATAAACTCTCAAATGTAATTATACTTTTAATATTATAATTAATAAATTTATTGTAATTTATATTGATTTTTAATATTGTAATTACTAATTGTATTTTTTTTAATTTATGTATACCCTATTGTCTCAATTTTTCTAATAACCGAGGTCATAGGTCGTTACATATGGTCTCTCTCACTTAGATCTCGATTCTTATAACCGTGATCATAGATCTACGATCATGGTTAAAAACCGAGACCATATGTATTGTTTGTAGTAATGTAAGCAAAAGTATATTGAAAAATACATAAGCAACACAGAAGTAAATTAAGAGGCTAATTAAGATAAAAATATTAGGAGAACATAGAGACACAAATGGTTGAAACAATACGATAACATCATTGGTAGATTTTCAATATTAAACAAATTAAATGAGATAAAAGTATACATTTGATTGAGTTATATACTTACATGCTAACAATAGCAAAATAATTTTAGGAAAAATTGAAAAAATAAAAACTATAAAATATATATTAATAAAAATAATATCCTAATAATATTGAACGAGAACTAATTAATTGAACAAGTTTAAATAACTATAAATTTTATAAATTTTAAGAATATTATTTTTATAAATTTTTCAATTTTTTTAAGTAGCACAAAAAAATGATTTTTTCTTCTTACACCCAATTTACACTCATTTGTGCAACTTTTCATCATTTTGTAGAGTTGTACAATTAGATTGTTTTCATTGTCATACAACTGATTAGAAAAAATATATCAGCCAAAAGTGGATACTTGGGACAAATTTCACAAAACACTTAAAGAAAGTTTTTATAAGATCAGCCAACCAAAAAACATTAATCCAGAAAACAAATATGCTAGTTATTTCTTTTAACTAATTTTATGATGTGTTGGTTGTGCTAAAGAATTCTACGTTGTATAAATATGAACATCACACTTGTATTATAATTAAAATGAATTATTCATTTTAATAGGTTAACATTTTGAATTATAATTCTAAGCCAAAAGTATGGTATCGCAATGGCCTATTTTGCATTACATGAGCACAAAAAATTTTAAATTCAAAGTGAAAGTTGCATTACATGAGCACACAAAAGATAGATATTCAAAGTGAAAGTTGACATATGTAGGTAATGAACTTTGCCTAACTTGAACAAAAGTTGGTCCATCTTGGATTGCAAAGGTGGTATAGAATCTTGATTGATTAATTTTTGGTATCTTTTTACCACGTTGGAAAACTCGATAGATTATCCAATTAAACTGGAGGATGCACAACTAAATGTATGGTTGATATACTTGCTATATAAAAAGGAAAATAAGTATATATTTCAGATAATATACTCAAATGTGTAATGGTTCTAACTCAATTGTGGAAACAATGAAAAACGTCACAAATGACCAAACCATCAAATACTTCTAAAGTATATAGCTAAACTTAAAAAAGAAGTTGCTTTGAAAATTCTAAAACTATAAACCGAACCAAATATGGAAATAATAAAAACAGATAGATATTGCAATCAGAAAAAAGAACCAATGTTATGATATGGAGCAAATACAAGTCAGCAAGCAGAATGAGTACTGTTACCTACAACATGTCCTATGTCCACACGAATAAGATTGAATGATAGATAATATAGATCTAGTGTCTACTTCCCAAAATATTGGTAGTGGATATATATGGCAAACCACACGAGTTTGTTTTTGTAAGAGATGTGGAGCATTTTGAACCTGTTGGTATAATAGTTTCTTTCTAAATGAATGCAAATTAAGAATATTGGCAGACATTTTCACATAAGATCACGTGAGCCAACGTTTTTGGTTCTTCTAGTTCTATCAATCAATTAACATTGTTTGAGTAGTGGAGCAACCATCTTTGAAAATCAAAAGAGGAATATTCTCAATAAAAATTATACATTATTCTAAAAATAAGTGATATGATACTCCGTACTAATTTTATTGGTTGCTGTTTTAAAAAATAATAATGAAAAGTTGTGTTTTTCAATGAAGTCATTACATTTATCTTTTATTTCATTAGTTTAGAGTACCACATAATTTAGAACAATATATAATTTCTTTATTCTCCACGCTTAACCTGATCATAATTAGTATCAAGATTAATGACTCTTAATTGTAAGTAGAGCTATTTACCAAACCCCATTTAAAGGAGGCAAAAAAATTTAAACAGAACTTTGACTCCACCTATTTTAGCATAATGAAAATATATACTTACTAAACCGGATATGTTTGTTTGTAATTTTGTTAAAAATAATTTAAGACAAAAAGGGTATTATTGACCAGTTGGCTTGGGTCCGTCTGATAAGTTGTATCACCTAATCATATCCTTTGTGGCAAGCACAAATTATTATGCCCATCTCAAAATTAGGTCCCCAAGAATCCAAATGCATGCCCATGGGAGAAACCCATACCGTGAAATCATTGCAAAAGAAATGTGAAAGAGAATGATGATAGTAGGCAAGAAGACAAAGGAAATTGAAACTTCAGTGGAAAAATGAAAGGCCGGGCATGGAGTTTTTTTAAACGTCAGGACAAAAAACTAAAACTTAAAAGGATGCTAGCCTAATTTGGTGAAGCAATAATTTAGTTATGAATGATGGTTTGGTCAATTTGAGATTGAGGACGATTGAACGTGAGGCATCCTTTTTTTGGCTTGATTTTTTGCTGTGGAAGCTGCCAACATGCAGATGGTAAAGGACCAAATTCCCCTTTGATAAGCCCAATATAAGAAAAGCACGTGAAAGTTTTAACTTTAAAGTTTGACGAGTTGAAGCTATTATCTCATTGCATCTATTAAATCAGAGGCTAAGGACCCCAGGAACAAGCTTGCATGGACCCGTTAAAGAGTAACGCTACACTTTTCTTGATGGGATTGTCCATATCTTTCTTCTTCTTCTTCTTCTTTTCCTTTCAAGTAAGAGATAAAATCACAAATAATACAAGCTTAATAGCTAAATCATCTAAAACAAGGACTCTCAATGAAAGCAAGACATAAAAAATAGAAAAACAACGACACAAACCAAAGACTCAACGCTAAAATGGACTCTATCTTTAACAAATCAAATGTTACTTAAAGAGAGCATAGTATAAAGTTTCTAACAAAAAAAAACTAGTAAACGATGCAGGTGAATAAATTCACATTCACCAACATTATCCAACATAGAATGAAAGAAAATGAACCAAGTTCAATGGCAGATATAACATGAACTCACAAAATAGTCTGAGAAATTACGGCCATGTGAACAGAGAGGGAACATTGAATCGATGATTTATGCTGGAAAATGGAGCGGCACATTGAGGCAAACTCTGCACCGAAATCTACGCTAATTTTCATTGATTTATCATCGTTCTCCATAGTCCAATGCTCAGGCTCTGGTGAAAAGCCAAGCACTCCAATTTCCTTTCTTATTGGGATTGTCCATATTTTAAGTGGCATATTATTATTTGACAATTTTCTTTAATTGTTGATCATCCTTTCTAAATAAAAACTTTACATGTTAATTGAAGTTGTCCCAATTTAAAACGTGAAGCATTTTTGTTCATGGAAATTTTAATAAAGAAAATATTAGTTCTGCAACTCTAACTGACACATCCTTACAAGGTAAGGAAACTAGCTCGATCCCCTTGAATAAAACTAGAGAAAGCACAGTGAAACTAACTTGGGCTTTAGCACTAAAAAGTGCCCATTAGGGGACAATTAAGACTCACTAATAACGGGTTCAACTATTTGGTTACAAATAGACTGAGTTTGTATTCCAATTGTAATAAAATCATTTCCATTAAAAATTAGGCATGTCACTCTGTGCAAAATTGGTGTGGATTGCTTTGCAATATGAGCGGCTATCTCAATTCTGCTATCATTGTGGCTTACTTACACATGACACTAAGACGTGTGGGTTGTTAGTGGCTTGAATCTTGAGTTTGGGGGTAGACAGTCCAACTTTGGTGAATGGCTGCATGCTGACTTGAACCTAAGCGCTCTTGCTCATGTCAAGAGTGGTGTTGGTGTTGTGCCTAGTTCAGATGGTGGTGGTGGTGATTCACAAAAACGTGGTGCTCTAAACTGGGAAGCACTGTGGGGGATAGATACACTACTGTGAGTAGAAACATTGTTAATGATGGTCATGTGTCTGCTACTTTGTGTGATGATGATCTAAATGTTACTGTGGAGAATTTGGGTCAAGCTAGAAGGGGCAATTCTCGTGGGATAAGGAAGGACAAGAGATTTGCTGTTGTGCTAGGCAAACATACTGCTGCTGTGGAGGCAAGAGGACTCAAAGGGAGTTGGAAGATATCTCTAATGTGAAAGTGGTTGTTGGTATTGAATGTTTGCTGAAGAGCTTGGGCCTGTTATGTCCTGGGTCATAAGCTTATGCGTTTGGTTAGAAAACTATTTTTGTTTTACTTTTGGTTGTTTCTGTTTTTTGTGTCTAATTTGTTATTAATTGTTGGTGGTGGTGTTTGTTTTCTCGTGTCTTGTGGCCTAAATTTATATTTTGAACAAGTTTTCTCTCCCGCTAAAAGGTGTTGCTGTACAGTAGCATTACAAAAGACAATTGGGTTGCTAATTAGAAACTTCTCTTTGGATAGCTTTGCTATTCTAGATAGGGTGTAGTGGAGGTTTGCCATTGTGTCCTCAACATTATAAGTTGTGGTTTTCTGTATTATTTTCATGTTTGAATAACAATTTCTCATTTCTGACCAAAAATAAGAATTTTATAAATGTTAATCATTATTCTTAAAATATACTCCCTAATAATTATATTACTTACTCTCAAAAAAATAATTGTACTAATTTTACATTTTATTGACTTTGAATAATAACGTCATCACATGTTCAAAAAATTATGAATAATTTTTCTATTAGAAATTAATCTAACCTCAATCAAATAAAACTATTGCACTTATGATTAATGGTCCACTTGATTTTGATTTTTGAGGAGACATTCTTGAAAATAATGACATTGACATATGGTGGAACAAATTTATATTAATCATTCATTTCTATAGAAATGAAGGAAAAAAATATAGGTGCAGAATCAAGAGGCATATAACACATGATATGTAAGAATTTCTCGCTTTCTGGACCTTGTAAAAATGCCTCTAACAGTAAAAAAAACTAAAGAAACAAATAGGAAAACAATTTGTCATGAGCACATGCAGAGCTGAGAAAATACATTTTATACTTGTTGATACATGTAACCACTTTTTTTTTTTTTTTCTAAAACTGCTTTTGTCTAAAACCATTCTTAACAAAAACACAAACAGACCATATGCTTTTGTTTAAAAGATTTTACACAAAAGTGACTTCAGCTTTTAGTAAGACGCACAACTTATATGTTTCTGTTAGGAATAAAAGCTCTATTGATAACAAAAAAAATTATTTGTTTGCCTCGGATGCATTTTTCTATTACAAACTTTTTTATAGGATAATCAAACACCAATCGGAGCAAACAAGCCAAATTTATTGTAAGTTTGTAACAAATCATAACGGAGGTGATATTGTGTCATTGGTGATAATAGCTGAATCTGTATTGTATCGCACCAAAATTTGCTCTATTTTGTTTCCACCATTCCAATGTAACTAAGAACAGATATGGTCACAAATTTTATGAACCACTGCCTACAAAATATTGGATAGACTAAACGCTGAAATAAAACTACCAAACACATCATTAATATTATTACTAAGATACCGAGAGCACAAATGAAGGGAGTTTTAAAAATAATTTCAAAAGCTAGCTCTAAGCTCTAGCCTGTAGAATAAACAGGAAAAAGCAACTCTAAACAAATTCGATAATTGAGCTCACATTGCAAGGAAAATTAGAAGACTTGAGACATTCCACAGATTCAGAAATCTCCACCTCAAGGTATTACTGGAGGTGTGAGACATAAAATCTACCAGCTTCTATCAAGTAATTTTTCAGGAACATTTATTCCCCTACTTTTTTGTTGAACCAAAAGGCAGTCTGCCACAGCATAAGAGAAACAGGTTAACTAAACAGCTGATCTTTTGTGTATATCAACAGACACATACTATGTGAAACCTTGGCTACTAATGGAAGATATTAGTAGAGTAAATTTCAAAGACCACTAAAACCTCGCACCAAAAAACAAACACCAAGATATACATTCGAGTCTGACTCATAATTTGAGAAAAATTTAGGTGGAAGACATGGGCAGCTAACAGTCAACAGTTTTTGCGTGGATAGAAATGCTGAAATGCACTTTCACTTTACCCAAGGAAGCTAACCAATACCATCTAAGAGAAATTATCAATTGGTTCCAATTGACTGCTCCATAATTTAGAGGGAGAGAGGGAGGGAGGGAGGGAAGGGGCACTACATACCTCATTTGGCGGCCAGAATTTAATCCTTGTCATAGTTGGTATTTGGCACGATGTCCACCTCATCTGAACTTTCCTTGTAGATTACATAAGCAGGATCTCGGCCATCCTCATTGCCACAACCATGATCACTGTTGTAACTGCTCTCAGAGAAACACATAAACGTTGAACAATCTGAGGTATGACTGCTTAACTGCGATGGCAAACTGATATCACTATTTAGCTCGCTGTCATACATCTGTTCAATCTCAACATAGCTGCAAAATAAACCAGCATCCCCAAAAAAGGTTCAAGTTTATCAACATGGTATCAAATTTAAATACAAAATTATTATGGTAAAAGATTTGCATCCAAGTAGCAGTAATCGCATAAGCTAACCTACCTTCTGATGGAAATTCAGTAAGCAAACATAGGTCAGGCCTTTCTTCCAATACCTGCTTTAAAGGAATTACACTGCACAAAAGATGAAAAAATCTTGTTGACAGGAAATACTTGAGTGCCTCTAATTACTTTGAGTTTAAATTTCAACCATCAATATGTATGTAAAAGTCATATTGATCTTTTTAATCCAATGAATCCAGTGCTACTCAAATGACCAGAACAAACGATTACCTAGAGCTGTAGCATCTGTCGTACCGTCACTCTCTGGTGCAAAACCTTTGCTGTTGGATATATCCTGTTTGGTGCAGGAGTCGAAAATAAAATTTATAAAGATTAATCAAGCATAAAGCTGGAATTCAAAAGGATGTTTCATTCAGAGAACACAAATAAACTCCTAATACGCCTACAAGGTGTCTGAGAAACTTGAAATCCCCGCAAAAATCACTGACAAAATCTGCGCAACTTCATCCTGCAAAAGTGATAGCTTAGAGTCAGAGAGAGAGATATGAAAAGGCAAAAGGGAAAAAAGTAGATTCCATGGCCTTCCACCTCTTTAAGATGCATGCAATCCCGTAAAATCAGAACTTCCAACAGGTTACCTACAATTATGTTTCCAAGGTTCCTATAAAGATACCAAAAAAAAAATCTCAACTATGGTGCAATTTTGAAACTCTAAGACATCATTCCATATAATGAAGTATTAAAAAGAATTTAAATAGGTGTCATCAACAGACCTTAAAAATGTTCCGGTAATAGAGTAGGATTTGGACAAGTAAACATATCTTAGTTTCCTAAATCTCTGCATAAGCATCATAATCAGATTGCAGGTATTTCAACGAAACCATAATCTGTGCCAATTTTGTCAAAATATATATATATCTGTATCACAAGCTAAAGAAACTACATAAATTAGAGTAGAAAATGATGATTGCATTCAGTCCTACCAAGAAAATATAAATAAAAGATATCTTTGTCAAAGAGAACTGGAATCTGTCCTAGATTCTTCATATTAAAATAATTATTTTCCAGATTAATAAAAGTTACATTCAGTTAAGTTCAGCATTATTTACTTTTTTTTATTAGAGATGAGTCATAACCAAACCAAAGAAAAAAAGCAAAAGTAACCGTATTACCATATCCGAACAAAATAAGAAAATATAATCCTTTTGTGGGGAGGCCCGAGGGGGAGATAAGATAAGGTAAGATCTCTGAAGATCGTAAGGTCAAATTTTCTCTCTCTGAAGGTTTTTAGATCATCAAACCACATCTCATTACATCAAAAGCATGTTTCTCAATAAAATAAATTAGTCATACATTTCTTAAGTAATAAGTGTGCAAAGCTTATAATCGTGCAACTTAAATCCTCTGAGAGCCAATGAAGATACATGAGGAAAGTTGTTTACCAGATCAACGCAGGTTGGCAATTCCAAATTGTCATCTCTACCTATCATTCAATAAAGAATTAGATGAGAAAACTTTTTGACTCCATGAGTAGGGTTCTCATAAGAACAGTATCATACATGTTTTTGAAGATTCAAAGAATAATCGCTCTATGAAAGGACAGTTTGCAGTGACTGACGTCAATGTTTGCTTCAACTCAACTTGACTAGTAACCATTTCATTTAGAAAAGAATAAGGAAAAAAAAAGAAACCATTATGGTGAAAACCTTCAACAATTAATTAAAAAATAATGAATTATACAAGCCATTATTTGAAAAGGAAAATAAAAACAATAAGCCGACTTGCATGCAAACTGCAGGTCCAACCAATCAACTCTTTTACAAATACAGCAACTTGCATACACAGATACACTCAAAAATCTGTTCATATACCTTCAAATGCAAATAACCATAGGATTGCATATAAATTTATTAACCGTTGATATATTGAGCACAAAATCATTTCTTAGTTCTAGAAATCACTAAAATGCGAAATGGTACATCAACGTAAAGAAACTTACAGGCCAACAATTTCCAAATCAAGAAGAGACGCGCATTTTAGTGATGCACTATCCATCCTTTCAATACTGTAAAGATGCAACTTTCTCAAAAGAGTCCTGCAATTTATCCCAAAAAGAAAATTAACAACAAAAAAGGATCCACTGCACATAATGAATTTGACAATCTCATCATTAAACAATACCCTGGAGCACCATTTTCCCCACCAAATGGGCCTAAACAGCTTAAACAGGATCTCGTAAGAACAGATGACTCTTTCCCTTGTTTGGATCTCTTGTCATTCCATGAGAAGTAGGAAACGTCAACAGAATTCCTGATAATATAAATCCGTGGTTGACAAGATCCAAGTGTTGGACCTGGAGCTACACCAAGCTTAAGAGACCTGAGAAACCACATAAACATTTGAAGCACATAATTTAAAAAAACATCTTTACCACAATAAATAATAAAATGTCCATATAAAATATTAACATGGTTTCTTATTAAATTACTATGGTAGTAAGAGGCAAATCTATAAGTACCAAGGAAAATTGAAGTCAGATATAAGAGGTACACTCTATTAACAAGGTTTTCATTTGGGCTAACAAGAAAATACATTATTAAAATTGAAAAAAAATTCAGAGTAAATATTCTTGCCGAAGGGATCTCCCAGCTCGGTGGATCATGGTGGAGACTACTGCATTGTTAACTTTTGGAACAACTGTTCTTAAGTCAATATTAGCATAGCATGATGGATCCAGGGTGCACTTATTAAACATGGAACAAGTAGCTGCGGCATACCAGAGGCTCTATGTATCTAGCATGGAAAATACCTATATATAGCCAGATGGAACTGATATCCAGAATGTTCACTTGAAAAGTAGTTTCACATGCACAAAGCAGAAGGAGGTTGACATACCAAATAAATGAACAATAAGCAACTGGTCTAAACTTTAAGGCAACGCATTCACAGATATATGCAAAATTCGCAATGATCCATATGATATCTTATAGGATACACACGAAGTTCCATTATAGATTTTACAAGTGAAACTATTCTACTGTTACACTTTAGGTAAGTCAAATTATAAGACTATACCTTAGGTAATGTATCGACAGTATATGAATAATTCTAACACCTGGTCTAGATATGTTTAAATTGAGAAATCTTCTTAAACCCCTAATATGCAAACAGCAAGATTCACGCACAGCAAAGAGTTGTCATTCAGTTTATCATCCTCATTATTTTTTTTATTTTTTAGTTTTTTAATATAGAATTCAATTGCTCAGAATTTGAAGGTACCCAACTCTGAATCACCAGAATATAACTAAACGTACATTAATAAATACAAAACAGTTTGCAAAGCCTGAAAATTGGGAATATTTGTTATTCATGCATGGCATAGAAGCCAAACTTCCGCGCACAGTATCAATCAAAATAATAAGGCAACAGATAGGTTGAAATTCAATTTAAGCAGTAGATAACGTTTCAGAAGACACAAAAATCAACCAAGATGAACAAGAAAATCATCAAATTCACATGTCTAATATGTATTATCTGATAACCCGAGTTCATATGAACCTCCAGTGACATATAAAACTCAACGAAATTCAGAGTAATAACCCAAAAGAATTCTAAAATTTTCTTAATTATCCAGAAATTCCAATAAACGAAGGCGTACTTTATGGTGAGGTCAGGAGGATGAACCCACGCGATGGAGTTATGCTTAGAAGCTCGCTTTCTGGCAGCGCGTTTACCAGATTTTACAAGAATGGAACCCCATTTCAGAGCGCGATCGATAAGAAGGGATTGATCCGCATCGGAGACTGTGGAATCGAGGAGTCTCTCTAAGGAAAGGTCGATGCAGTGAGAGGACGAATCCGAGAGGCCTAGAAGGGACTACAAGAGCTGGTAGGTATCCATTTGGTCGATGTTATGGAATCTAGGGTTCTGAGACGGACAAGGTCGCTTTGCCATGGATGAAAGCTACGAAGAAGGGCATCCATAGCAGGTGCTATCAGCACACAGTGAGAGCGATAGAGGAAATTTGTGCTTGTGTTTCGAAAGCTGAGATGTGACGATAGAATACTTGCCACGTGTATTGTAATGAGCCAATGACAACTGTACTAACTGCTTTGTTTGTGAGAAATTATATGTTCGTAATGGAGGATCGCTGATATAATAATGTATTATTTTTATTAAATATATATAAATTTTAACATAATAATAATATTATATCACATTATTTTTTATTTATTAAAAAATTAATAATAATTAATTTTTTTAATAAAATTATTTATTAATAATAATAAATTAATTATAGATTGAATTATATTTATTAAAATTTATATAATCAAATCATTTATGGTAGATGTAATTAATTTAGAGTAAATAAGGAGTATTATTGTTTTTATAAAACAAAAAACATAAGATTAATAGGAATTCTGCATCAACTAAGTTAATGTATAATTTTTCGTTGTATAATAAATAAATAATTACTACTTTATAAACATAATAAATAAAAGATAATAATATTAACATAATTAAAATTATTGATTATTTTATTTAATAAAAATGACATCAAAGTAATAATATAAATACAATAAATATTTTATATAACTTTATTATTATAATAAAAATAATTAAACAATACCATTAAAATAAATAAAATTTATATCAAAAACTCAAAATTTAAAGAATAAATAATTGTATAATTGACATATAATATACTTTCTCATATATCCAGTAAAGATGGGGATAATAAAAAAACTAAATTTTTATCAAAAATTTTAATATTTAGATAAAAAAATTATAATTTTATTTTTAAAAGTTGAACAATTTTGAAAAATAATATTTATAATACTTTTATTATAACTATAAAAACATTACTTTTTTTGTATGATTAATATATTTCTTGAACTTAGAAAAAAAATTCAATCCCAATTATTTTATTTCGAACTTTATTTAAGTTGAATTCAAGTTATTTAAGTTTATTTAATGCTAAATTTTGTTAAACTTAATCCATTTAATATTATATAATTTTTCAACATTTTTTTTGTTTGATAAGATTATCTAACACGAAAATGGCACTCCTATATTTTTTTTTGTTTTATTTCATTATTTTAGGTTAATTGTTTAAATATTTACTTTGTGTTGACCAAATATAATGTATAATTTATTTATTTACAAAATACTTTTAAATCTTTTTATTTGTAAAAAATGTTTCATTGAAGTAACTTTGTTTGTTAAAAAAAGTTTCAGTTTAAATTAACTTTTCATCCTATTTTTCATTAAATATAACTAAATAATACATTTATCATATATATATTTATATTTTTCCATAGTTATATATATAAAAAATAATATTTAATTAAAAAATTATTTAAAATTTAGAAAAATTATTCTTTTAAAATTAAATAAAAATTTCTAAAAATCTTAAACAAAAATTTTATTGTCTAATATTCAAAATTACACTTTAGATAATAACACTTTAATTTAAGTTTAATCTAAAAATTTGTTAAAAAATTTGCTTAATTTTTAATTAAAAAATATTTCATTTAATATATGTCTATCAAAAAATAAAAACATGTATATATCATATGTGTTATTATGTTATATTTAATAAAAAAATTATATATAATATTATTAATTTTATCCATATTTAACACTTTTTTTCACAAATAAGTAGACTTAAAAACACATTTTTTAAATAAATAAACTAAATAACCACTAAATCTTTAATAAAGAGATCTCCTTAAACCTTTTTTTATATTTTTTTACTAAAATATTTTTACCATCTTTTTTTATATTAGTTAATAATTTTTTATTGGATTAAAAATGATGCTATTGAACGTATACACACCTAGTAAAAATAGGATCCTTAGTTGAAAAAAATATTATATTATAATGGGATAATTATTACACGATATTAAAATTTTTAATTGTATATATAATTTCTATACAATCATATATTTAATTATAAAATTAGATTGTATTATATAATGTAAAAATAATATAGTTATGTATGAATTTTATACGACAAAGAATGTAGATTTAAATTATACTTTATACTTAATTTAATATACATGAATTTATAATTTAAACTTATATATCTTGAATTTTTATATTATATTGAATAAAAAATAATATTTTTATTTTTATAATATAAAATTATCTAAAATATAAATTATTTTATTAAAATATTTATAATTAAATTTATTTAATTATATTATACAATTTATCATCGAATATTATATATATTAATTAAAACACAATTCAATATAGTTCAATCTATTATAAATATACTTAGCTTATGTGCTACAATGTATCAATATAATTCATATTCTTTTCTAAAGTTAATATATTTTTACCTTAATAAATACACGCAATAAAATAGATTTTTTGATAAAAATTTATGATATATTACAAATAATTAATAGTGTCAAATGAGTTTCACTTCATCTAATTTAAGGTTTAATGAGTGTATGAGTTAAAAAAATTCAACTCAAGTAGCTTAAGAGTTCATTTAACAAAGTGTTTTGGTTAATAATAACATATTCATAATTAAAATAATATCATTATGAATCGTAATTAAAACATATTATTTTTTTATTTCACAAAATTATAATCAAAATATAATATTTATACTAACATTTTGTTTCTAAACAAAATTATAAATATTTTTTTATTTTTGTTTTTTTCTCTATATTTTAGGATAGATATATGAGCCAATTTATGAATTGTTTTATCAAATTATTTAAAAGTAAGACAATCTTAACTTAGCTCACATAAAATTTAAATTAACTAATTTGAGCTATAATTCATCTAGATATTATGAGTGTTAGCGATTTTCATTGACAAAACGTTTATTTATATATTAATTTTTAGACTCGAGCCTATCAAACTGTGCTGAAGAAATGTTTTGTTTCAAATAGTAATATTTGAAGTATATCCTTTTTAACTATTGCACTTAGTGTTGCACACATGTATTGACTTACACATGCTCACAATACTTAGATATTTTGTGCTAAAAATTGTGTTATCAATTGTTCGACTATAGGTACTGATCAAACTTCGATCAATTCTTGTTGAATCCCATTCATATTGTTTCTACATTTATTGGATTGATCGGACTTCGATTGACTTCATTCAAGTATTGTCAAGTCAAAATACTTAATGCATCTAAATTGATCAATCAAGACTCTCGATCGATCTAACCAACAGTTAACGAGTTTTATTTTTTTTAACTTGATTCCTATGTAAAATTACATAATATCTCTATTTTAATTAAGTGTTTTAAAATCTTATGATAGTATTTTAATCTTTCTTACTGAGATATACATTTATGGTATTAAAATGTTTTATATATTCAAACCCTTGCTCAATTTTAGTAACCATTAGAATATAAATTCTTTAGAACCATTGTTTTCTTCTATATGTTTTATCGCTCCGCAACTGTTCTTGTTATATTTATATCTAGGAAATTTTAATTGCTCTTATCGATACATAAATCACTACTTATATTGTTGTATTATTATATGTTCTAAAAATCTTAGTTCTATGTTTAATGATTTATGTTTTGAATTAGGATCAGGATTTGTTTCTTATTGAAATTTATCTAGAATACATAGATATTTATATTTTTGTGTTAACCTTATGAAGAGTTAATTACAACGTTGTTCAGAATTTACACACGCTAAAATCAAAGGTTGTGAAAATAAAACTGACTCATAAGTAATATACATTGAGATATTATTCTAAGAATGATAGTATAAGAACAAGTTTATACTTGAACATTAAGTTGTGATAGTGGATAGATTAGGTATTTAGGTAGTTCTATAAATTAATAAATTTTCTCTTAAGTTAGAGGTGTACTTAAGTTTGTTTCTACTTAAAATCTTGTGTATTATATACGATTGTATGTCTGATCATTGTAATTAGATTATAAATTTATAATTTGATAAAATTAAAAATAATAGTCACACATCTCTAGATCTATTTAGTCTATTTAAAAGCTTTGAATTCGCATTCGAACTTAAATAAATCTAACTACTCAATTCGTTTAATAAGTATATATAATTTAGTAAAAAAAAAAGATCTTAAATTATGGTATTGTTTGATTCTTCTATTCTATTTTTGATATGTTAATGTTTGTACCACCAATACGTAATAAATAAGTAGGTAAAAGTGATTAGAAGTATGTTATTATGTGAAATCTGAATTTTTCATTTACTTATGAATCACTGGGAATACATTAAATGGTTGGAAAAATAAGATAGGTAAATTGCTTTGGTATATAATTTTAAGAATTCATAGTGCATCCAAGTCGCACAATTTCAAGCCCAATATAATCCATCTAATTAATCACAATTGTTCCCACATTCTTCAATTTGATTAATTCATTTCATTGTAAATCTGCATAATTGGTTTACATAATATTTTCATTTAAACTGTTGTCTTATTCATATGAAAAATTGACTTGAAGATTGATAATTGTGTGTAATAAAATGTAAAGTAAGAATAATGAAAATATTTAGTTTAAATAGGTGGAACTGGATACGATGAAAATATTTTAAACTAGATAAAAAATAAAAAATAAACTTATAGCATATCGATGCATGTATGAAAAAAAAATTATAATTTTAATATATGCAAATCAAGTTTAATTTTTGCGGATTTATAAATGCAAATTCACACTCGGTAAGTTCCACATGGCCGATTTTGAAATTTTTTCGTCATTTCTAATCTAACCTTCGAATCCATACCTTATTGCATCAAAGATGAAAAAATCACCCTTTTCTGCAGAACAAAAAAAATTGAAAGATGAATGTATAGAAACAAATGAATTCATAATTTCACAAACGTTAGTCAGAACCTAGAATGATGTTTCTCTCAACAGTGTAGGAATACTTCTGATACATTACTGTTGAAAACTTTAGAATATCGAACACTTTATGAAATTCTGGTTGCATAATGTAAAAATGCTATGGAAATAGAGCAGCAAATAAGAATCATATCCTATTTGATCTTTTAGCTTGAAGGGTTAATGCAAATGCAATTAAGCTACATATGAATCACTCTGTACATTCAATAGATAATAGAGAACTGTTAAAAATTACTCCTTTTTTTACTGCACTGATTAGAGATTATCTTTTATGAGGATCAAGCACATTTTAAGTTTCTGTAAAAACACACACACACACCAAAAAAAAAAAAAAACAGAGAGAGAGAGAGAGAGATAGGGGGGGAAGAAGCCTACTTATCTATACTATTCATTCTTCCAAAGATTCAATACTAAAGAGAAACCCAGACCTTTTGATTGAGAGTCTCTAATTTGCTGCGAGCAAGAATACCAATTCAACACAGATGATGCATCAAACATGGATTGACTAGAATTATTCCATAACTTTTCAGCTGAAAGAGAAGTTTGAAACATAAAGACTGCATTACTCAAAGTATTACCAAAGAGCCAATCATGAACATCCCAATACACTTCAACTGAAAGCCCATCAACCAAAATAGTGTGATTGCCTCTGAATTTCCACTTGAGCCTCTTCACTTGCATTACTGTTTTACTATCAATTCGAATCATAAAGCTTGGATCACTATTGACCCCAACATTAGTATCACATTCAATTGTAACATCATGTTTTTTCCCCTTATCACAAAACTGAGCCTTAGCAAAGTAGAGCTTTTTTCCAAATATGTGCTCTCTCTTTGCAATCAAAATAGTATTTGAACGAAGTGGATCTGAGTAGTCAATCTTTTTATAGGCCTCTTTTTTCAAATCCCCAAGAAGGAGTATCATTTCTTCATTGAACTTAACAACCAAATAAAACCCATCTAATGGTTCAGGACCAACACCAAATTTAGCATTTGTTAAGTCCCAAAAAATGTCAATTTTACTAGAATTCACCTCTAAGTTTCTACACCCTTTTTTCTTTGAGAACAACCATGGCTTTATATCAGCCCTACACAGACATTTGTTGGTTGAATCGTCAATTTCAATGGTTAGGCCTTGACCCATTAAATTCTTCGTCCATGTAATAGTAATTAAGCATAAACAACCCCTTAATTTACACTGGTAAACACATGTAACCAAGTTCTGAGCATTTTTACTAGTGCTTGAAGATGAATCAGCAATTTGAATACCATTTTCACCAAAACAAGAAGGAAAGTCTCTCATTTTACCCAAAAAAAATAAGCTTCTTTCTTTCTAGCTCCCTTCTTAGATTTGTAGAGAATTGAAATTCCTTTACCGAGAAAAAAAATGCAGGCAGTAGAAAGTAAATACAGAGGAAAGTGAACACTACCCAGAATAAGGAAGTGCAGAACGGATCCAAGATCAGATTTTGAGCGTTTCAATCTGCAGAGAGGGTGTGATTTTCCAAGGATATAGGTGGGTTATAGAGAGTTGGATTTGCTTCAGAGGCAATGTCTGTGAGGAGTAGCAAATGAGGAATTATACCCCAAAAGAAATTGATGGGAAAATAGAAACAGTTGTAAGAGACAAAGGAATGATGGGCAGAGCAAAGTAGAAAGCTTGAATCACATGGAGGGGAGGACTAGGGGAGAGAAGAGAGGGCTCAATATGAAATAGAAAACAAGTCGCCAAGATGCTCAATTATACTATGTTACGCAAATGAAAAGGCAAAAGCTGGGACTCGGGTCATTTTGGTATTATAATTTATAAGTGGTAATTTACTCCTTCTATTTATATATCTCTATTTTATTTATATAAATTTTATTTTTAATTATAAGATTGTTTGAATTTATAAATTATAAGAAAGAAAAAATAATATTTTTTATGAAGAGAAATATAATGACTTATAAGAGAGAAGGAAACTCAAATGATGGAGAAATATTTTTTATAGAAAAAAAAATGAGATTTTTTTTGAGTTTTTGATGTTATTTTTATGAGTATTATAAAAAGAAATATTATTTTTAAAAAAAAAATCAAATTTTATCTTTAGAAAGTATAATTATTAAAAAATTAAACAAAATTGATTTTATATAAAAATTATTGAATTAAACTTATATAGCTTAAAACAAAAAAGACTACATTATCCAAAAACTTGTAATAAAAATACTTTTTGTATCAAACCTGAACAACCCTATTCTCGCAAAAAACCATATTATCGCAAAACCTGATTTCTCCTTCTCTCTTTGGCTACATTACTATTGAAAAAAAAAAGTTTAAAAAAAGTTTTAAGTCATGTAGTTCTTTATGTCTATATTAACTTCCTGCTTATAAAACATAAGGTTTGTTTATTTTATTTAATGTATCCATCTTCCTTTATGTAAGGTTGGTTAATCACGATTAATAATGCATACAAGAACATAATTAGATACATTTTGTATACAAGTATGTTTACACACACTAAAAGATTAATTTTCGTAGCGTGTATGTCAAGTTGAACATTATGAGATATTAACACGTATTTTTGTTTTGTTTCGTTTTAGGTGCAGATATTTACGAAAATTACTTGACAATTTTAGAAACAAAAATTTGGATTTTTGGTACCTCAATGAGGCCTTTGTTGGACCCCTCGTTGTGGTCAGTGAGGACCCTTGACGAGGTGGTCGATAAGCTTGGGTGATGTCTATAAATACCCCATCATTTGTGTTTATCATCCAAAAAAGATGCAGCGAAACCTTGACAAATTAACCTCTCATTTTTTATTTTTAGATCATTATTACCTTGAGTGGTATTTGGTATTAGTAATTTGTGACTAAGTGTGAAAAATCGTGCTCTTGAGTGGTGAATACCCGAGGTAATATTTGTGAGTGAATTTTAGGTGTAGAGACTGTGTGGTGATAAGTAGTGTGTTGGTTGAGCGTTGTTCTTGATAAATGGTTTAATGTGTTTCCCATTTTGACTCTGTGCGATACATGTTTGAATGTATTTTCCATAGTGGTTATTGATATTTCATGATTATGGATAGTCCTCACGTTTGATTGTTTTACTACACATTACTGATCACACTACATCGTGTTGGTTTTGGAGGAAAGCAAGGTTTGTGTGTCAAACTAAGTAATTGCAAAGGCAACAATTGAGGGTAATAATAGATAGTTCGAACAGAGGTCCCAACTGATAAATGTATTAGTGGTTTTATTTCTAGTAGAATTGTAATTGTTTTATTACTTGGTGGATTTGTTTACTATCAAGTAGTTACCATAAGTAACTCGAGAATATTACTAGATATGTAAGAATTTTATGTGAGTTTATCTCGTTATATCATGTGTTGTGTATGCTTTATTATTTAACTGGTACATACTAAAGTTTAAACTCTTATTAGAATTTTTTATTTATTGTCTGTTTTTTGAATATTGAATATTATATTTGCTTCATTACTGATTATTTGTGATTATTTGTACTACTGTTATTATCTATTAAGTGGTTATCATTTTGTTGTTTGCATGTTTGGGATAAGTTCTTAACTTATTAGAAAACTTATTTGATTTGTGTTGTTACATGTTTTTTTAGCATGTTTATGGCTTTTTGTTTTTTTTGTTTTTATTTCATTAGATTAATCTCTTCATCTTGGTAATGTACTAGATATGATACTCTTTATTATGATTTGTTATGTTATATATTATATATGTTTCTATACGTGGGGTATTAAAGTTATTGAAATTTTTTTATAGATTTTTTGTTTAAATAATTGATTCACATGTTGTTTAATATTTATTATGTTACTAATAATTTATGAGATACATCATCATTAATGTGTTTATTGTAATTTATTTTTTACTATAAGTTATTTTTGTATGCATTGAATTAAACATGTTTTGTATTTTTTGTGTATTATTTACATAATTTACTATTATAAATCTTATTTAAATATAACTTACGAAAATATTGTATGGATTAATGTTTTCATGTGTCGTTTAAGTGTAGTTTAAGTTTCGATTATCTAAATAGATAAGAAAAACAATTTACATTTATACAATTATTCTTACTTATGGAATTCTAAATTATATTTATAATGGAATAATGGCCCTCTCTTTAACTGACACAACACAACACATGCGTTATAGCTGTAAAAGAAACGCTAAAGTTTGCCAAAAGGCAAAAGCCCGACGTTATGAATCGGTCGCCTCCCTCTCCTTGTAAGACAAACAAGTATTTTTATATTATATTGGAATAAATTTTTTATAATAAAAATATATTATACATTGATCTTGAGTATGTATTTTATTTTCCATCGTATGTATTAATGCATCGTCAGGTGAACAAAATATAAATTCTATACAAATGCTAGAAGTAAAGAAGCTTACGGGCTACAGTCGGGGAAAATATGACATTTAATTAAGTTTTGGTTAGAATTATATATATATATATATTCGGTCGAAGGTTAGATGAATATTTTAGTATTTTAAATATCAGCAAAAAGCCAAAAACTAAAGAAATGAAATTTACAATTGACATCTGTCACTATAGTTAAAAATTATGGTATATATATTTTTTTATGAAATATTTTTTTTTGTTATCAACTCCTTACACATCCATCCTCTTTAACTTCAAGTATATATAAATTATAAAGAAAAATTTGTATGAAAATGAAAACCATATTTAAATGTTTATACCTATTAACTTTTCTTAGGATGTATAACGAATTAATAGGTAAGAAAAATAGTTATTTAATGTAAAAAAATATAATACATTTGTAATTTTTGATGATTTTAATAATTTTATTTTTTATTTTTATTTAACTCTATGATATATTTTTCTTTTTTAACATCTAACAACTCTCTTATAACAAGTTTTATTCGATATAATTTAAATTTTTTTAAAAAAATAAAATTGATAATAAATGAACAAAGTGTTAAATTTTAAAAAATAAAATAACTAAAATATATTAATTAAAAAAATATGAATAATATACTTAATTATAAAAATAAAGTAAATAAAATGTTATGCTACCGAGATAGTAGGTTAAGATTGACTAAAACTTTATAGTACAGGATTATAATGTTAGAAGTATTAAAAACTCAGGTCTAACTCAACCTAATAAGATCTTATTAAGTTAAGGGTTGTCCAAGTTTATAAGCAGTTTTACTGCTTTGTTCCTAGTCGATGTGGGACAAAGATACTTAACAGCCTCCCATCCACACAACGGATAAAGGTGGACATTAACGCCACTTATGCGGTAAGATCGTGGTAGAGCACCAGTCCAAACACATGGCCCTACGATACCATGTTAGAAACTCAGGCCTAACTAAATCCAATAAGATCTCATTAAGTTAAAGATTGTCTAAACTTATAAACAGTTTTACTGCTTTGTTCCTAGTCGATGTGGAACAAGTATACTTAACAAAAAGTATCAAACCCTTATAAGTATGTAGCTCGTATTCATTAAGACAACAATCTAATTAACGTGTAAATATTTTATTAATTTTTAAATATGAGTTATGTTATCAAATTACCTAAGACTCGCGTCAATATTTTATAATACATTTAGTTTGTTTTTGAATACAAAGTGCAATGTAAATGATTTTTAGTGAAAATATAGTTTTCTTCTCATATCTAAACTATTTCATCCTTAAATAAATGATTAATTATGTTTTATATTAAAAATATATAAAATAATTTAAAATATTTATTTTGTTATAATTATATATGTTTTAAACGTATAAATAACAATAAAAATATATTTAAATTTGAACATAATTGCATTATTTTTAATCTATTATGAGTATAAATATAACTTTAAAAATATACATAGTTATATTTTATCGTTACTTATACGTTATGTACGTAATTATAATAAATTAAATGTTATGATTATTTTTAATAATTATATCATATATTATAATCATAAATTAACTCTAAAATAAAAATTTGTAAAGGGGGTTAATTATGGTCGTCCTTTCATACTTCATAGCTCACGGGAATAAGATTCCAATTCTGTATTGGTTACCAAAACGTAATTAATTGAAAATAAAAGGTATTAAAAGGGCTCTGAAGTCTGAACACAGATTTAGTGGTTTAATTTTGTCGTGTAATTTATGGTGCCATTATTATAAACAACAAACAATGATATAACCTAATTAAAGGTTCATTGCATAGACTGAATTGTCATACATCTCTTGCTTGAACAAAAGTTGGACCACAACTTGAAATAGGAAGCTCGAGCACATCACCACATCCCAATGTCAAGACTGAAACACAACCAAACATTCAGAAGTTTTGGAATAAACGCAATGCTAAAAATATTAATTTCATCTGCATTAAATCTAAGTCGAATCAAGTCCATGTAATTTTAACTTATTTAATAAAAAAACCCTTTTAAAAACGTATATTTGATCAATTTATATTTAAATTTTTCGATTCAATTAATTTGATATTCGATTGTTTAGATAAATTTGATAACATTTTAATTAAATAAATTTAGTGTTTAAATTTTTTAAATTTACCTACCCATATATTTTTTCTAATTTCAACAATTATAGGTGATTTATATATGTGTTAAAAATAATGAAGATAAAATATTTTGACATCATATTTAACATATTTAAATAAAAATTGAAAGATTGCATCCCTAAGTGAAACTATCAGTAGTCGATAAGGGACTTAACTGATGTCGGCTGGATAAATAGACTTTCTGATCAATAAAAAAAAAAGATATATAGAAGCAAAATTAATTCAAGGGAGAAAAGAGTGGGACAAATGTAAAAGAATTGAGAACAACGTCCTTATCAAACATAAGTAAATAATTCCTCGACAATGGGGTAAAAGATGGATAAATAGTATTTCATATAATCATTGAGCATACAAGTTTTTCTATGTAAGTCACTATTTAACCCAGATTAATGCTTTGATATTACTACACTTAAAAGCTAGATCTATATATATACATGGCAAACATCAGTGATTAAGGGACATAGCTAGGTTACTTGTAGAGTTCTGTCATGGTGAGTAAACTGAAATCTTTGAAAAATAAAATAAACTAAGCCATCAGTGAAAGATATAGATAATCATGCTACTCTAGTTTGGTATATTGTTTGCACCTATCAATTGTTTAATCGAAAAATTAAAAAAAAAATAAAATAAAAATAACATATTGAATATGATTAAATTAAATAAAATTTAATATTAAATGTTTTAAATTATCGTAGATTTTTAATAATAAAAATGTATAAAATGAATATAAATATGTTATTTTTATAATTATAAATTTTAAAAATATTATTTTTATTAATTTTACGGTAAAATCTACTAACCGAAAGAAAGAAAGAAAGAAAGAAATATAATTGAGAAACTTTCATGCAAATGCCACGAATTCAGGAATTGACTCTTCCTTGAAATTTAAGACACTCCATGTGTTATATGATATTATTTTTTTGGATCATGCGTTATGAAAAGAAGATTATGCAATGCAATGATAGAATGTTCAACTTATGTACTTTTATCTTTGTTGGTCTGGCCCCTTTGTGTCTGTCTTTGTGGATTATACTCTGATATAAGTTGGTATAAATTAAATAATCTCACTCAACAATCACAATAATTAATACTGTGAACAAAAAAACACTATATTACAATATTACCATAAACTAAAAAAAATGAATTGTGTATACATTTACAGAATTTTAAGTTATATATTTGAATAATATCAAAATTATTATTTACTTAGGTCGAAGATACCTTTCTAATATTAGTTTAGATACGTGTAATTTTTAATAAATATATAATGATACTTTGAAATTATTTATTTTAAAAATTAAAAAAATTATTTAAATATAATTTTTTTATGTCATTTTTATTATAAAAATTTTGTAGAAAGATTTACAAAAATATTCTAAAAATATATAATTAATTAATTTATTGTTTTAATAAATAATAAATATATAATAATTATTTTATGAAAAATAAATATGATAATTTATGATAATGATATATAATTCAAATACGATATAAATATGAATGATTTGAAATGAATACAATTTGATATAAATTAATAATTATTTTATAAGTATTTATTACTTAAAAATAATATATATTAATTGATATTTTTTTCATTTGATATATAGAATATGAAATTATTTCGATTTTAAAATTATTAATTTTACATACAAATAGAATGGTTATGAATATAACAGGATACTTAGCAGTGGCTACAAAAATTTCGTTTTTGCCAACAAAATCCCAACACCTCATAAAATCTGTCATCTGTGAAACCTTATCAATTAGTTTGGTTAGCATGACAGATTGAAATGATAACTCTCACTCATCACAGTTGACGAGTGGATGAGTGATGACCCACATCAACCTATCGTGATATGAACGTCAATCAATTTACTAATTAGTATCTTCTTCTTCTTTTTTTCTTTTCTTTTTTAATATATTATTCATACATCACGCATTATGGAATTTTCAGATGGTTATTTATTCGAACCGATATTATTATTTTAGAATTAATTATTTTTAATATATTTTTATATTTTTTACAAATATTTATATTATTTAATAAAAATATTTTTTTATAAACATAATTTAGTTATTTTAAATTTTTTAAAATTTTATCTTGTACAATTATATATTTTTCGCTCATTTTTTTACTAAACTTTAAACATTATATCTTAAACTCTTAATTTTAAATTTTAATCATAAATATTAAACTCTAAATCTTAAAACTATATATTAAATTTAAGAAAAAGGAATGAAAAATTTTGATAAAAAAAAAACACAAAAGAAAGTAAAAATAAATAAAAATATTTAAAAAATTAAAGTATCTTTTAATTTTTATGCATACATTTTTTTTAAATTACTTTTTAATAGTTTAGATATTTTTAAATTACCATTAAAAAACTTGAATAATAATAAATATCAAAAAATTAATATAATTACTAATAAAATATCAATACTCTTTCATCAGCTACCTCACTATTTTAGAATGTTGCTTATTGTGATCTTTTCATATGATCAAGATGATATTATCAACCTTCTGTCTGACTTAAAATTTCCTGATATTTGTTATTGGTTCCCTTGAAGATGACTCTGATTCGCAACTACAAAGCTTCAAGCGTACAACTAAATAGCCTCGTAGGACCAAAATATAGTGGCATATGTATTTCAATCTTTAAAAACCTTTCAAGAGAACGTTGTTAATTTTGCGACGTTGTTGTTGATAAAGCATTATCATCTAATATCGGCTCTAGGGTAGTTAGTAGTAGAAATTATATTGTTGGATTACATATATATATCTAATCTAAACAGAAAAAGTTGGGAGACATAATAATTGTACAATGATTAAATATGTCTTTTAGTATTACATTGAAAATATATAACAATAAATACACGGGACATTTTTTCAAGAGTTTGCATGTAATTATAAATATGAATCTTAAAATATACATTAAGTATTAATTAATAAATATATTTTATCTATATTCTGATAATATATACACTAATCCAATATCCTCCTCGGCATATATATATATAGAATGACATTTGATCTATACTTTGATAATATATACACTAATCTAATATCCTCCTCGGCATATATATATAGAACACGTTTAAAGATCAAGTCTCCACTCTTTTAGTTTCGACGTAAGATTAGGGTGGAAGAATATCTAACATGTCTGGTTTGCAGATCTCGTTGTTACGAGTCACTTTCACGCCTTGGTGCACGCATGTCTATTTGATCTATAAATCTGAAACATTTAGTCAAAGCTAAAAGAGTATAAAGAGGGGTCAATAATCTTATGGATCTCATTTCCTTTCGCTTTCTATCACCTCAATTATGCAAAAAAAAATCTTTGTTGGTTCTCCTCGATTTTCACTCGTGTTACCTCTGTTATTTTCATCTTCTGCACGAATCTTATTTTTTCCAGCACGACAATAAGCATTTATTATTTTACAATGCTTTAAGATAGTTCTGTTTTCTTTTTTTTACGTCGGATACAACATATTCAGTTTATTTCATATCAATTTTCATATTACCTAACATCATTACATATCATAATCAAGAACTTTCTTATCGAACTAGTCTCTTTATTGTTTCACTTCTTTTTATATAGGTTAACCCTGAATTTTAGGATCCTTAAGTAAACATGGTCGATAAAACTTTGGAACATCCTCATAACAGATAGTGTTATAATTTATGAGAGTAATGAAGAGTCTATAGGTTCCCAAGGATCTGGATTTCTACAAGCTTTGAACTTGACTCTTAAGACGAGCTCATTGAGAAACTTGGTCAGCTTTCCAAATGTAACTGTAGCCATACCTTGGGTAAGCTAAGCCCGACTGTTGACCAATACTTTAATCCGTATATCTTTTTTGATCAGTATTGCAGTCCCTCGAGTTTGGCATAAGAAAACTCGAGCTAGTAAAGGTAAAGAAAAACCAACTTAGTGGACTAAAGGCTAGAGATCACAACCTATATAATGTGAATTTAAACGGAAAAATGAATCTAAATTGAGGGCCACTTACGACATTCCAAAGAATGTCTAAATCCAAATTCTCAGTCTGAGAGCTCTTAACAACAACATTCCCTTAAAATGTTGGATTACTTTTCATGAGAAATCACTTTTTCTTGGTTCTATGTTGTCCTCTCCTAAACTTTACCAGGGATGTTTTGAGGCATACCCAGATAAGTCCTAATCAACTACTTTCTAATGGGTGAAGGCATTTACTTTGTATCACTCTGATTGGTAAAGAAATCGAAGTGATCATCAGGATACATGAGTTCAACAAGGCATACAATCTCAAACAAAATTCTTCAGATCCATGGCGTGGAAGTAATTCTTTTTTTATGTTTTCGATAGTTAAGAGTTTGAGGATGAAAGTAATTTTATATCTCTGATATAGGACAATGTAAAATCCATTTTAAATATGTTGTGTTTTCATGTATCCTATCTGAGTAATGAAGCAAAGCATAGGCTGTCCAAGTTATAAAATTGTTTACCTACCCTAGTCTCCCAGGACGATGTTTTTTTGGATACCAGACTAGCTACTGCTGGTGTGATACATTTAGGGTTAGGCATGTTGCAAACCAGGGTGGTTTACAAGCCGTGCTTGGTGGTCAAAGAAGAAGAGTTCAAAGCACAAGAAGCGTCTTCTTGAGTTCAATTCTAATTTTGAGTTCATACCTGAAGGTCATAAACTTTTCAGGAATTCTATTTTCTTTTCGAGTTATTGCTCGACTAATCATAGTTTATTTATGTTGTGCATATATAGACCTCAGATCAATGTCTTTGGATGATCTCTTGAACAATTTTGCAACCACCCAGGAAATTCTTGCCAACGTCTCCAAAACCAAAAGGGGAAAATTTATGCTCGAGAGTAAAGGTGCAAAGGGGAAGAGCTCCCAAGATCCACCAACTCTGCCAATTGATACCATGGTGATCCCTACTTCAATCCTTACTCTGATTGCTTCCATTACTACTCTCCCATCCTCTACAACCAAGTGGAAGTCTATGAATTTTGTGAACTTTTCTAGCTTCAATGAGTTTGTAATGTGTAACCCAACTGCCCAACAGAAAAGTCCTCGAGGTGAGTTTACTTTTGTAATTTTATTTTTAAATTGTTATCGTCAATTGGTTGAACAAGACCTTGTCATTTATTCTTTGGCCTTTTTTCAAACCATTTTTTTTAGAATTGTAGGTGATAACCCTCATCCACTATTACAATCTACGGGAAAAAAAGCATATGAAGAATGTGCTAAAAAAGAAGAAGGATCACTTGGTCATTCTCTTTAAAGTGATGGATTCATTCAAAATGAAGGCCTCAGCTAAAGGGAGGGTTGGTGACTACTACGAGATTCCCAACCTTCATTCACCCTAACCTGAATCCCCTAGGGTAATGGTAGAGGGTAATGATCAAGAGTCGGAAGGTGGTGACGAGGAAGAGACAGAATTATTGTACTTTCAGACCAAGACTAAACAACAACCTTAAAGACTAGCATTTGTGTTTTTTTTAAATGCAAGGAATAATAAATATCAATTTAGTGAAATAATGAACTTATTTAATATTATTTCATTCATATTTGAAGTTCAAATATATGCTATAAGTATATACAATGTTAGCTTCCTCTTGAGGTTTTGCCTGAGTGATCTGCCTTGTTCCTTAACTAGGTGATCCAACTCTAATTGTAGGCTCCATTTCAACCTAAAGCTATTACGATTCCATCTTTCCAAGGCGCCTGAGGTTTTTTCCAAGTGATCTACCTAGTTTCTTACCTAAGCGATCCAACTCTAATTGTTTTGCTTATTTCTTTACTTAGGCAATCAACCTTTAATTGTTCTGCTTGGTTCTTTGCTTAGGCGATCCAACTCTTTAATTGTGGAATCTTTTTTAGCCTGGAGTTGCTACAATGCCAGCTTCCCAAGGTTCCCAGGGTTTTTCTCGAGGGACATGTCTATTCCTTACCTTGGTAATCCAATTCTTTAATTATGGGCCACCTTTTAGCTTGGAGTTGGTACGATGCCAGCTTTTGAAGGCTTCTAGAATTTTGCTCAAGTGATATGTCTGGTTCTTTACTTAAGTGACCCAACTCTTTAAATATTTTTATGTAGTGTGATATGCAATGTTTTTTTTTATCAAAATGTAGATCATTTGATCTATAATTGTATTACATAATTTATTTTTTGCCTTTTTATTACAATTTTGGCCTCAAAAGATGGCAAGAATTCTAGTTCATTTCTTAATGTGTCCATCCATGCTTGTTAGAATGTAAGCTTTTACTTTTGTAACTTGATATGATCCTTCTTAGTTGGCTCTTAGTTTCCTAACCATCCATTCCTTTTTATTCAGGAACATCTACCACAGGATCTATTGTCCAATCGAAAAGGCTTTAAATCGAACAGCTTTGTCGAAGTAAGCTCCCATTTTTTTGTTTATAGTCTTCCACATAGATTTTTGATTTGTCAGAGTTTTTCTAACAGTGCTAATTCTAAGGATCTTTCAGAGTTTTTCTTATACTCTTCAATTGTGGCGCTCTAATTCTGTGTGATTATTTATGTCGAGATAATTGCCTCAATCCCATAAATAATAAAGAATGAGTTCTCATTTTGTGTAACCCTCAGATTGGTTCTAATGGCCCAAAGTATCCTAAAAAGTTCTTCGACCCACTTTCCTTTTGTAGATTTGAGCTTCTTTTTGAGTAAATTGATAACTAACTTATTCGACAATTCCAATTATCCATTGGCTTGTAGTTAATATGGCAAAGAAGAGTAGAGCTTAACTCCGTACATTGTCACAAAGTCCTTTACTTTGCTACTAGTGAATTGTTTTCCATTATTCGTGACTATTTCTCTAGGTAAGCTGAAACAACACATAATGTTCTTCCACAAGAAATTAATGATCTTTTCTTCTCGGATTATACTTAATGCTTTGGCCTCAATCCACTTGGTGAAATGTTAGTTGCTACCAGTAAGAATTGATTTTGATCGATTGCTAATGGCATGGGCTAACCACTCCAATCATAAGTGCAGAGGTGACACATGTGAGCGAGCTAAACCTTTGACATTTGTCACACATTTGTGAGTGTTTTATGCTATATGCTAACATGATATACAAATAGTATCATTGACGCATGATTTTTTGTGATAATTTTCTACCACTAGAGTGAGATCCACATTCACCCTCATGAGCCTCATTAACAAAATTTTAGCTTACTTCATCAGTAACACAAAGGAATCCAAGTCCCAATGTTGTTTTTCCATACAACTTTTTCTCTAGCAATAAATAACTCTTCAAATTTTTGACCACGTCATGCACCTTCTTTTTGTCTTCGAAGGGAGTCACATTGCTAAGATACCTGATAAGAGAATCAAACCATGATTCCACCAAATCCTCTACTTAGTTTATGACTCTCTCAACCTTAGATGGACTAGTTCCAAAAAGGATTGTAATTATGACCAATTATTGGTTCACTGTGTCCTATATGAAAGAAAATGTTGCCAAGGCATCGACGTGACAATTGTTGTTACCAGAAATTTAGTGAATTTTAACACTTCTTAGTGATGAAGATTTATGTCTAAACTTTTCTATGTATTTTCTCATATTGTGGTCTTTTGCCTCAAAAATTCCAACATATTGGCTGATAATTAACCTCGATTCACTAAACAAATCAAGAATCTATGGGCCCAACTTTGTAGCATTCATTACCCAAAAATTGCAACCTCGTACTTGATAATATTATTTGTCATTGGAAAGGCAATCCAGATTGAATACTCATGGATGGTTTTCTCATTCAATATGACCAAACCAATACCAGACCCTTTGAAATTACTAGATCCATCAACAAATGCTTTCCATGTCTCCTCTTTATTCATTGTAATGGCATAATTCATAGACTTGAGAATGTGCTCTTGTTTATTGTATTTTGCAACAAAATTTGCTATAGCTTGTGCCTTAACTGTTGTTTGAGGTTGAAATTTTATATCATACTCACTGAGCTCGATAAAAATTTAAGTAAGCCTTCCAGAAAAATTTGGCTTGTTAAGAACATTCTTCAACTGGTATAAGGTCAAGAAAATGACACTGTGAGATCCAAAATAGTGTTTCAACTTATGAGCTGCGATATTGAGCACAATCGCCAATTTTTCAATCATCAAATACCTTCTTTGGGCATTAGTGAAAACTTGGCTAATGTAGTATACATGGTGCTAGATCTTATCCCTTTTTAACAATAACACAGTGCTAACAGTTTGAGGGGTGACGATGAGGTACATATACACTAGCTCACCCAGTATAGGACTCATGAGGATGGAAGGTTTACCGAGATAGGCTTTTATGTTCTGAAAAACATGTTTAGACTCCCTATTTCATAAGACTGAGGTATTCTTCCTTAATAGTTTGAAAAATGGGAGGCATATGTCAACACATCTTGATATGAATATGTTTCATGAGGTGATTCGTCTGTTCATTTTCTAGGCGCTCTTTAGGTCAAAGAGGGATTTCATAATCACTAGTGCTTTTAATCTTGTGGGGTTTGCTTTGATTCCTTAAGCAGAAACTAGGTAACCTAAGAATTTAACCAATTATACACTAAACATACATCTTTTCATTCAACCTTATTTTATGATTCCTTATCATTCCAAATACTTCATCAAGGTTGGAAACCTAGCTCAAAGATTATTTGGTTTTTACGTTATATCATCTACATATGCTTTCATGTTCCTTGCGATGAGACCCTTGAAAATTTTATTCACCAATCTTTGGTAAATCGTCCCCACATTTTTGAGGTTGAATGGCATTTTTTATAGCAAAAAGTTCTGCACTTCGTTATGAAAGACATATTTTCTTCATCCTCGGAACTCATGTATATTTATTGATAACCTAAATATGCATCGAGGAAACTCATGACATTGTATCTAGGTGTTACGTCTAGAGCTAGTCAATGCTTGGAAGGGGATAATTGTCTTTCGATCATGTGTCATTCAAGTATGTAAAAGAAACACACATTTGAGGAGTACCATATGACTTTGCGACCAGGATCACATTTGACAACCAAATCGGGTAATCCATCTATCTTACAATTCTGGCTTCTATTAATGAATTGACATGTGTCCAAACAATTTCATTTTTCTCCCTTGAGAATTTCATTTTCCTTTTTTGAACTGACTTTTTTGTAGAGTCGACATTCCATTTGTGTGATATTAGCTCGAGGCTAATTCCTGGCATGTCCTCAAGCTTCCAAGTAAATATATCCAGGTTATTTTGGAGGAATTCAACAAGATCCCTCGTACTCACATTGTCAAGGTTTGAATTGAACTTAAGTGCCAGAATTTCTCCTTCTCTGAATTCAATCAACTCAACCTCATCTAAATGCCTTAAATAATCCTTCATCACATCGAGAAATTTTAATTTTAATTTTAATTTTATATTTACTTGTTTCGTGGCTGCGTTATAGCAACTGCGTGCCTTTTCTTGGTCTCATCAAATTTTCATGACACCATCTTTGGTAGGGTATTTTATTACTTAATGATAAGAAGATGGAATAGCGTTCATTTTATTTATACATGGTCTTCCTAGAATCAAATTGTAATGGGTAGGTGCATTGACCATAACAAAGTTTTCCATCATAACAATTCCTTTAACCATCACAAGAAACTTGATAGTTCATAAGGTTTAAGCTGTACTATTGTTGAACCCTAACAAGGGCATTTCCTTTTTTGTGATGTTCTCCTAATGCACTCCCAAAGCGTGGACAAGAATAGAAGGTTGATCAAACTTTTTATATCTACCAATTTATGAAAAACATCACATGGTCTAGCTCTCAAGGTCACGACTAGAGGATCCTCATGGAGGAAACTTACTTCATCTTCTTCATTAAATGATATTAGTGTAGTGGTATCCTTTCTATATAGGTTGTACACATCTATGTCTATCTCACTTTAAGCCTCCCTAGCATATCTTTTTCAGGAATTATTGGACTTGCCATTCAAGCCAGGTCCTCCATGGATGGATTGTATTATATAGATATTCTTATCTAACCATGCAATTTGCATCAATTCGAAGCAACACCCCTGCCAACTCACTTATCGAGGTTACTTTTTGATAGCAATTATTCGATTTCCTTTTTCAAGTGCCTATAATTTCTCGTCTAATGCCCGATGTCTTTATGAAATGCACACCACTTGGTGATGTCTCTATTTGATACCTTCATTTGGAAAGGCCACCTAACATTTCGTACTTCTTCCATCTTTAAAACCCTTCAGCCAGACTCACTCTCAAGAGAGGCCTTTAAAGGGGGGAAATGGGTCTTAGGTTCTTATCCCATGAGTTTCCTTGTCTGGAGTGTAGTCATGCAAATTTCTTATTGTTATGGTACTTCATTCCCCTAGGCCTCTCGGATCTTAACTCCTTTTTTTCCTTTCCTCTTATTATCGTCGGTATGGTCAGGGTCTCTTTCTTGACCGATTTCAACTCACTTTCTAGGTTAACAAACTTTTGTGCTTCATCATAGGCCTTTTGCATGGTTCGAGGTACCATCTTGGTAAGTTCAACAAAGAGATTTGAACTTTTTAACACTCATCTTATAAATTCCTAAACGACGATGGAGTCTAGATAGTCAGATGTTTATATTTTCTCTTTGCAAAATATTTTCATAAACATTTTGACGGATTCATTCGCATTTTAAACTATGAAGAATATGTAATGAGGCTCTTTCTTCAGGGGTTTATTGCTGGCATAATAGGTCACAAACATTATGATCATCTTAGTAAAAGAATTGATGCTATCGGGCTTCATGTCACTGAAACATTTGCTGGTTGAATCATATAAGGTAGCCGAGAAGGATTTGCATAACATTGCATATATTTTTTCTTGGGGCATGTTAAGGGGAGATATGACTATCTTAAAGAGGAGTACATGAACGATGGGCTTTTTGGTTCCTTTGTAACTTAGACATTTGGGAGATACGAATTTTACGTGGGGTTTACTTAGCTCTATTTCTTCAGAGAAAGGGAAACCGACCAATCATTTGCATACAATGTCAAGGTTAGTTTTGGTTTTTCCTGTATTATATTTCTTTATTTGCTATTCTAAGGCCAACACCTTGTTTTATCGCAACAACTTTTCTTCCCGTGCCAAGTTGGGTTGCTCCAAGGGACGTGCACCTATTGCTTGGGTCCCTTGAACTAGAATTGTCTTTGATTTTCTCAATAACGACCTATGTTTGCTCGGTTATACAACTCTCTATTCCTTTCATGCTCGGTTAATATCATGTTGATTTCATCATCTTCATCTTTTGTTGGCCAAATATTCTCAAAAGTAGGCCCAAACCCAAGTCATGCAGGGGGTTTGTGGTTTATTTCTTTGACCTATCTTCTTAGTTCCTAATTTTTCCTCCTCATTTCACTTCATATCTCCTCCATAAATCTCCTTATGTCTAGCAATTAGGATAGCAATTCTTACTTCGAATGTAATTCGACAATAAGATTGTTCACATTTTTAACAACTCTTTCTACTGGAGCAAGAGGGTGATTAATATCGGTCTCGACCTAAAGACCGATAAGCCTGGATCTTTCAAAGGCTCTTATTTTGACCATAACTTCAATGTTTTGCTCGGTAGGTGAGCTAAATCCAAACATCTGATAAGTTCATGTCTTCTTAATTCTTGATTTTTTCTCCTTATTTCACTTTGCATCTCCTTCATAGATCTCTTCATGTCTAACAATTGCGAAAGCAATTCTTTATTCAGATGTAATAGTTCGACAATAACATTGTTTGCATTTTCAACAACTCTTTCCGTTGAAGAAAGAGGGTTATTAATATCGATCTCGACCTAAAGACCGATAAACTTAGATCTTTCAAAGGCCTTTGTTTTGACCATGACTTCAACATTTTGTTTGGTAGGTGAGCTCAATCCAAACTTCTGATAAGTTTAGAAGAATTAGAGGCGTCAAACTTTATTGATCGTGTCTTAAAATCTAGCCCTATAATAGGTGTCAAAATTTTGGAAGACGTATGAAGTCTAGAGAAAATGTAAAGAGACAATAAATGTGCAATGAATACAGATATCTCTTAATATTGCATTAAACCTATATATAAGGGATACATACACATAGCAATCGTTTAGGGTTCAACCATAAAATATACATTAAATAAGTATTAATTAATAAATACATTTGGTCTACGTTCCGATAATATATACACTAATATGATCTTCTCTTCGATATATATATACTTAAGATAAGTCAAAATATTTATCTAAGAGTAAATATTATGGTAATACTTATTAATTTTCTTGGCTGTTTTAAAAAAATAGTAAATAACTGTGTTTTTTAAGAAATATATTACGTTCATATTTCACACTTAAATTACAGCACTATCAATTATCCAATAAGAATGTAAGATTTCTCAGTTAGCAAAACCTCGACCTGAATATCAAAATTTAAATTTGTTTTTCTTATGAGAACTTAACTTGTGATACGATGTCAATTTATTAACCACAGAAAATGAGGATTTCATCAACCAAAAAAAAAAGGAAAAAGAAAAAAGAATTGAAATAGAGAGAGTTTCCCAGTGTAAAAAGAAAATTAAAGATATTAAAAGTGATCACGAAGACCAAAGAAAACAAGATGCGTCTTAATTCTTCATAAAAAGTCAAATCTAATCATTATTTCAAGCAAACACCATTATGCATTGCTACTCGATCACATAAGACAATAGTCAATACGTTTGACAATACCTACATATTGCCATTCTGAGGTATTCTTTTCAACCAAAAAAAATCACTTCGCAAGATCTCATTATGCTTTCTTTAGTCGTGGCCTCAAAACTATCATCAGTTGACAATACATCAAAGTGAGTAATGGACTAATGGTTGATAAGAACGATCTTGCTTAAGTTGCATTAGCTTCATTACAGCCAGCCATGAGCCAACCAAATAAAACGGCAACTGATCTTTATGTTGCTCTTTGATTCCTTATCAATGTTTGATTTGAAAGAAATTAGCATCAAAGCAAGCACAAATTCCGTAATGACTGATAAAGAAATGCTAGATGGTAACTAAACCGGTAAAAGTTTCATATAATACCTTATTTTTTTTGTAAATATATAGATTAATACTAAAATTATAAAATGATACACCATTAGTACCTTATTTTATAAAGAGATACTATTAATCATATTTAAAAAAAAATACATATAAAAAATATAAAATAAAATATAAGTGAGAATTAACAATGTAAAAATACTAAGTTTAACATTTAAAAAAAAATTCTAATGTACCCCTAAAACATATATTACTTTAATGTACTTTTCATAAAGGTAAGTCACAAGTCAATACCTAACCCAGTAACTAAACTTCTCATTGCTCAAACAAAAAGTATGCAACTGAGGCAGAATTCAACTCCACACTTATCAAGATTATATTTATCTAGTTTTTCTCTGAATCCCAATATCATACATAAAAATTTAGGATTGTGAACTATTAATTCAAACCGGAGAAGAGAGTTAACTTGTAGCTACTTGCTACATGTTACAAGACTGCTGAAAGAGACAAACACCATCCCAAGCATACCCATGATAACTTTTATACTATATTGCTTCAAAGTTCAACTCTGATTAGATATTCGCTGATGTCAAGCTCTTCTCAACGCATGATAAAACACAAGCACCAGCACTACAAAGATATAGACTATCAACTATCACAGCAACCATTGCAATTCCCAACAGATCGTCCATCAGCAGACAATTACTATAAAAGGGCAGCAGCATATATTGTAAAAATAAAGTCACCGCTTTTGCTCAGGTGAAAGTGTGTCAGATTTCACTGCGAAGAAAAAACCAGCATATCATTCGCACAATATTCATGCCATACATGAAACTCCAGCAAAACGTACAAATTTCAGACAAGGCATGTGGATCAACTCCAATTGAAATTTGACAGATAGCTAGAAACTTTTGCCACACCCAAAAGCAAAATAAATAAATAAATCAAACTAAGAGATCACGCTCATAAGAAAAATCATGGAGGGTTTCACTAAATTCAAGATTTGATACGACAAAAGTTCTATCATTGGGGAAAAAAATTGGAGAATAAAATCTAACATAAACTTCATATTATTGATAGATAAAGCAAAAATTGAAGGGAATCACAATCAAATACACAAGCACAGTTATCATGTAGATATACTAGATATGTAATCAGATAGGAGAAAAGCCTTTCCATCCATTAATTTAAAGAACGGAACTGAAGATAATAAAAAATAAGGACAAAGCACAATGGTTGGATAATGAATCCGCAATTCATTAAACAACTTAAATCTCGGAAAAACATGAATAGTTGGTTGCCTACATCCTGAAAGAACAAAAGAAAACACGTCCAAATACAAATGGAATTTGGGCAACAACTTGAATGCATAGTTTTAGAACCAAAAGTTACCTTGTAAATTGTAAGGGCATCTCAACCAAAATAAAATCCAGGGTACAGCAAGGTGCACGTAATTCTACCACCAGAAATTTTACAAAATATACTTAAAGGTAAAAATGATATCAGAAGATCACCCATAATGATCATGCAAATCCATTACAGTCCCTGACGTTCACTTCTTTCTCAACTTTCTTATAAACTATATCTCTATGACAAATGCTTTCATAAAGTATGATAGTTCTGACCTGACCAGAGCAACCTAGCAGCCAAAGTTGTTCTTTACATTATAAGTTTCTAGTAACTCTATTTACAATGGTTGATTCTAAGAAAAGAAGCTGAACTAATAGTTTTGTGCTTAAGAACAGTCTTTTGGTCGTTTGGTCAAAGGCTTTATCTACACATGAGATCAACAGAACAGCCATCCCCATTCAAAATCATGTCATTTGTTCACAAAGGAAAGATTAATCGCATGCTTAACAATTCACAGGTAAAGACTTCATTAAACAAACAAACAGACAGACAGCCATGTAGACAAAGATATTAAGTTATATAAGTTTCTTATGAAACACACCATACTGTAACACGAATATCAAGCTTCATAATTGTTAACGGGGAAAATGTCAGCATGTCATCCCTGATAAATACTAGGTTTTCATATTTTACTGACTAACACATCATTTTCCTAATCACTATCTTAGAATCCATTATCAATGGCAAAACAGAAAACTAAAATAGAAATTTCACAAATTATCCACGTAGATGAAACTCAATATTACCCAAAACTCACTAGTAGATTTAAAGGATATTAGAAAGCATCAGTTAACCATACATGAGGTCAGTTATCAGCAGCAAAAGGGTCGTGTGTAGGACCAACATCTTCCTGTCCTATATGACGCTGAACTAAACGCTGCAAATCAGCCATAACCTTGGATTCACGCTTGGCCTTCTCCTCATAGTTAAACATGGCAAGAGCTCGCTTATCCTCAGCACTGTAGACTTGGTTTTCTTTTCTGATACGAATGGCATTCATCCTCTGGTGCCTACTACCACTCATCACATACCCGAGAGTCTCAAACTTCGAAATCTCATCGGCAGAAAGACCCACTTCTCCTCTACGTGGAATACGCTTTCCTTGTTGAACATATTGAGCAATGGCATCACCTTCACCAGGCCTAAGCGCACCACCGTAGCTGATATGCCCATCAGCTCTTGGCAACGGCATTGGTCCAACCTCAGGTTCATTATCCAAAGCAGGCTTCTTCTGAGCCTCAATAAATTCTTTGAGTTTCAAGGCCTCAGCATCGCTATCTTCCTTCTTATCATCATCCCTCGTTTCTTTACCATTGGCCTCAGCTTCGGAACCAGAACTCTCCTCTAAACTCCGACTCTCGCTCTCTGTGTCGGACTGTCTTTTCTTCTTACTCCGCTTAGAACTAGACGATTTAGAGGTCCGCTTTCGCTTCTTCTTCAACTTGAGATGCTCATCCGAAGACCTGCTCGCTTCAGAATCAGAATCTTCACTTTCACTTTCTTCACTCTCATCCGAATCGCTACTCCTATTATTTCTTCTGCTCCTTCTTCTTCGGCTACTCGTATTTCGCATACTTCTTTTACTCCTTGACTTCTTTTTCTTCCTTCGATCATCTTCATCATCCGATTCGCTTTCGCTCTCAGTATCCAATGATTTCCTGTTCCTAGAACTACTTCTCCGCTTCTTTGACCGCGAATCCTCAGATTTTAACTTGGTATCGGAGTCAGATTCCGATTCAGTACGACTCGAGTGCTCAGACTCCGAGCCGGATTCAGATTTAACCTTATCTTTCACGTTCGATTCGCCTTTCCCTTTATCCAAAATCTCCTCTGTTTTATCCGTTTCAAAAACCTCGATCTCAATATCGTCACTGTTTGGATCTCTCGGAGGGCTGGGCGTAACATTCCAAATGCAATCCTTCAACATCTTTCTCAGCTTCTGCCTCTTGAGCCTCCTGAACTCCTCGTAGGGTAACCCCTTCAACTCCTCATCGGAACCCTCTGAATCAGACCACCTCCCGTTCCGATTAGGGAAGGATCGACCCCTCTCATCTCCATTACGACCAAACCTTTTGGGTAAACCATTAGGGCCTCCATTGGCCCTAGGGCTTCGCCTATGGTTTCCGCATTCGGGAGAGTCTGAGCGGTGAAGATCGCGATCACGAGTACGGTGGCGGTCGTAGTTGTCATAGCTAGGGCTGCGACGACGGCTCCCAATTTTTTCAGATTCTGAATTGGGGGAGTAGCGGCTGGAACGGTGGCGTCTCTCAGGGATCTCTATTATTGACGATGGCCTCCCCATCGCGTATTAGGCTTAGGAGGGGGTAAAGAATTTCGCAAATGACTATTAGCAGGCGGTTGTGTAGGTCAATATTCAATTGTAAGATATCGTTGTATGTTCAGAGTTGAAACTAGGCTTAGGATAGGAGTGGGTAATTTAAATAAGATCTTTGGAAATATAATAATAATTTTAAATTTTTTAATTATAAATAAAAATTATTTTATTATTAAAAAAATTAATATATTATTTTACACATTAAATTAAATTATTATTATTTAAAATTATTTTTATTGTTATATATTTTAAATATATTATTTTTAAAAATATTTAAAATATTTATTATTTTTATTATTATAAATTTTAAAAATATTATTTAAATTAATTTTTTATATTATAACTTGTTAAGTTTAACTAAAATTTTTATTTTATTTAACCGTATAGTTGTGTAGTTATATATATTCTTTAATATTTTTACGTAACAGTGAAATAGAATGAAAACTGTGTTTGTTTCTTTAAACAATTTTTACAATAGTTTCTAAAAAAATATCAAGTATAATAAAAAATATTTTTATAATTTATAATTATAAAAATAATACTTATTATATTTATTATGTATATTTTTATTATTAAAAAAATATGATATATATTATTTTATATTTAACATATTTTAATTAAAGGATAATTATTTAAAATTTTCAATATTAAATATGATTCTCTGTCCAATAATATTTTAGATAGTTTCTATATCTAATTTGACGGATCAAATAGCTCATAAATTAAGAGCATAAATTTCACCTAAAATAAAAGATAAATATAAATATTGTGTGTAATCATATGTAACGTTTGAGTGATACAAAATATTTTTTTAATTATATTTTAAAAAAATTATCTATAAATATTATATATAAAAGTTTGAGTCATATTTTAAACAAAAAATTCTTATATTTTAAAATAATAAATCAGTTTGTTGTTTTTATTTTATTTTAAATTTATAGAGAAAACTAATTTTTTAAAATATTAAAATATATCATCTTTATGTTTATTATATCTTATTAGAAAAATTATACATATCTTAAACATAATTTTAAATATAAAAAAGTATATATATTCACTTGTGTGATTTTTTTTAGCTATTATATTGCAGCCAATTTCAAGCCTATCAGATATTATAAAATAATACACAATTTTACGACTAAAAGAATTTAATTAATAATATGTATCATATTAATTATATATATATATATTATTAAATAATTTTTAATCTTATATTAAGAAAATGTGTTAGGCATGCATCATATTATAAATTTTAATTTAATATTTAACTTATTACATTAAAAATTTCTTTCTTTGATAATTAATAAATGGTGATAATTCAACATTTTTTTATTGGATGTATAGAAAGTATATATATACACGTGGATCCAACGGAAACTTTACAAGAATTAATCTAAATATATACACAAAATAATCATAAATTAGTACTTACTAATTCCGTCTATTCTTAGACATAAGCACGAAGAACAAATCCAAACAAATATATATAAATGTTTTGACTCTTAATTGATTTGTTCGATAGTAATCAAAAGTTTTAAAAACTGTTTTTAAAAACATTTTAATAATTAACTTTTATTATTATTTGAACATCTAATATTTGTATGTTCACATTTGAGTTCTTAAAAGTTAATAGTTATCGATTAATTTAAGATATGTGTTTCTTTTGTTCTACACATATTTTGAACACTCATATTAACCCTCGATACATTATTAAGAAGTAACTTGATATCATCTGAATTTATTAAAATTTATTTATTAATTATTGTCACATATATAAAATACGATATATAAAATATTTAAATTTTAAATTTATGTATTTGTAGTAAAATTTATTATATATAATTATAACTAAGAAAATTAAAAGAATAAGAAATGTATCTGTAAAATTATTAAATTATTATAAATATTTATATTTATTTTTAAATCAAAATAGTAATATAATATAATTATGATATTATAATATTTAAATATTACATATTATAAAAATAAAATATATATTTGTTTATAATTTAATAATAATTCAATCCGAATTGGATACAACAAACTACAAAAATTATTATTTCAAATTCGATTTAAATTATATATTTTTCGATCTGAATTCAATTTGATTCTAAAATTTATCAATCTAATATTAAAAAAATCTAATGAATCTGATAAGCTCAAATTTATAAAATTAAATAGATTGATCAGATTATTTATTTACTATGTAATTGAAAACATCGAAGAAAAATTAAATAAATAAAAACATAAAAATAAATATTTATTTTTGTACCATTATTTTTTAATAATTATAATATTAAATTATTATAAAAATAAATATAAAATTTAAATATTATTATAAAAAATAAATATATATTTTTAAAATAAATATAAATTTAAATATTATTTTTAAAATAAATATAAATTTAAATATTATTTTTAAAATAAATATAAATTTAAATATTATTTTTAAAATAAATATAAAAATTATACCATGACATTCCCTTCTAATTATTACTACTAGTTTGACTTATGCGAGTTGCTAAATATTATACAAAGAAACTCGGTACAAATATCCGACCGCAAAATTGGCCATCCGGGTTTTAAATTTGGATTCTGTTTCTCTTCACGTGAGGGAATCCTGCCATCCAGCTGCCTTTTCCTCCCTTTTTTTCCCCCCTTTTCTTTACTATGTAAATATTTACGACAACGTATCTATCTTATAAGAAAAATAAATGAGAATTTATTTATGATAAAAATTGTATATTATAATATAATAAATAATTATTAATTAAAATAATATTTTTTTAATATATAATTAATTATGATAATACAGTAAGTTAAGATAAATAATTACGTGTTTTACCTCGTGATCAGCCAACAACATTAAAGATATTAAGATTGAGAAAGCCATTTTAAGATATTATGATTGAGGAAGTCATTTTATTTTTTATTTAAAAAAAGAAATTATTCATTCAATTACATATTTATAATTAATTATATGTAATATATTATATGAAAGTATTTATATGATTAATTATTAAAATTAAGTTCCAATATTCATTAATTATTAAAGTGTCTTTAAACATATAATTTTTTTGGTTTAAGTCTTAATTATATGCGTGAGTAATAAAAAATTTATTCAATAGGATCTTCTAAATAAGTTATTTTGAGATAAATTTTAAATATTATAGTATCTAAAATATTCATATAACATTAAAAAAATAGAGTATACTTTGTCGGTTAAATTATAATTATTTTTTCAATTAAGTGCGTGAGTGAGTGATAAAACATAAAAAATCTTACATATATTATATTATATATTAATATTAATATTAATTATTTATCTTTTCTTTACTTAATATATATATATATATATTTGTTTTTATAAAATTAAAAGATCAAATAATTTCCTTCCAACATATATTTATACTATTATTGCATGAAAAATTCTCTTGAAATATATACTTAAATAATTTTTATATTATAAACCAACTTCTTATGAAACAAAGGTAAGTTCCATTTAAATATTTAAGTTAAATGTTTTTAAATGTATTTTTTTAAAAATATAATATTATTTTGTATAATTTTCAAAAATATTATTTATCTAAAAAGATAGATGTAAGAAATGGCTTATTGATGATGAATAAACGAATATTTTACGATCTATTTATACAAAAGAAAAGTAAAATTGTAATAATTAAAAATAAACACAATTATAAAGAGGCATGTTCTCGACAAATTTCATCCTTCTCCACTAAGTTGTTGTCGCTCTAACCTGCGGTGTCATTGGCCACTTTGATCTCAAGTTCTTTAATATTCCCCTGCTGGTTAATATACGTTAATTATTCCTAACTCATAAGAAGTTTTTTAACCGTAAAACCTGCGATTTGGTAGAATATATCTCATGGTCAGCTCTAACGTAGAGATATGATAAGTTTTGATCATTCCAAATTTTGAATCTTTTCTCTTACTAGATGGCAATCGATCTATACGCGGTTTGGTTCGCTTACCTTGAAACACTAGATTTGGTGCAATGTGAAGAAATCAGCTTGATCATGTCACAATATAAGTTGGTTGGTCGTGGAGTTGTTTGATACTCAAATCATCCAAAAATATATCGTGAACCAGATTACTTCACAACACGTCATTGTCATTACGTAGCCAAAGATTTCGCTTCTGCGACTGATCGTAAAGACCGTATTTTGTTTTTTAATCTTCTAAGAAATTAGCGAAGTTTCTAAGCAACATACAATATCACGTGGTTGATCGTCATGTATCTCTCGCGATTTTGCCCAATCTCGCATCACAAAAGCATTTAGTTGTAATGAACTAGTTCACGAGAAAAGAGACTCGCCCTGGTGTTCTTGATATATCATAGCACTCGCTGAAATTTGCTTTCCAAATGTGGGTTGATGTGGTTTATCCATATATTGATCGAGAACGTGCACTACATACACTAAGCCTGCCTCGCACGGTCAAGTATATTAATCTCCAACAAGTCTTCGATAGTGCGCGGATTACCGATGAATTCCCTTCAACCCTTGTTGAGGATAAATTTTGTTCCATAGGTGAATTGACGGTACCAAGATAACCCATGCCCTCCAATATTTCAAGCATGCATTTACGCTTGCATTAACAATTCCTTCCTGGAATGTGGAAACTTCTATGCCCAAAAAATACTTTAATTCACCGATATCTTTAAGCTTGAATTGTCTCATAAGATGATTCTTAGTTTCTTCAATGTCTTGTACATTGTTTCCTCGTTAATGATTATATCATCTACATGTATAAGAAGAAAGAGATGAATTACCACTAAGTTCGCATTTCAAAATTGAGCCGAGTGATCATACTTGGATTGCTAAAACTAGTTAGCTTAAGGCTGCTGATAGTCGAACCTATCATTGCGAGGCTTGTTGAGTCCATACAAAGATTTACGTGAATTACATACTCGTGTTTTCCCTTTCGTCCTAATCCAGGGAAGGACATGTAGACATCTTCACGAAGATCATCATGGTAGAAAAGCATTATCGACATCGAGTTATCGAAGATGCCAATTTTGAATAGCAACAATGGCAAAGCAGGTTTAACGACAAGTTTGGCTACCGGGTACAAAGGTTTCTGGTAGTCAAAACCTTCAATTTGACTATATCCTTCTGCCACTAACCGAGCTTTGTATCGCTCCACGAGCCATATGATTATACTTGATTTTGCATACTCCATTTACAACCAATCGGGTTTCTTGTTTGGAGGAAGTTGTCAAGTCATTCAAGTGCCATTAGTTTCAAGAGCATCCGGGCTTCTTATTTCATGGCAAGTCAGCCATTTTCGATCATCGAAAGCTTCAAGAAAGGTGGTTGGTTCCTGAGAATGGAAATAGAAGTAGCAAGATCGGCGCGGTGATAATTGGTCATAGGTAAGTATACGAGATAAGGAATGAAAAGTACCTTTGTCTTGGATCAAGGTGAGCGAGACGGCGGAAGGACTGGAAGGCAAGGAAGTTTCTACATGATATTTTTGAAGATAGCTAGGAACATTGGTGGATCACGAAGCCCATGCAGGATCGATGTCGAGGAGCTACATGTGCGAGAAGTTGATGATGATGTTTCGGGGATGAATTTTCAAGATGAAGAAAACCGAGTTGATTATCAGGACATATAAAGATGATCAAGTGATATATTTGGATTGGTTGATTGACGAATGTCGGGTATGTCATCATAAATAGTATCTTCTCGATGAGGAAATAGAGTCGAGTTGTCGACAACTAAGTGAAATAAGGAAATACATGTTCATGAAAGATAACACCACGAGACACTAAAGTCTTGCTTGTTTCCGCGAAGATGGTGTATTACGATAACCTTTGATCCCGTGACATACCCAATGAATATGCATTTACGTGACCTAGCAACAAACTTGGCAAGTAGTCGATCATGATGCGCACACAAAACAAAGGGAACCAAAAACATAAAGATGTTCATACCTAGGAATTTTTGTGAAAAAGGACTTCAAATGGTGTTTTACCTCGAGAACAAGTGTTGGAGTAGATTTACGTAGGTACGTGGTTGTAAGAATGGCATTTCCCTGCACTGTTTAGGAAGATTGGTCGAAGAACAATGAACGAGCGACATTGAGAAGATGATTTGCATTCAAAGAACACCATTTTGTCGTAGAGGTAGAGACACAACTGGTTTGGATGAAGGATTCCCTTGGTAGAAAACAACTAAGTCATGTAGAATTCTCGTCCATTGTCACTACGAATGATTTTAACTCGATGAAAAATCAGTGTTTCAACAAGATTGATTAAGGTGGTAAGAAATGTGCGGTATCGATTTAGTACGTAAAGAGATAGACTACGTAGCATCTTGAGTAGTCATCAACAATAGTAAGAAAATAACGTGCTCATTAAGTTAGAATGTGATAACCATCCCAAATATCGACATGAATCATTTCAAAAGGTGCTAGACGATGGAACTTAAAGGAAATGGATTACGTGTTCGCTTAGCTAATGGACAAATAGAACAATCACTAATAGAATAAAAAGGTGTGTTGATGGAAAGAGAAATTACACGTGAACCGTTATTAGATAAATGACCAAGTTCATGCCATAGATGAGAGTTGGTGGAAACAAAGATTTGAAACGGAAAAACATCCAAATTTTCGTGAAATAGTCGAAGTAGAGTCCTTACTTTCTCAGCTTCTCATCCCAATCGCCTTCCCTAAGCATTTGTCATGAACAAAGCACATACTATTAGCGGCGTGACATGGAAAACGAGGTTCGAAGTTAGTTTGGCTACCAAACTAAGTTTAATTTGGGGGAACACACAAGACATTACGGAGTATGAAATTATTTGAGTAATGTACAGTACACAATATGCGGTGACATGGGCAAGAGAATGATCGTGCAACGCATACGCCGACAGCGATCGGAATGTTGAGCTCATAAGGTTTTTGGGAACGTATGCACTACGTGGATCGCTGCCCTTGTATCAAAAATCCAACGAAGTTTCGAATGGAAAAATTGCACATAATGTGTTACCTGAAGAAAGTAGTCACTTGACTTGTCACGCTACCCGATTTGGATTGATTCGACAAGTGTGCAGCGAGCTCTTGGTATCGCGTACAGGTGTCGCTGGGATGGTGTCTTTGTGTTAGCCTTTCCGAAAACGAGTACGTATTTGAGCTTTGAAAGTGGAAGTCATAACTTGTATTTCTCTTATCTTGAATTGCTCCTTTCTTCCGACACACGTTGATGTCACGTTCCATTCAAACCACAAAAATTACATTTGAGACGCTTTAGTTTTCAAAATTGTGTCCATTGAGCATCACAAAATCACATTTGAGTGACTTCAACAATTCTCTAATTTATGGCCTATATTGTTGCATCTATTGTACTTGAGATGTGGGTTCCTCGCGGGTAATTTTTGGGATATCAGGGGACGATCATCTCTAGAACAAGTGCCAGCCAGATTTTCTAAAGATCCTTCCTATGCTTTGCGGGAGACAACTCTTTGCTTTTCATCTTGAACAATAAGTTGAATATATCTTATTTACCGTAGGTAATGGTTCCATGAGCAAGATTTGTCCACGTGCCGATGTGTAAACCGTGTTAAGCCCCATGAGAAATTTTATGGTTTGTCGATTTGTTCGATATTCTCAGAAGTTTCCTTCCTGCATTTCCTCCACAACGTGGAAGAGACATAAGGTGCATCACGACTATCCCATAAGCTTTTCAATTTGGTATAGTATTCTCCAATGCTTATATCTCCTCGCATGCAATCACGGATCTCTTCACTCGTGGAATTGTCGTTGACGCTATTGCGTGCAAAAACGTTCCTTTAATTCTTCCCATAGCTCATATGCAGATCACCATACATGACACTTTCTCGCAATTTTGGGTGATATGCTGCGGCGGATCCATCCTTTGACAAGAATGTTGCAAATGAGTCCATTGTTTGATTTCTCGCTTCAAGGTTCGTCGATGGCCTTTTGATTGTGCGTCTACCAAATCTAATCCTTCTTGTTTTTTGGTTATTAGCGCCACGAGCATTGCATGACTCCAAATGTGATAATTTTCTTGATTTAAGGATCGAAGCCACGGAACTACGCCCGTCTGTCCGAGGGTGTAGATATAATGAATGGCTAGGGTCATCATACCATTTTGGTAAAGTAGTGTTGGTATTGGTAGTTATAGACATTTTTGTTGAATAAATTTGAAAGAATGGGATAGGTTTAAGTGTGTTTTAGACAATAATGACTATTTATGAAATAAATAATATACTAAAATATGCTTTATCTTATAGAAAATGAGTCAAGGATTACAGAATCGGAAATTTCAACAAGTAGACCTGGCTTGAAATGGTAAACCAAATACCTGGAATGGCTGGAACTACGTAACGACAGAGTTAATCAACCTGGATGAAGATCAATCCCAGACTCGATAAGACCGAACCGAGTGAACGATGTGTCGCCGAGTCGCTTTCAAGAAGCTGGGTCTGCAGACTCAAAGTAGGCGTAGGAACGCTTCGCGAGATTATACAAGGCGGCAAGGCCAGTGAAAAGGTATTTTTGGCTTGATTTTTAATTGCAGATCGCTTCTGATTCTTCCTGGAATAATACGACGGGATGAAAATGAAATTATTTTTGTGAATCAAAATTGGTTTTGGAAAAAAATGTATTGAGAAAAAGGAAAAAAATTTACAGTCAATTTTCTGGGAATTATTTCCTAAGCTTTGATACCATGTAATAAATGGTTTATTGATAATGAATAAACGAATGTTTTACAACCTATTTATACAAAAGAAAAGCAAAATTGTAATAATTAAAAATAATCATATTTACGAGCAGGTATTGCTCGACGTATCATTTCCCACCAAGTTGCCGGTGGTCGCTCAACATGTGTTGGTTGTCACCAGCTGGATCTCAAGTTCTTTAACAGTAGATCATTAATCTGTGACCTAATGATAAAATTTATGATAAGTTAAAAATAACATGTTTAAGTTTTATTTATAGATGAAATTATAGGCAAAGTCGAGTGGCTTCCTTATCAAGTTAAGTTGCTAGAGCTCTCTCCCTCACAACTTTTTTTCCCGACAAATGTTAAAAGAAATATACAAAGCAGAACTAACCCATCACCAACAACACACATGTTAGTAATATTTATTTTTCAATTAATTATACAATGAGATAGATATTTATTAACTGATTATTTTAAACGAGGAGAGATTGAAACTCAGATTTAAAAGACATCACATTTTGTTAGAAGCATTGTTATATGATATTAATATAAGTTTTATAAATAATTATAAGTTTTATTATTTTTTGGATTAATATTTTAAAATTAGAGTGTTTATGATTTTATTTGTTGTAAATTCGGATACTTATATTTTATAATACTTTAGTTATATTATTTAAAAAAAATCGATAGAATGACAAAATTATAATTATGGAACATTTAAAGTCATATGGCATGCATATGATTATATATTTTAAGGAGCATATGATATAATTTTAAAAAAATTAGATACTAGAGGTCTTATAATTATTTAATTTAAGCTATTTAGTCTCGTAATTATTACTTCTGGCACTAAAGGTAAAATAATTTTTAGAAAAAAATTAAACTACTCTTGTTACACTATTACAAAAAGCACATATGGTCTTCGTTTTTAACCGTGATCGTAGATCTATGGTCACAGTTATAAGAACTAAGGTCTACGTGAGAGAGATCATAGACTGTTATCTATGATCTTGGTTTTTTAACTGAGACGATAAACATACCGTATGACCTCGGTTATTGAAAGACCGAGGTCATATAACATGTTTATGGCCTCGATTTCTCAATAACCGAGACCATAGGACTTTCAATAACCGAGGCCATAAGGTATGTCTATGACCTCAGTTTCTCAATAACCGAGGCCATAGGGTATGCATAAATTTTTAAAAAATATAATTATTAATTACAATATTAAAATCAATATAAATTACAATAAATTTATTAATTATAATATTAAAAATCATATTATATTGAAATTAAAAATATAATTACATTTGAAAATCAACCATTTCGAATATGAATCAAGAATTACAAGAAAAGAAAACGACTCCACAAATCATTTATCATATAACACAAGGCCAAAGAAAGATACATCTATATATGAAAGCAACCAAAACTACCAAAGAATCCTTTTCTATAAAAATACTATTCAACAACCCTAAACCAATCTAAGCATCCTCGTTCAACAGTTGAATTCTATTGTTGCTTGCATTCCATAGGCCACTCACCTTGTTAACCATCTTCACCGGATGCTTTTCCACTCTTTTACACAAAGTAACAACATTTCATGGAAGGAACAAAAATTAAAAGACTACTAAAGTTTTCCATGAAGATCAAAGTAAGTGTACCTTAGGCCTAGCTGTCGACTGTAAGAGCATCAAAACCACAAAGCATAATTAGATCACTCCACAGTTCACGTTTAACAGAATTACATATAGAACTAAATGTTAATACAACAAAAGTGTTTAACGCATAGGCTTTGTGCATATTCCTATTACAACGTCAACAAGGCACAGACACTTGACACAATTTAAGAAAATGTCCAACAACTGATTTTGAGTAAAGGAAGCAAAATGATAAGATCAATTGCAATCTTGTGAACAAAATTTTTTCACCCTATAATAAAACCTAATTTTTATTAGACAAAAATAATATAAGAGAAAGAAGGGCATAAAAAGCTTTAATAGCTCAATGTAACATAAACAAATCAGGTTATCAAAAAGCAATTACTCAGAATCCTTTTTTTTCATAAAAGAATTAAAGAGTGACTTATATAATACAAGACACATAGATGACTACAAATAGTATACCTGAATTTCTCTCTAGGAATCCATTGTTACTACCTGGATATTAGGATCAGTAGTAAACCCATCTTTGCAAGTTACACTACCTTGAATTCTACTAGCCATGTCTAATATGTCAACTTATGAGTTATGAAGTCTACAACATTAGATTGCTTAGCACGATATGTCTAGTTAAGTATGCTGCCTTCCTTTGTCACTCCATCCTAATGGGCTGACCCAGTAACAGAGAAGAATTTAGGTCTAGCATACCCTAAACTAGAAAGATTGTTGCTGGATAGCTTGGGTGACTGATGGAGAGGAGTTACTTGATCACTGTAGAAATCCTTGTTCTTAATTTCTGAAGATAATCTTTGCTCATTCCAGTCATCTTGGTTTAGAGTTGGTGTATAAGATGTCTGAACTGTAAGGAAAGGTGAGTTTGCTTATGCAGAGTAATTATGTGAACTTCCAACCTGTGATCCTGGATCTGCCAACAAACGAGAGACTCCAGACTTGTATCCCTAGAATGAATGTAGAATACCATAAAAAAATCCACATAAAGATGAAATGAGACATTCACTTAAATTTTGAACAGATTGCATATTAAGATGTCTGATAAAGGACTCAAAAAAGTTTTTTTCCACCAAATTAGAGTAGTCATCTACGTAAGCTACTTTTAAGATAAATACAAACAAACACATCTTAAAGTTGATTAAATAAGCGAGAAAAAAAAGGGTACCTTGAAAGGCTCATTTTCTATTCTGAAGCTGATGTCAGGAACATACTTTAACCAAAAAAGAAACCCTCTAAACATATATAAATTAGAAAGAAAAAAACAAACTTAAAGCAAGAACAATGAAGGAAATCTCAATTACAATCAACCATATTCTACAAAATTAGTGAATAGAAAAATAAAATATCTAATTTAATTCAAATTTTCAGTGAACAACTTTAGTAACATAAAGGAAAGTAAAGGGAATCAGACAGCCAGATCCAACATATAATTTCATTTCAGAAACTATCAAGTAAATAACTTAAATGAAATAAAAGCTTGATATTTTACTTTTTTTCGCTCTTAATTAGCATGTGAACTACCCAAAAATAACTTCTATTACCAACATGTATACCTTCGTTGCAATCCTTGAATTAATATCTAGTGAGAAATCGTAGATACTAAATAACTATTCCAAGGAAAGAGATGGCCCTAAAGAATTAATATTAAACTACATATGGTGTGAAAAAATGAACATTTCCTTGTCATTATTTTCAGTGTCAAGTGAATTCTAATAATTAGTAGAGTCAGAAGCCATCAATGAATCATCACAATCTAGAGCAATTTCTTTATCCATCCATCTCCCAAACCTTAGTTTCTTCAACTCTCCTACTTCATCATAGCCATCACGACAGTAAAATTGCATCTTCAACATCTCTAGCATCTTCAAACTATTGCAAACGCTTGTTATGAAATAATTTGCAAGTGGTGCACAAAATGCCCTACCCTAAGAAATATAGATTCATACATGAAATTCATAACCCTAATTCAATAATTTATGCACGGAGACCTAATTGTACTAATAATCAACGTATATATGAATTGATATGGTAAAAAAAAGAGGGTATCACACATACCTGGATCTGGGTCGCGAGTGACAACAATACAAACGATCAACCGATAAGGTGCGAACAACGGAAAATGAAAAGAAAAAAAACGAAGTGAAAAGGAAGAAGAGAGGGGAAATGAAGCTACTGGTACCGATCAAAAATGGAAAGAAAAAAGATGAAGCTGCTGGACGAGATAGAGCTACTGGGGGAGAAAGTGAAAACGCGAGAGAGATAGGGAAGAAAAGAAAAGAAATAAGGAAAAGGATAAAAAGTGTCGGGAAATTAAAGAAAACGTATATCAATGCAAGGGAAAAAGAAAAAAAAGAGGAAAAAAAGAGGAAAAAAATTGATATATATATATATATTATAAAAGAAATAAAAAACATTAAATTAAATTAATAGAGAAAAATAAAAAAAATTGTAAACTAATTTTTATATTTCTTTTAAATGAATGACATACAATATATTATTTGATTTCGGTTTTAAAAATATTAAAAACTCTATTATTTTAATTGTGATTAATAATAATTATAATTATTTAATAATCATGACTATATAAATTTATTTATATATATTTAAATATTTTTTATAATTTAACTTATAGTTACGATTATTGATAAAACTGAGGTTATATGTATACACTATAACCTCATTTTTTATTAAACCGTGGCCAAAACTCTATGGTTTCGATTTTTAAAAAAAATTGAGGCTAAAACCCCGAGACTAAAAGTATATATTTTAGTAGTGTTATTATGGTAAATGAATATTTTATTCTTATAATTTTTGAGTTAAGTATTTATAGTCATGTTATTCAAGAAAGTTAGGCACTATAAATAATATTTTTAATACTTTTCATAGATTTAAAGTATTTATTTTAATAAATTATATGACTAAAAGTACGTATTTTTTATAATAATAAGATTAATAGTGTCTAACTCATAAATTATAATATTAAAATACTAATTTTAAAAAATTATATGATCTTTGGTACCTAATTCAATAATTATGTAATTAATATGCTCATTTGATAAAAATTACGATACCTACGTGACCTTTTGTTGTATAATTTTACCTACCTATTTATTCCCTTAAAAAATGGAATTATTTCGATCATTTTTAGCTATTAAAAGCTTCAATCCAATCAACTTTTTTTATTTTTTCTTTATTTTTTATTACACTTATTCTATTTTTCTTATGTTGCTATTCTATTAAAGATATTTAGAATATGTTTGGTCGATTATCTTAAAAGTTATTTATAATTTTTCTTTTAAATCATAACTTAAAAATAATTTTTTATAGTTTATAAAATTGTAAATTGTCCGGTTAGTATTTTTAAAAAAATATTTTTAACAACAAAAAATAAAAAAAACATGATTGTATTATTATTTGACCACATTATTTTAAAAATTTATTTTTATGGTATTATTTTAAAATTTAATTTAATATTTTAATTTTATAAGGAGTGCTTTTACATGGGTTTTCTTTTAAAATTTTATAACTTACATGTATGTTTAATTGACATTTTTTTTATACAAAATAATTATATTAATAAGAGTTGTTATATATATCAACCTTTATGTTGCAAGTAACTTGTCACGTCATTATTTAGATATAAAATTAAAAATTGTAACATGATTAGCAATTGTGAAGTAATTTTATATACCAGTAACCAATAATAGTTAAGTGGATAGATTATTTAATGTTGATTATAATTTATCAAAATGGAAGAAATTTTATATGTGTGACATATAGATGATATCATGTGATATTATAATGATGAAGGATTTTGTCTAATGAAATCATTTATTAATAAAATATTGATTAAATTATATAATGTAAATTAGTATATGTATTAAATTATGATAAAAATTAATTTTGATTTAATTAATGAAAAATTTAACAAAAACATTTGACTCAGTAGCATTTAACCAAATTAAATAAGCATAAGGTATAAGATATGAATATTTATTTATTAAAATATATAAATAATATAATTATTTTTAAAAAATATTGTGAGACAATAAATTAATTGTATTATGTTTAACATTTAAAATGGTGGGAAGAATTTACTATTTTTTTTAAGAATAAGATAAGTAAAATTACATCATATATTTATTATAAATATTATATGAATGTTACGTGATATTAAATGATTCTTAAATATGATTTTATTTTTGTATAGTAGTTTTTTTAAATCATAAAATTAAAATATTATTAAAAATAAATATAAAATTTAAGTATATTTTTTGAATAAATATATGATTAGTATAATTATTATTTTTTAATAAGATTGGTTAAAATATAAATTAATAAGTATATAACAGATAAATATTAATACTTTAAGAAAAGAAGTTAGATTTATTATTTTATATTATTTTAAATATAATATTAATATAAAATTTATAAATAAATGTCCCTATTAGACATCATTATCACGAGGCTATTAAACTGATGGCCCACATGTTAATTCTAAGTACCCTTACAGTATGCTGAAAATATTGAGGGACAAAAAGAAAGATAGAGGACAATAATATCATTAATAATATAAATCGTACAAACTAATGAAGGTACCATTATATAAGTGAATTTGTTTTTATGTTATAAGACGTGATATATTTATAATTAATATAATAAATAATTATTATTTAAAATAATTAAATTTATTTATTTTATATATTAATTATAAAATTAATTATATATATATATACACACTAGTAACGATATTTTCTATTACATATTAACAATAACTATATATTATTTTATAAACCTAAACATAAATTTTAGATTAAAATAATAAATAATTTATTGATAATATTTTAGAATTAATTTTTACATTCTAGTTTTTAGTGTGATGTAAATTGTTCTTACTTATTTTTACTGTTAAAATTTTGATATTTAAAAAATATTAATATAAACATTAATTTTATAACATTTATTTATTATAAATACAATATTTTTCATATAATTAAGAGATTAATTTATGAACAATTACGCATTTAGAGGCAGAGCCCGAGGAGCTAAATATTAATTTTTATACTGGCATATTACAATGATGAAAAGTTTAGAGCTTTCGTATTAACATTCTGAAAATTATTTAAAATAAAAAATATAATAAATTTCTTGCAAATACATATTCAATTAGTTAATTAATATTACTTTAAAATTAAAAATAAAAGAAATATATTAAAATTTAAAATATTAATATAATTTAAATATTAAAGTTTAAAAAATATTAATAAAAGACTTTAAATAAATTAAATAAATTATTAAAATAAGATATCTAATAATATTATAATATGGTATGTATTTATGAATGAAATATATACATTTAAAATTAATATTAAAATATAATAAAATATTATATGTCTTTATTGGTAAGTATTTTGATTTAGTATTATTTATTATATATTTTTTAATTATAAACATGAATTATTAGAATAAAAGATTATACTATATAACAATATGTATTATATTTTATGTAATATTCTTTCTTAAAATATGTGTATGTGATTTATTTTAAGTCAAATTTTTGTTTTATTTTTATTTTTTATTCCATTATTAACTAATAATCTACATAAATGTATAAATGAGTACTTAATAAAAGAAATAAAATGATAAAAATTTTATTTATGACACATATGATAACACATATAAAATGAAACGATGGGTTTATTTAACTAATTTTTTGTAAAGAAATTAGAAAAATGTGTGAGGAAACCTGCGGACTCCGATGGTTGCGAGACTTCCACGGTTGTGTAACAATGATCAAAATTACAAAAAAGTCAACGATGGTAACGACGGTCAATGGTCAAAGTCTACACGCTCCCTCACGCGCCTTTCAAATGTATTGCACGTCTTCCTCACGCACCGCCAACTAGATATACATTAACAGTCCCCTCAAACTTAAGATGAATGTGAGACCAACTTGAGGTTGTCAACCAAATTATGAGTGCGCTTTTTAGGAAATGCCTTAGTGAAGATATCTATAAGTTGATCGTTGAAAGAGACGGGGAAAAGCTTGAGAGCACTATGGACAAGATGAGAACGAATAAAGTGATAATTAATCTCGATGTGTTTAATCCTTTCATGAAATATATTGTTATGAGCAATATGAATGATACTCTGATTGTCACAATAAAATGGAGTAATAGAGGATGTGAACACACTCAAATCCTTAAGAAACCATCGTAGCCAAAGGAGCTCAGATATGATATCAACAAGAGCACGATATTCTGCTTCAGTATTAGAACGAGTCATGAAAGTTTGTTTTTTACTTCGCCAAAAAATCAAAGAAGAACTAAGGAAAAAATAATAACATGAAGGAGAAAACAATAACCTGTAGTAGACCTACAATCTGTGGGATCTCCTACTCAATCAGCATCAAAGAATGCACGAAGTATTAAAGGAGACTGAACTGAGTAAAAAAAATCATGAAAGATGGTCAAGAGATGACCCAAAAAGGCAATGATGATATCAATCCTAAAAATGTGTCATTGATGATGTCATTAGATCAAAATACGTCGCGCGAAGACTGTAACTCATTTAGCCCTGCTAAGCTTTACCCTGGATGGTTAGAATCATTACTATTGTTTATTATTTATTTTTCTTATTTTTAAATATTTTTTATGTTTATATAAATAATGAATAATAAATCATTAATATTTTTTGTCATTTTTTTTAGGATATTTGGAATTATTTTTTAAATTTGAAATTTTAAACTTTAATTACATAAATTTAAATATATTAGTTAAGTGATTGAAATATAAATTTATTAATTTTAAGGATTGTAATGAAATTAACATAAAAAATATTAAAATACAATATCAAAAAATAATAATAAACAAACTTCATTAGAAAAAAAATTCAAATCAAACCAAAATAGTTTGTTTGGTTGGATTATTTTTCAAATTTATATATTTAGATCCATTTTTATTTTTAAAAAATGATCATATTTGTTCAATTTTAATTTTAATTTAAAATTATAAATTTACATATATGGTAAATGAATATTTATATATACTATAAGTTATTCATTATTTTTATAATATATTACTCACTAATTAGATTGATTTATTTTTTAAAGTTACTATAATCATATCATCTATATTTTTTAGCAAAAAATAAATTTTCTTTTATTTAATAATCAAACAAGATTAAGTATTAATAGTTAACAAATATTAATTATTAGATTTTTTTCGAAGCTCTAATTATTTAGATTAATATATATACCTTTACATGCATTGCCGTGACACCTCATAAATATTACCAGAGGAATATGTTTCTCGATGACCACCCGTGTCCGGTATAGTAGGCACAAGGGTGACGAGAAGATCAACAAAGGCTTCAATAATGAAGTTATGAGTGTCCTTAGGGTTGAGGGCAAGATAACACAACAACAGCTCATGCAAGAATTCACAATTTGATTTCTTTACGTCGACTAAGAGCTCACGCGCCTCCACCATCTCTTGCATTGATCGTCGAAAGTCGACGTAAGGGTCAGGCGAGAAAGTGGGCACGGCCACACTGTTACTGAACAATGTCGGGCCATTTTCAATTTTTATGGTGGATGTGGATTGATCAATAATAGAGTTGGACCGACCCGGGGAAGAGAAGAAGAAGCGTTGAGAGGCAAAGACAGTGGATAAGTCAGCAACTGTGGCAGCTTCAGAGGAGGTCGAAAGGGAGGAGAGAGAGGGAGTGATGAATTTAGTGGTTGAATAGTCAAAATTAGCTGCATTATTGTATTCACAGAGGGAGTTGAAATTCTCGATCAAGATTTTGGATGATGAATTAGAATTAGAATCAGAAGCACTGGTGGGCATTAATGTTGAAAGATTTTGGGCATCTGGGATTTCTGAGGTAGTTGGGCTCATTGGTGAAGATGGTGAGGAACTACTTAATAGCAATTTGATTTTAGTAAAACAGAGATTTAAGTTTTTTCCTAATGTGCTTGTCATTCTTATAGCTAATGCTAATGCCACACCCAGAAATATGAGTACAGACACAGAGATAGAGAGGCAGATGAAGAGGAAAATAATAACAGAGAAGAGAGTGTATTTATATATTGGATTATGGTGAAATTTAGAAAGTATATTTATATAAAAAATTAGTTATTATAAGTTTATTATTAATTTTTTTATCTCGAATTAATAATTTAGTTAAGAATTAATTTAATTTTTTTATTTATTTAAATTAATTTAAATTTAATTTAATTCGTATTTGATTTAAAATTTAAAATTTAAATCACACTAAAAAAATGAATTATTACACAAATTTCTACCTAATTAAAATACGATTTCATTAAATGCAGGGACATGGCCTATGTAGGACGAGTGGTTGATGTGTTATTTATAGCTCAATTCGATTTTTTTTTCTATTCATTTCTTTAGAATAAATCCATATGTTACTGCATTTTATTAAAGTGAAATTAACATATTGTTACACGTTTTTTTCTTTTTGCTACAATATATTTATTTATAAAGATGATTTTATTTAATATTGATGGTATATAAGTATTATTATTTTATAATTAATAATTATAAAATTATTATAATAATATCATTAATTTAATAAAAAATAGAAATGATGTTAATGTATTAAAATAGACTCCTTTATTTAGGGTTACAGGTTATTTATAGTTGATATAGAAGTAGATGGATTAAACTTTTTTTTATATATTAATTTAATTTAATTATATGATATAAATATTTTTTTATAAAATTGTACTTTTAATTTTTTAAGATAAAAATATATTATTTTTCTTACAATATACAAAAATAATTTTTTTTATAATAACATATATATTTTTTGAAAAATATATGTATTTTACCTTAAAAAAATATTATTTTCTTAAAAAAGATAAAAGTTAAATTACTAATAAATAATATATATAATATTATTATTTTTTGACACAAGTGATGATCCTCCTTCCTACAAAATCGATAAAAGGATCCCCAATTAGCACCATGGAGTTATCAGGACAATTCTTTGTTGCTGGGTCCCAAAGTTTGCATTTTTATTTGTAAGTGCATGACATGGTACAGATTACAGAACTACAGATCTGCAGCTGCACACAGCACAGCTAGCTAGCATCCTTTTCCTCTCTTCTTCCACTCTTCTTCTTGCCTTAGATCGCATAATAATTAGAAGTTTCTAGCATAACTGTAAGTCTAACTTTATTCAAACTTTTTCTTGACATATTAAAATACATATATATTTAAGAAAAAACTAAATTAAAGTGTTCAGGAAACATTATGAAACTTAACTGTTTCTTTATAAAAAGCTAAAACTGCCATTTCACTTCTCCCTTTTATTTCTGATAAGATATATCTCACTTTCTTAACCTTCTAGCTTGGGATGATAACAAATATGGAAAGAAATGATTATATTAATAATCATAATCAATATATATAAATTTTGAATCAATTTTAATAATAATTAAGTTTCTTATTTTTAATATTTATTTAAAAAATTAAAATATTAAAATATTAACATAATATTTATTCTATTAAAATATTAACATTAATTTTTATTTTTAATTATTTAACATATGTTTTTAATAAAATAAAAATAAAAATAAAAATATAAGAGTAAATAAAATTCAAATTAATTATTTAAAGTGTATAAAAATGTAATTTTATGAATAATTATATGTTTATTAAAAATATTAGTATATGTTTAATTTCAATAAATTACATTTTTAATATTACAATAATCATCCCATTATACGTTTAATTGGATGCGATTATTTTCGAAAACAATAATCAAATTTTTGCAGATAATAACAATTTTGATTATCTACAATTAAAATAATTATCACTAATTCTAACATTTTAATTGTGAATAATCGAAATTATATTTCTATAAAAAAATTTGATGATTTTTCTCTAAAAGTATTCATAACTAATTAGACATAAAGAACTAATGCTTATTGTGATATAGAAACTTTATTTAATCAAAATTGATTATATAATAATATTATTTTCATATATATATATATATATATATAATTATATAGAATACTTTTAATACTAAAATACAAAATATTTATATTTATATTTATATTTTTATTATAATTAAGAAATATAATAAATAGTTAAAATATGACGATTAATATTATATTTTAAATAATATAATAAAATAAAATACTACTTACTTATAATCGATAGTTATTATCAAAATATAATTAAATATAATCTAATTGTATCCCTCACACAATCCTACTTCTAGAATTGTATCCCTCACACAACCCTACTTCTAGTTATATAGGGGAGTGATTCTTTGTATATATTAATTAATCTTACTTATTAAAGTGTGTATATAAGTTATATATATATTTTTTAAATTATGGGACTAAAAAATTATAATTAAAAATAATGAGATTAAAATATTTATTTTATAAGAATTATGACCTTTCAAACCTCTTATCTTATTTGATTAATCATATTCATTTTATACCAAAATATATTTAATGAACATACAATTTACTTGTAAGTTTTATTAATAACTAACTGATATGATTATGATTTAATTGCATGATGTAACTCTTATTTATACTCAAGTTTTTATTTTAAATTATATTAAAAAAATATATGTTTTGTAAAGAAAATACATGTTTTATGCTATATGTTTTTTTATAATGTAAATAAGATGTTTTATTAAGTGAAATTATATTAATAAATGAATCATATATAAACAAAAATGTATAATGGATGACCAATTTTTTAAGTTAATTTATTTGTGTTATTATGACACTTTTGTTAGGTAATTTTTGTAAAGGATGCATAAATCACTCAATTTTCAAAATTATGACACTTTAATCAATGAAGTTATGTGATCAAAGTATCACAATTTTAAAAATTGAGTGACAAAAATATCACTTGTAAAAATTACTTGATAAAAATATCAAAATGATATATTTTTAGGATAATTTTCTCCAATATATTTTTTTTAATATTATTCGAGCAATCAAAGGTATTGAAATGAAACCTTGTGGCAACCTGAATGAATCCAAAATCCAAGTTCAAAACGATGAACATGCACTTAGTAAGAATTTTTACAATTTTTTTTTAAAAAGAGAAGTAAAAAGAGAAAAAGTATATAAATTTTGAGAGAAATTATTTATTATTTATGAAATATGTGATGATATAATATTTCATATATAAATTATAAAATTTAAGTTTATTATAATTTTTTTTTAAAATAAGTATCTAATAAAAAATAAAAAGAGAAAGTAATTGATTAATAGAAAATATATTTCAAAAAATAAATAAATAATATGTATAATATGGTGTCTTTTATCCTTCCTTCCTGTATCTATTATATTCTTAGGAATTTGGAGATATTACCACTATACAAGTCACAGTTTCGAATAATCACAGTTACTTTTAGGTGCATTGAAAAAAAAAACAAAAGAAAAAAAAATGAAGAAAAAGAAAAGAAAATCAAAGGAAAAAAAATCACCGTTTCAGAAGACCTGATTTTTGAGAAGTGTATGACAATTACTTTAGACGTTTCTCGAACCATAACCCTTGATTTACAGGTGTAAGCATTGTGCCACTCTTTAGGTTCATTTTGATGAAGGGTAATAAGAGTTATTACCTTTTTTAAATTAACACCGAATATTTGATTAGAATTGATGATGTAATAATTTTTTAAAATAAATATTTTAGTTGATTACTTGTTTTTAGATAATGCATTAAAATTTATTTTAATTTTTTAAAAATAAAACTTTAATTATTTTTCTTTTAAATAGAATATTAAAAGTCATTTTATTTAGTAAATGAATGAAAGTATTTATTTTAAATTTTTTGAGTGATTTGTGATAGTTATTTGTAAAAAATTAAGTGATTTTAATGTACTATTTAAAAATAAGTAAATTAAAGTGTTTATTAAAGTAAAAGGTTACTTATAAAGTTATAATAGATTGCATTACTTAAAAAAGAAAAGAGTACTCGAATCTTTCCCTTTTTTTTTCGACTTTACAAAATTCAAACCACTAGCTATCTTTGGCCGTAGGGCTCGCAAGTTTTTTGGGGTTAAAAAATGTGTGTAGATACCATAACAAAATTTAATCTTTTGAAATAATTATTTGGTGACCAATCCTTTTGAATTAGTTTGCTTTTTATGTTCTCCCATCTGAAGAAGAATTGCAATAGAGGCTGGCAATAAGGATGGTCTAACCAAATTCTAAAATCGCCCCATTTGCACATGGTGGTGGGGTTCTAAGTATTAGTAGTGATCAGACTCTGCAATATGTAACTAAATTTTGCTTCTTTTTCCAATATTTCTGTTACACATCATAACCACCAAACCTTATTGATACATGCTAGAAAACTACTTATTCTATATACATGTAAGTTGTGTGTTTATCTTCTTCTTTTTTTCTTCCTTTTAAAAGCATATTGTTTATTGATTGATTGATGTTATTCTTAACTACATGATCTGATATCTCCTAAAGGTGGTTAAAAATTATTAAAAATTGAATCTTTTAAAATCTTCAATTATTGAAATAATAACGAATATTATTTTTATACATTTATCATCTTTTTAGAAGTGTTACTCTATGCACTAAGTAAAATAAATATTTGCAATTTAACAATTAAGATTATTAGATTTTGAACACATGACATCTAATTTTGATACCATATTAGAAGTAGTTGGAAAATTAATTATCCCAAAAATTTAAACTATTGAAAGAAATATTAACATTGTTTTTATACATATAACAACAACATCTTATCTAAAATGATATTAGAGTGGATGGTATGATGTTTGACTTTTTAGCACTAATATTTAATATCTCTAATGAATTTATAATTTAAAATCATCTTATCATATTTATGTAAAATTTATTAAAATCAACTCAACTCATAATACTTAACCAAACTAACTCAACATTTTTAGTTTTAAACTTTTATTGTTTTGTGTTGGTTATTATTTTCATAGAATCGATTTATAAGGTTGATTCAATTTTTATTTTTTAAAACCTTGTAAGAATTGAATTAATTCATATATATTTATTTTTTATTTATATTTTTATTTTATATAATTATATAATTATTTTTTAATTTTATTTAGGGTTTCTTTCTTTCTAATATGAATCTTTATCATTTTTTATTATGTATTTTACTTTGTTGTTTATTGTTATTTTTTAATTTCATCTAAGAATTTTGTTTAAATATTTTCTATAATATTTTTAAATTGATTTTTCTCCTTCTAATTTGTTAATGTATAAACAAGTTTTATTTATTTTGATGTTAGAGTTTGGATATTTAAGTAAAATTCAAGAACTTTTAGACTATGCACTCTCCATTCTTTTTCTTCTCATCCATTTGAGCCATTAATTCTATGCTATTTATCTATTGTAACTAATTTTTTTTTTCATATGATTAATGGGTCGATATCTCGTATGAACAATATTATGGATGATTTAGATATAAGAATTAATAAATTTTGTCTTGTAAGTCATTATTAATATTATTTAATGTCTATTTGTCTTATTTTTAAATCTTTCTTATACATTTGATAATGAATCATTAGTAACATTTACCAATCTTCTTTATTCTCTACAATATTTAGAACTTTGTCGATCTTCTTTATTCTTTATGATATTTAGAACTATATTCTAATTTTAAAATTTTAAATTTTGATTACTTAAACTTAAATATATTAACTAAGTGATTGGAATATAAAATCTTTAATTTTAAGGATTATAATTAAATTAACATTGAAAATTATTAAATATTAGCTTTAAAAGTAACAAATTAGTGGCCTAATTTAAGAAAATTAATGGCCTAATTTGTAACATTATTTAAGAAAATTAGTGGCCTAATTTAAGCCTTAAATTATGGCACAATTTAGGGAAAGAGAGTTGTGCTTCATCTATAAATATGGAGGAGTTCATGCATTAAAAAACAAAGCAAAAAATCAGAAAAAAAAACAAAGATAACATAAGCAAACTCAAAGAAAGAAAATACTTAGTGAGTTTGAGAGTTTTCTGTGAGTTTTGGGAAACATTTGAGAGATATTATTAGTGAGAAAATCTGTATCTATATTCTGTATATTTCCAACTCAGTTCAATAATATCTGCTACCTCCAATGTACCTAGGCAAATTGCTGAATCACGTAAATTATGTGTGTTTCTCTTTTACCGCTTTGATATATTCATATAAGATTAATTATTGCTTTCGTGCACAAAAAATTGGTATCAAAGCCAAGTATAGCAGTATTATATATCAAATCGAAGCTCTCGACGAGACGAACACAATGGTAAAAGAATCACTCAAATTGAAAGTTAGAATCACCACCAGAAGTTTCCAGAGTTCTGCTGCCAACAATTGAGTCAACTCACTGAGTTGGACCAAGTCAACTCAATCACTAGTGATATTTGGACCGAGTTGGTCCGTTATTTATCTGTTTTCAACTGAGTCGGACCTATTCCTAGATAATTGGATCATTCCAGATTCAACTTTAGACTCCGTTTTTTTCAAATAAGGTATAAAATTTGGAAAAAACATTGTTTTAAGTTATAAGTGTAAAATTTATGTTATCCGTTTGTACTTATGGTTGATAAAAGAGAGATCGAAGAAGTTGAACAAGCTAACCTTAGAATTTTTGGCAAACTAAGTTGTTCAACTCGAAGAACTATGTTTTCCAACGCAAAGTTTGAGGTGGAGAAATTCGACAACACCAATAACTTTGGCATATGACAGTGTGAAGTATTAGATCTATTTTTCCGAGAATGATCTAATATAACCTTGGAGACCAGGCCAGGAGATTATTCAAATGAAGATTGGAATTATGTCAACCGACAAGCTTGTGGCACAATTCGACTGTGCTTAGGAAAAGAACAGAAGTACTTTATCATGAAAAAGAATGTAGAAACAGTTCTCTGGAAGAAACTAGAGGACAAGTACATGACGAAAAGTATTGAGAACAGTTTCTACTTGAAGAAGAAACTTTTCCATTTTCAATACAAGAAAGGTACCCCTATGATTGAGCACTTAGATAATTTCAATAAAATTTTGGTCAATCTACAAAATTTAGATGTTGAAATTATCGATAAAGATAAAGCTTTGTTGTTGTTGAATTCATTACCTGAGAGCTACAAGCATTTAACCACAACCCTGTTATATGAAAAAAATGAGATTAAGTTCGTAGATGTTTCAAATTCTTTGGTAAATAATGAGTACCAAAAGAAGGATCAACATGATCACAAAGACTTAATATCAGAAGCATTGACGGTAGCCAGAGGTAGGACGAACAACAAAAAATCTAGTAGATCAAATAATAGGGGGAAATCTAGATCAAAGTCTAGAGAAGAGTCATCCAGAAGATGTCCTGCGAAGAACGAGTTTACCTATTGTCACTAGAAAGGGCACTGGAAGAAAGATTGCCCAAACAAGGACAAGTCAAATGCAAATGTTGCATAGAAGGCCGATGAAAATGAAGAATCAACCTTTTCAGTCTCATCATCAGAAACCTACTCAGATAAGTGGATCCTTGATTCTTGATGTTCTTATCATATGTTTCCAAACAGACATTGGTTTTTGAGTTTTGAGGAGCTCGATGGAAGAGTTGTGCTTATGGGTAACGATAATGTCTGTCAGACAAAAGAGATCGAAACAATACGACTAAAGATGCACGATGGTACAATTAAATGACTTACAAATGTAAGGTATATTCTTGACCTAAAGAAAAACCTTATTTCTTTAGGTGTTCTAGATTCTGATGGTTACAAGGTAACATTGGAAAATGGAGTTTTGAAAGTTGTACGAGGTGCATTTGTAGTGATGAAGGGTACTCAAAAGGTGAATTTGTATTTCCTAGATGAGAGTACAATTACAGGAAGAGCAGCTGTGTCAAACAGTTCTGAAGAAAAGACAAATGATTCTTCCCACCTATGGCACATGTGCTTAGGGCATGTTGGTGAAAAGGCTTTGCAAGGCTTAATGAAACAAGATATTTTGAAAGGTGTCAAGACTAGAAAATTTGATTTCTACTAGCATTGTGTAATGGGAAAACAAACAAGAGTAAAGTTTGGCACTGCCATTCATCGTACTAAGAGATATCTTGATTATATTCACACAGATGTTTGGGGACCTTCCAAGAATGCTTCACTTGGAGGTAAACGCTGATTTGTGACTTTTATTGATGATTTCTTGATATATGTCTCGATATACTCGATGAGTCACAAAGATGAAGTTTTGGATATCTTTCTTAAATGGAAGAAAATGATCGAGACTCAGACAAGTAGGAAAATTAAGAGGCTCAGATATGATAATGGTGGCGAGTAAAAATCAGATCCCTTCTTCAAAGTATGTCAAGATGAAGGGATAATCGAATATTTTTTAGTTCCTTATACACCACAGTAAAATGGAGTTACAGAACGAATGAATCGTACTTTGGTTAAGAAAGTTCAATGTATGCTATCTCAATCCAAATTGAGTAAGGAATTTTGGGCTGAGGCTTTGTTATATGGAACTCATATAGTCAACAGACTTCCTGTGACTGCATTAGATGGGAAAACTCATAAAGATGTATAGTCTGGAAAACCTGCTTCTTATTATGATTCATTACGAATATTTGGATGTCCTACATATTTTCATGTTAGTGAATCCAAACTGGATCCTAGAGCAAAGAAAGCTATTTTCTTGGGCTTTAAGGAAGGAGTTAAAGGATTTCGATTTTGGTGTGGTGAATCCAAGAATATCGTCTTAAGCCGAGATGTCACATTCGACGAGTCTGTTATGCTGAGACATACAAATTCAAAGAAAAAGAATAAAAGTCCAAATCCTTTTTCTAAGGTGATGCTTGAGACTTTGGAAGATCTAGAAAAGATTGCATCGACTACCGATCGTTATGAAGATGAAATTGATGATCAAGAAGAGATCTCAGTTGAGGAGGTTCTCTCACCATTACCACCTATCAATCAACAGTCAGAATCTATTGCCATTACTCGACCGAGAAAGGAGATAAGGAAGCTTACCAGATACACTGACATGGTAGCATTCTGACTTCCAGTAATTGATGATGATGTCCCATGCACTTACAGAGAAGTCGTGCAGAGAGTTGGTAGTATAAAGTGGAAGATGGAAATGGATGAAGAGATGAAGTCTCTACATCAGAATCAAACTTGAGAGTTGGTTCAACTTCCCAAAGGAAAGAAAACTATTGGTTGCAAATGGGTCTATGCCAAGAAGGAATGTGTTCATGGTAAAGACAACATTAGATACAAAGTCAGACTGGTAGCAAAAGGATATGCTCAAAAAGAAGGAATAGAATACAATGAGGTATTCTCACCTGTTGTTAAGCATTCATCTGTTCAGATACTATTGGCTTTGGTAGCACAGTTTGATTTCGAGTTAGCTCAAATCGATGTCAAAACAGCTTTTCTCCATGGTACTTTGAACGAAGAGATCTACATGTCTCAACCGGATGGCTTCAAAGTTCCAAGACGAGATAATTGGGCTTGCAAGTTGAGCAAGTCAATTTATGGTTTGAAGCAATCACCATGACAATGGTACAAGCACTTTGATAGCTTCATCAGAGAGTAGAAGTACACATACAGTCAGTTTGATCACTGTGTATACTTTCGAAAACTCTAAAATGGTACCTTCATTTATTTTCTCTTATTTATTGATGATATGTTGATTGCATCTAAGAGCAAGGTAGAGATCGACAAATTGAAGGCTCTGTTGAGTTCAAAATTTGAAATTAAAGATCTTGGAAAAGCTAAAAACATTCTTGGGATGAAAATCATAAGAGATAGAGTTGCAAGTATAGCCTGTCTGATACAGACTCAGTATCTAAAGAAAGTACTACAAAGGTTTGATATTGATAAGAAAACCAAACCAGTAAGTACACCGCTTGCTCCTCATTTTCAATTGAGTGCATTGATGTCACCTAGCACCGCCAACGAGAGTAAGCAAATGGAGCGTGTTCCATATGCAAATATCATTGGTGTCTTGATGTATGCAATTGTATACACCAGACCTGATATTTCCTATACTGTTAGTATGGTGAGTCGGTACATGAATAATCCCGATAAAGGACACTGGTAAGTAGTGAAGTGGATTCTACGGTACATCTATGGTAATGTGGATATTGGTTTAAAGTTTGAAAGAGATAAGACTGAAGGCAAACACCTAGTCGGATATATGGATTCTAACTATGCTAGAGATCTGGATAAGCGTCGATTTACAGCTGGTTATGTGTTCACAATGGCAGGAGGACCAGTTTGTTGGAGATCAACATTGTAGTCAATTGTAGCTTTGTCTACTACAGAGGCAGGGTATATGGCTATAACAGAAACATTCAAAGAAGCTATCTGGCTTCTCGGGTTGACCAAGGATTTGGGTATTGTTCAGAAGAACGTGGAGGTTTTCTGTGACAGCTAGAGTGTCATTTGTTTGGCAAAGAACCAAGTTCATCATGGTCACACCAAGCACATCGATGTTCGATTTCATTTTGTTCGACAAATCGTCGATGAATGAAAAGTTATACTCTAGAAGTCGAAATTGTAGATAACCCTGTAGATATGCTTACAAAGGTGGTTACAGGGATTAAGTTTCAACACTTCTTGAACTTGATCAACATCTCTCAAGCTTAGAGCGCCTAGGGCGCATTTTGAGGCAGCGTTATGAACTTTTTTACCAAGGTGGAGATTGTTGAACATTGGCTCTAAAAGTAACAAATTAATGGCCTAATTTAGGGAAATTAGTGACCTAATTTGTGACAATATTTAAGAAAATTAGTGACATAATTTAGAGAAAGAGAGCAAAATATAGAGGAGCTTATGTATTAAAGAACAAAGCAAAAAAATAAAAAAAAATCAGAGAGAGTATAAACAAACTCAAAGAGAGAAAATACTTAGTGAGTTTAGGAAAACACTTAAATATATTATTAGTGAGAAAATCTGTATATGTATTTTGTATATTTTCTACTCAGTTCAATAATATCTACTGCCTCCCGTGGACCTAGGAGAATTGTCGAACCACATAAATTATATGTATTTTTCTTTTACCGCTTTGATATATTCATATACCGTTATTTATTGTTTCTGTGTACAATAAAAACATTATAAGCTATAATACTAAAGTTAAAATAAAAAATCAATAAACAAAACCCATTAGTAAAATAGAGAAAACCATAAAACTAATTGACTCGACTCAAAGCAAATAAAAGAAAAAATAATTATGAGATAGATTAAATTTTCAAATTTATTGATTTAAGTTAATTTTTGTTTTTTAAGAGTGATTATATTATTTTAATTTCAATTTTGATTTAAAATTAAAACAAATGATGTATTCATATGTTATTGGTATAATATCATGATTAAATATAAAAAAAATACGTTATAAGTTTTTTTTCTAATAATAATATTATTTTTAATAATAAAGTATAAGAGTTATTATTTAAGATGTGATAGTTTTCCTAATAAATTAAAATTCCCAACCCAACAAGCAATATTATTGACCAACACATCACCTTAACAGTTGTAACCATATGTTTGTATTTGCCATTATACTACGGATAATGATTGAACAATATTACAAGAAACAACAAGATGATATGAAAGTTTGCTCAAAGAACAGAGTATAGCCAAACACAAATAGAAAATCAGTACCAAATGATAAGATCCATAAATGAGGAAGAAGGTAAAAGAATGGGGTTACTTTATCTTAGAGAGACCACATTATTTAAAACCTGAAAACAGAAGGGGTTCGTGAGAAATCAACATCAACTGACCCCATTTTCTATCTTGAAGAACTATCCTTCAGACTTATTCTTCATTCACAGTCCTTCCTTATGCTTTATGTCACAAAAGCATAACCAATTCTCAATTCATTTGTATCCACATCTTCACTCCTCAAATTGCGTTCAATATTATATCATTTATACTGTATAAGAAATAATACATAAATAAATAAGTTAAGAATAAAATTATATTACTAAAATTAAAAATATATACATATAAATATATGTATAAATTATAAATGTAAAATTTAAATAGAATAAGAGATTGAGGCTTGTGTATCGCATAATATTCTTAAAATAATTTTTTTACTTACCATAAGTGTTAACAAACTATAAAAATTTATCTTCTAAGATATAACGATCAAATAATAATAAATTTACACCATAATTTATTATTCTACAAATTTTTAAATGTTTGAATTATATTAGTGAAACCTAACTTTAAATAAAAAAAAATTAATTTCTTTCTTTTCCTTCCTTTTTCTGTGTTTCTTCTTCTTCTTTTTCTTTTTTCTCTTCTTTTTCTCGGTCTCTTATTTTTTATTTCTTCTTTTATATAAAGAATAAAGGTTAAAAAAACAAAAGAAGAAAAAAAATGAAATACATTAAAAAAAGGAAACAAGAACGGAAGAAGACAGAAACGAAAGAATGAATTTTTTTTAAAATACATTAAAACAAGGCATAAACAGAAGAAAAATAAAAAAAACTTAAATTAATTAATACATTAAAACCAAACTAATCATTTAAAGTTTTTTCAACAATTTTAATTCAAAATTTAATTGTCATTAAATAGCTATTTTAACAATTTTAATTCAAAATTTTTCTAAAAATCCTTCAATTGAATAAAATTGACATAGATTTTAAATCAAATTTTAATATGAAAATAGAGTTCAATAGATCGAAATCTATATATGATAGGTAGGTGTTACCTTTTAAATCTTTACTTTTGAAGGTATATTTACCTTACTGACTGACTAGTAGACATGATGTCCTTGAATTGTTATACCATTTATGTAAGCGATGACATACTTCACATAAGAGACTTTTATGATACAATTGTTATGTTCATTTCGGCCATAAACATACGCCTAGTTCTATGGGAGTCTCTAAAGAATTGAGTCCTATATAATTTTCTTTCAAAACGGTCTCATTCCTCCCTCACATAGGTGATTTCTTATCTTTAAAAGCAATTCGCAAAGAGTAACTCTCATACTCCGCGCGATATTCTCTTCTTAAGAATAATTAAAAGCGTTAACTTATCATGTATCTTACGAGTATCACTGTTTTCATCATATGAATAGACTCGAGGATAAACCCCCCATAATGATCTCACCATGTCTTTATAATTAGGTTGTCCTTTTGAACCTAGATCTTGGGATCTCTAACCAAATAGGCTGGGTTTCCTTTATAAATCTCTATTCATTCATGATACTCAGTCTCATTTCCCTTAATGACTTATCAACTAACTCTTGATTTAACCCTTTAGTAAAGGGTTAAGGGTTCCGCTATGCTATTATTTGATTTCACATAGTTAATATAGATAACCTTAGTTGAGAGTAGTTGTCTAATAGTATTATGTCTATGACGTATAAATCGAGGCTTACTATTATACACATTGCTTTGTGCCTTGCCAATGCCAATAACAAATTAACTATCACAATGTATGCATATTACAGGTGCATGCTTCATTAATTTAGGAATATCCTTTAAAAAATTGTGTAACCATTCGACTTCTTCACCACATTTATTTAAATCGATGAACTCAGATTCCATCGTGGATCTAGCAATGCATGTCTGTTTAGATGAATTCAATCAAATAGTTGCATCACCTAGTATGAATACATATCCACTGGTAGACTTTGAGTCTTTCATGTCAGATATCCAATTTGCATCATTGTATCTTTCTGATATAGTTGTATAAGCTTATGTGGTGCAATCCATAGCTACATGTATATCTTAAGTATCTAAGTATTCTTGTAATACCTTTCCAATGATTAGATCCTAGATTATTGGTATATATTCTTAGTTTACTTACAGGATAAGTTATGCCTGGTCTTGTACAACTCATCAAGTAGATAAGACTTCTATATTATTGTAAAATAATCTAGTTGAGACACACTCTCACTTTTATTCTTAGGTAGGTATAGATTTGCATCTACTGGTATTCTCACAATTCCAAAATCACCATTGTTGAATTTCTCAAGTATTTTGTCAACATAATGACATTAACATAGAATGAGACCGCTTGATATCCTTGATATCAAACCTTGAATTACATCTTAGTAGATTTGATCATTACTACCTGTAATTAGTATGGCATTAACGTAAAGACACAAGATAACATAATCATCTTCTTTATCCTTGTCATATACACATTTGTCATATTCATTGATTTTAAAGATATTTGTCCTCATGATATTATCAAACTTTTCATGTCATTATTTTGGTGCTTGTTTCAAACCATATAAGCACTTCCCCAATTTACAGACCTTTCCTTTTTGCCCTAGGCATGAAAAAATCTAAGGTTGGTCCATGTAGATTTCTTCATCTAACTCTCCATTTAGAAAGGTTGTCTTTATATCCATTTGATGTATTTCAAGATTTTGCAAAGTGACAATAGGAATTATCATCCTTATGGATGTTATTATCATCACAAGAGAATAAGTATCAAAGTAATCAAGGTCATGTCATTATTTGTTTTCCTTAACTACAAGTCTAGCCTTGTACTTTTCAATTGATCCATATGATTTACGTTTTCTTGTGAAAATCCACTTGAACCCTAGTGTTTTACTACTTAGAGATAAATCAACTAGTTCCTAAGTGTGATTTTGTAGAATGGACTCAATTTTACTATTAATGACTTCTTTCCATTGAGGACCTTCAGAAGAATTCATGGCCTTTTCATGAGGTTGAGACTCACTTTCTAGTAAGTAGGTAAAAAAATGTAGACTATAGGACGTTTCTGTTCTAGGCCCCTTGCTATGTCTAGGTTCAACCTCAACCTCTTGTTCAGGTTTTTTGTTTTGACTATCTTCATTCATAGTCTTATATGTTTGTTTAGATGAACTTGATTCTCCTTAATATTTATCTAGAAATACATGTTCAAAGAACGATGCATTTCTTGATTCCATTATCGTGTTATTATGTATGTTTGTGATCTTTGACTCAAGTACTAGAAAATGAAAAAACACTATTATGTATATATCCAATGAAGATGCAATCTATTGTTTTTGGACCAATATTCACCTTCTTAGGTATATGTACGACTATTTTAGCAAGACATCCCCACAATTATAAGTATTTATAGGAAGGTACCCTTCCTTTAAAAAATTTATATGATGTCTTATGTGTCTTTTTTTGGGATACCTTATTCAAAAGGTGGTGAGTTGAAAAAATAGATTCTCCTAAAGTTTTGTGGCAACCCAGAACTTAATGAAATTGCATTCATCATTTCTTTCAAGGTATGATTATTATGTTCAATAACTATATTTTGCTAAGATGAAAAAGGCGTTGTGGTTTCATGGATAACTTCATATTGTGCACAGAATTTACCAAATGGTGCTTCATATTCACTATCATGATCACTCCGTAGTACCTTGATCTTCTTGTTAAGTTGATTCTTAACTTCTATTTTATAAATAATAAATTTTTCTATAGCTTCATTTTTTCTTTTAAGCAAATACACATAGCAATATTTCATGCTATCATAACAAAAAGTAATAAAATATTTATTTCCACCCCTTATTTGAAGAAATTTCAAATCACATAGATCACTATGTATTAAGTCAAGGGGTTCGGTGTTCCTTTCAATTGAATGAAATGATGACCTAGTCATTTTTTCCTTAACACAAATCGCATACTTATACTTTGAATCTATTTGGAATGCAGATATATGTTTCATGTTAATTAGTTTACGCAATATATCATAAATAACATGACCTAATTTACCAAACCATAAGTTGAAAGACTCAAGAAAATAAGCAGATGAATTAATCTTATTAATATTTTTAGTTTTTATCGTCATTACATTGAGTTTAAATAGCCCATCATATACATACCTTTTTCCCACAAACATCCCATTTTTGGTCCAAATGACTTTATTAGATTCAAATACTATTCGAAAGCCATGCATATTTAGCAAAGAACTAGAAACAAGATTCTTTCGGATGTTTAGCATATAGAGTATAATTTTTAATGTAAGCTCCTTCCCAGAGGTTATCTTCAATTTAACCTGGCTTTGCCCTTGAATGGCTAATGTGGTAGAATTTTTCATAAAAAGCTTCTCTCAATTTTTCATTGGCTCAAAAGTAGTAAATAACTCTTTATCTGAGCATACATGCCTTGTTACACCAATATCAATCCACCACTTCTTTGGGTTTGATCCCACCAAGTTCACCTTAGAAATGGCTACACACAAGTCAATATCACAGATATCAAGAGTGATGTCATCAAGCATGTTTACCTCACGGTTCTGGTTTCTTTCTGGAAACTTGTAGTTTAGGGCTTTATGTCCTATCCTTTAATAGTTAAAACAAATCTTTCTAAAGTTTGACTTCTTAAAAGTTGCATCTCTAGGTCCCAACTTAAACCCTTTACCCAGCTTGTCCTTGCTTTTATTCTTATTATGCTTGGAACATTGACCATGCTATATCACATGCTATATCACATGCTATATCACATTAGCCTTGGGTACTGATGGGATATACCATTTTTTAGAATAATCCTTGCTATTTTTTCCCCTTTGAATCTTATCATCAAGTCTTTCAAAGACACTTCTTTTCGCTTGTGGTTAAGGTAGGTCTTAAACCCTATCTATGAAGGGAAAACTTTTTACTAATAATTGCAACTTGGAAGGTTTCATTAAGTATTATCCCTTCACCATACATCTCTGTTAACATATCTTAGATTTCATGTACTTGACTGCATACAGATTTATAGTCCATCATCTTATAATCAAGAAAGCGACCAACCAAAAATTTCTTGGCACCAACATTTTCAATTTCATACCTCCGGTCCAATGATTCTCACAAGTATTTATTCGTCTTCATATTATTGTACTTATTATACAAATAATCGGTTAGACTATTCAGAACATAATTTCGACATAGATAATTAGAATGCTTCTATGCTTTAATAGCACTAGCAGACCAAAAATCTTGTTCATCCTGAGGTTATTTAGGAGTTTTTTTAGTCAAGAACCTTGCCAAATTTAAGATGGTGAAATATAACATTATTTTACTCTTCCATCTCTTAAAGTTCAAACCATTAAACTTCTTCAATTTCTTTGCCACAACATTACTACTAGGAATAGAAACTTGTAACATTGTGATAACCCCATAAGTCACATGATGTCTCATTATTTGATTCACGTTAAAATCATTTATAATGGGATAAGTAACATTTATAATTAGGTTCTTAGTTCGTGATAAAGGAGTAATTATTTCATATATTATAATCGTTTCTACCAAAATAAAATTAAAGTTTATATAAGAAAATAGTTCTTATAAATAAATAAATTAACAAAATTATTCTCACAATGATATAAAAGATTAATAAGTAAATATAATCAAAATTTGAAATATAAGTATCTATAAATAAAATGTAAAATTATGAGCTATTAGTCAAGTAGTAGTAAAAATATTCTAAAATTGAAAAAACTAAAAGATGACGTTCAAATTTGAGATAATTTAAGAAATATAGAACTAAACAATAAGTAAATAAACTTATATGAAGTTAGTAAAAGTTTTAGAATTAGAAAACAAAAAGTTAACAAAATTTATATTAAATCAATTAAGAAGAATTTACTGCAGAACAATTCAATTCAAGTACTTAGAAAACAGTTACAAAATTAGATCCAAACAAATAACATTAGTAGAGAAAATCTAAGTAAAAAAATATCAGTTAACAAGATAATAATAAAATGCTGCTGCAAAAGGAAAGATGTTAGAACAACATTATCATCATAAAAATATCTGGATATATATAATCACAAAGAAACATAAATCAAGTAACAAGTAGTACGTGGGTATAAAACATAAGAAGTAACAAAATGGAACAAATACAATTCTTCCGAATTGAAATGAAAGTGAAGAAAAAAAAATTGCTGAATTAGAAAAGCACAGTATGATTTGAATATAAAGTGATAAAAAAATATTTATAATTTAACAGAAACAATAAGTAAATTGGGTTTAAAAAAATTATAAATCATATATAAATAAACAAGTTAAGAATAAAATTATATTATTAAAATTAAAAATACATAAATATAAATATATGTATAAATTATAAATATAAAATTTAAATAGAATAAATAATCGAAAACTGTATATCACGCAATATTCTTAAGATAATTTTCGCTGATAGTGAGTGTTACAAGATTACATAAAATTATCTCATAAATTACAATGATTAAATAATAATTAACTTATGATAGAGTTTCTTATTTTACGAATTTTTAAGTGTTTTAATTTTATTAAATGAACCTTAACTCTAGATAAAAATAAAAAAATATTTTCTTTTCTTGTTACTTATCTGTCTCTCTCTCTCTCGCTCTTTATTTCCTTTTCATTTCCTGTATGTTTCTTATTTTTTTTTCTTTCTCTCTTTTTCTCAGTCCCTGTATCTCTTATTTCTTCTTTTATATAAGGAATAAAGGAAAACGAAAGAAGACAGGAATGAAAGAATGAAAAAAAAAACTGAAATACATTAAATAAAGGAAACAAGAACGGAAGAAGACAGAAACGAAAGAATGAAAAAAAAAACTGAAATACATTAAAACATGACAGAATGGAAGAAAAAGAAAAAAATTGAAAGTAATTAATACATTAAAACCAAACTAATAGTTTCAAACTATTTTAATAATTTTAATTCAAAATTTAATTTTCATTAAATAGATATTTTAATAATTTTAATTTAAAATTTTCCAACTTAAATAACTCATGATAATAAAGATTCCTTTCATTTCTTTTTGTTTTTACATCACACCAATTTAGGGCCACATGATCTTATAGTTTATGCAAATAAATTGCATAACTCCCGTATAGGATTATTTAATCATATTTTAACATTTAATCAAAAATTTTGATCAAATTTTATTAATGTTATTTATATGATCAAATTTGTAAGATTATTTATACTCTTTTATATTTTATCTAATTTCGTTATAATTTGATAATAAACTTAATTATCTTAATGAAATTATTTTCTAAAAATATTCTCACAAATTTAATTACTTAAATGAAATAATCTAACACAATATCTTAATCAACAGATGAAGTATAATTTTAATATTAATTGTATGAAAACAACATAATCTATTTGATTTAATAAAAATCTAAAATCTACGAGACTTTTGTCTACCATTTGTATAAGTTATAAAATTTTAAAAGTTTATCATCTATTTTTATATTATTAATTTTAAATAAAATAATAAATTAATAGTGAGATCATTTATTAATAAAAATCAATTATATTATATTGAAAAAATTTATCTATACAAATTTATGATGAATTATAAATAATATACTATAATATTATTAAAATTATAATCATATTCATATAAATAAATCAAATAAAAAATTGTCAAATCAATTGTAACCGTAAATATATAAAAATATATAAAAATATATGAAAATCAAATTATAATATCATATTACACCGAATGACCTTAGACGTCCGGAAGGGTGCAATCAAGTCCTTTGTTTTTGGTTTCGGGAAAATTCTATTTTTCTTTCCAATTTATTCATCAGTACTAGTGCATCTCATTCAAGTAAATGTTAGATAAATTACACCGAATCCAGATGAAGTGGTATATATAGAACTACTCTTGTTTTCCTAAAATATTTTTACTCTATTGGTTAAGAATTTAATAAATTTTTTTCCAATCCATAATTAAATAAATAATTGAAATCAACCTAGTGAAGGATATATAGACAACTCAAAAACTCATGACAACACAGCAGTGCAAAATAATGCTCTCAACTCCACCATACTTTTTATTTGTTGTTCACCTGGTTGATCTTTATCTCGTACAACGAAATACCAAATAAAAAATATTGTGGACCATTTTTCTCTTAAAATTTTATGTGGTTCTTAGCTTATTTTAATTTCTTAATGAATTATGGGGAGATAGAACTGGCCACTAATTATAAAGGGAAACATCCATAGATGATTATTATAATTACTTGAAGAAGACCACCACTGCCCATTTAGATAGTGTAAGTATTATAATAATTTCACATTACTTATATGTGCCTTGAGTGGGCCTAACTTTTATGACGACTAAGGCCCAATTTCTTAACCAACCATGGTAGGGTTTCTTAGCCCATTATCATGTGTAATTAAGAGGTCCCTTAAAGGATATTATGGTAATTGTGATTGAAGATTACAAATTTCTCCTTTCACATGTTCTAGGGTTAAAGTCACTCCTCTTGTGTGTGTTCTCTCTATGATCTTAGGGTTCCTAAGGTTTCCTATGTGTAAATGACTTATCTTAATAGAAATACATATGTTTAGAGTCCAAAGAAGTGTTGTAATGTCACCTTACAAAATTTGTGATTCCTTGTATTCTAATTTGTAACGAATCCTAAAATCGTTGTAACTTTGACTATTTATAATGGATAGTTATTCTCTCCCTTCCATGGATTAGAGTATTAATACTCGAAACAAGTAATTTCTTTGTATTATTTATATCATTTGCTTTCTATTTATGTGTTTTATATTGTATTGTTAGAGTATGTTATTCAAATTTTGTGTAATCTTGTGTTTCTTAAATATTTTGAGTAATGATTCTCAACATATAAGTTATTTTTATATAATACTACTATTATATAAGTGGGTTTATAATCGATTTAAAATGAATTTATATCACTTATATGAACCAATTTAGATTGAAGTGAATTAAAGTAAAATTGATTTAGAAAATTTAAATAGGTTTTACATCATAATTGACTTAGAAATTTTAAGACAATTTTCACGTAGAACCTAGAACTAACTTTAAAATTTTAAATTTATTTTTTCCTTATAAATGATTTTAAAATCCTTATTCCTATACATTATGGTTGTTAGTTGTCGGCATAATTTTAAAAAGATTCATAATTTTTTTTTATCATTTTATAATTTTAAAAACAAGATAGTAATTACCATGAAACATAACTCATAAGAAAAAATAACAACATAGAACCAACTTTAAATATAACTTAAATGCATCCTAGTATGCTCATATGATAAAAATAAGATCTAAGATATTATTTGAACCAATTTATATCTATGTTCATACTTTTATTGGAGTTTATCAAAGGGCCATATATACATTCAATAGTGATCCAATACTTTTTTTAGGCTAAGCATTCATTGTAACACACATACCTTAGATTCAGTTAGCAATAAAGAGAGAGCTATCAACTTATCGAAAAACTTATATTATTTATTATCTTAAAGTTTTATTTTATGAAATTTAACTTTATGAAGGTCAGATAAGATATTATGAAGAGTTTTGTGTATTTTTTTAACTCTTACATTTATAAAATTTTATCAAGATGCATATATTTTATTTGATATGAAGATTTATCGATATATATTTTCAAATAATCATGGGTCATAAAAACACTTTTGTATATGGTTTCAAGTTTTTCACAAAAATGACAGTAAATAAGTAAGATGACTTTATACCTTTTGAAAATATATTTTTATATTAATTGATATAATTAAACATTAAAACAAAAAGTAATATAGAGCAACCAATGATTGCGAAAAAAAATATCTTACATATTTATTAGGTGTCTTATTAATCAATAATTTTATTTTTTAATATGATGCTTTGATGTATATAAAAAAATGAGAACTAATCTTTTTGTATTTTTTTATTAATGAAATTCTCCATCATTTTTATTTAAGGGTTAGGTATCAGATTTGAGGTTGAAGAAGGGAGAAAGAAACGTGTGTTAGGCAAGGTTAAGTCTTACGTAGATATCACAAGATGTTTGTGCTGTTGAGCTAGACGTGGAAAAACAACCACATTTTTTCATTTTCTTTTAATAATTCTTTTTTTGATTTAATTATATCTCGTAGATATTTTGTGTTTGATTTTTGGACCAAGTCTATTTTCTCTGTTAAAAGTCTTAAAGTCTTCATTAATGTTATTTAATTTTTTACTACGCTTACTAAACTCCCATCAATTTTTAATTTATCTTTAAATATTACTTTTTTCTAATATAACATCAATACTTTTATTATTTGAAACTCATGTTTTAATTCCAAAACTTCTTTTTCTTTATTGAAAATTTAGGGATTGAGATTCTATAAATGTAAATCTTGATATATAATTATCTTGTTACATTATCTTTTTTTTCTATTATCAAGGATTTTTCCTTTATATCTATCATTCCTTTAGTATTTTCAAAGCCTACTAATATTTTTGGTTTTATAATTTGATCAAGTTTTTGAAATATTTTGTCAATTTATATGAATTTATTTTGTCTATAAATTTCATTATTGTCACTATTTGTTAATGAATACCGTAATATGTAATATATTAAAAATTGATGATTGTCTTTATTAAGTCTCATATTTCAAATTCATAAGCGAGACTTAATATTTAGTTTAAATTTTTATCATCAATATTAATAACAAACTTAGAGTATGCTATGAATTTCTTTCATATTACCATGGATTATTACTAGTAGAGCATTTTTTCTGTTAATTATTCTATTATCTACTAATGATATTTTTATTAGTATATCTATTCATTCTCTATTATTTTATTATCTAGTTATATTTTTTTTTTGTTATATATATTCATCATCTGAAATAAACTTATATTAATATCTGGATTTCTCCTAAATAAATAAATCTAATTTATCTTTATCTTTTAAAAAAATTCGATAATTTTTTCATAATAATTTTTTATCAATTAATGATATATTATACATTTCTTTTGTGTCTATAATATTAATGCTAATTTTTTATTATTTATTCCATGATAAATTATAATTTTTCTTGGAAACAATTTTTTTATTGATAAATTAATCTTTTTCTTAAAGATTTAATTTTAAGTATCTAAATTTCTTTCAATTTTTTTTACTAATCATTATTTTTTATAAAAAAATATATCATGAGATGTCTTCTATTTTTAATTGAAATATTTTTTGATTCTATATTATTTATTCTTATATTTTTATTTATGAAAGGTTATTATTTAAATTTTATTAGATTTAAATTCTGTTATATTTAAGTGATATTTTTAAAAAAATTAAAATGTTGGAGGTATTTTTAAATACACTTTAAAACTTAGAGATAAATTAATAAACAAGCCCAGGAACAAGAATGCAGGTAATGTACATTTGAAATTAAATAAATAAACCACCGATTAAAGAAAGAAAGATATAAAAGGATAGTACAATTGCGCTTATTGCCACAAAAAGGCCATGTACTCATGTAGATGATCAAACACTTACAAGCAGTAGAGCATGAAACAGGGGAATTAAGTTGGATATTAAGAAGTCATGAGAACTAGTATTGTCCTGTCGATGTGACTTTATTATATATATATATATATATTACAGAAGCTACAACATTATATAAAACTCAAACGATCGATATTTATATATTACAGAAGCTACAACATTATATAAAACTCAAACGATCGATATTGAGTACGCATATATATATATATTTATTTGTTTTTGCTCAAGTTAAGATTAGCCGCTGAAGCCATTGATTCGGCAACTCCACCAGGAGTAGTACTCATTTTAGGATTGTTCCTTAGCTCTGCTCCTATTACTCTTTCTGCATCTTCTCTTGTCACTGCTTTGTCACTCTGCAACTTCTCTGTTGCATTCTAATTTCCAAAACCCAAAAAAATTCATTACAAATTAATGTACATTAAATAAATTAAATTAAAATAGTATAAATAAGCTGAAATATTTACCGATAGAAGATCAGAAAGTGTGGTCTTCTTGTCGTCGGACATTGTCCTAGTGTTATTTGTAGCAGCGGATTGAGCTGCTGCTCCTAAACCATGAGGGGGTGTTTGGTTACATCTAATAGCTCTCATTTCAGCAGCTTGTATAGCAGCAGCATCGGTTTGATCCACTGGTTTGTCGCCAGCTGATAGAGATGAGGCCTCAAGTGCTTCTCCAATTGTAATTGCATCCCTGTCTAGACTCGTTCCTTTTGCTCTTTCCACTTGAGGCTCTACGTATTCTCCTATTACCTGTAAAATATGCCAAAATGACCCGCATCGATTTTATATCATTTTTTTTAATATATCGTATAATTAGTTTTTTTTTAAAGATTTTTAATAAGTTAAGTGGATGACCTGGCCACCAACAGTTTCTCGGGTAACACGGTTGCCACCGACATGGTCTTGATAAACTCCGACGCCTTGTTGGCTAGCAATATCAGAAGCATCTTCTCGGCTCACAAGACCAGCTCGCTTGTTGAGAGCCGCTGCCGACTGCATTACAGCTGCAGGGCCACCTCTTTGAGTCTGCCCAAGTGCTATGTTCTCGGCAGCTTGCATGGCAGCCGCGTCTCTGGGAGCAATGGGTTTTGAAGCCAACTCGCCTGAGACATTGAAAACGTCGCCGTATCTGATTGGTTCCTGATCGGGAAACTGGTCTGAGCGAGGTCTTTGTTGTTGTCCCTGACTCATTTTGTTAGAGAGAGATTGATAATGACGTAGGGCGATGTTTGTGGATATGTAATCAATTTTGCCGAACGTTGATAGTTTATATAAGTGAGTAGAAATAAACTCGGTGAGAAAAACAAAAAATAAGCTTACACGTGGTGAATGAATAATGTGAATATTGGGATGGTGTTGAAGGGGAGGTGCGCTGGCCACTTCTTTGAAGAGTCACCGTGTGTAAGCGTAACACTTGGACTGTTATGTGACTTTTAGCAACGCACAATCTTTCCACCTGTTTATGTTATTTGGAATTAGAAGTATAAATTGGGGTAAAATATTCATAAAATTTATAATACAATTTATTAAATTTAAAAGTTATTTTATTATATTTTATTTATTTATAATGGGTTTAAATAATACAATTAAAAATAAAAAATAATATAAATTATGATAAATAGTGCTTTATAATATAAATTTAATAAAAAAATAATAAAATATATGTTAAATTTAAGTTTATTATGACTATAATTTAAATAAAATAAAATAATATGAGATAATATTTAAATAAAATATGATAATATCATATTATAAGTTCATTAAAGACGTTAAGTAAGAGATGAGATGAAATAAGATAAATTATTTTACATCTTTAGTTGAAATAGTTATGTTATGTAAGTATTATTTTGAAAAAAAGATTATTTTTTTTTAATTTTAAAATAATTTTTAGATGTAATATAAACGTACTTAAAAATTAACCTAAATTTGTATTTAGTTATTATTTCTCTCTTTCACCTCTAGCATAAACGAGTCACCCAACACTCCAATACAGTTGCATCAACAAGTATAATAGTATGTCAATGTTAAAAGAATTATGATTAGTGTTTTACTCATCATCTTTATACCCTTCAGACACTTGCAACTCAAATGCATCTTCACATCGAAGTATGTCATGAGCCCAAGTGACTTCAGGCGTTCATTGAAACCCAAATATACCCTTCCTAAGTTCTATAATATGTTAAAGTTCAAGCACAAAACAAATTAAGAAAAAATAAATTAAAACATAACAATTCAATACCAAGACAAAAACAAATTGAGAATTATACTCATATTAATAGATCGAGATTCGGGACAACATCGTTGAAGAAATCAATATTTGAAGAAATAATCAGAAGAGAAAATCAATATTTTCTGAGTATATTTTTCTTAATTTGTATCAGAAATTTACATTGTTTATATATACAAATATCAATTACTATTTCACCAACCACCATGATTGAATTGAATGGTTTACAGCTGCTTTGGTAGGTGCCGTGTATATTGGAAAAAATGTTTGCCGTCGGTGCAGTGTTTGTTGAATTGTGTTGCAGTGTTTGTTGAATTGTGTTGCAGTGTTTGTTGAATTCAACACTCCCTCTCAAGTTGGTGCATAGATGTATTTCATGCCCAACTTGACTGAAACTTCTGTGAATACTCGATATGAGACTGCTTTAGTGAGGATGTCAGCCAATTGATCTTCTGATTTAATTTTTGGCAATTCTAATGAATTTTCTTCTAACTTTTCCTTAATAAAGAACCGATCAACTTCAACATGTTTTGTACGATCGTGTTGAATCGATTATGAGCAATATCACATGTCTTTGTTTTATTGTCACAAAATAACTTAATTGATTCTTTAGAAGGATATCCCAAATCTTTCAAGAGAGATTGTAACCACAAGGCCTCACAAAGCCCAAGTGCCATGCCTCGTATTCACCTCTGACAGCAACAACATGTTGTTTTTTACTTCTCCATGTTACAAGGTTTCCCCTACAAAAGTGAAGTAGCACGATGTAGATCGCCTTATCATTTATTGATCCAAATTTCAATCAGATCGGTATATACTTCTATTTTTGGAACTCGAGTTTTTAGTAAACAATACTCCTTTTCGGGAGCGGACTTTAAATACCTCAAAATACGAATAATTCATATGTTGTTCTCCAGGATTATGCATAAATTGGTGACAATACTTAAAGCATAGGCAAGATCCGTCTTCAGTGTGCCAAATACATCAACCTTCCAACAAGCCTTTGGTATCTTTCTTTATTTATTGGAACTTGATCAACCTTGATACATAACTTTAATCCTTCCTCTATTGGTGTATTAGCTGGTTGACATGCCGACATACCAGTTTCTTTTAATAAATCTAAGGCATACTTTCTTTGAGATAAGAAGATTCCTTCTTTTGATCGAGAAACCTCAATCCCAAGAAAATATTTTAAGGAACCAAGGTCTTTCATTTCAAATTCCTTGGACAAATAACTTTGGAGAGCTTTTCTTTCTTCAAGATCATTTCCTGTTACTATCATATCATCAACATATACAATAAGTGCAGTGATCTTACCATACCTTTTTTTCAGAAATAAAGTATGGTCTGAATTGCTTTGCTTATAGCCAAATGCCTTCATTGATTTTGTGAACCCACCAAACCATGCTCTTGGGATTGTTTCAATCCATACAGTGATTTTTTTAATTTACACACCTTTTCATCATGAATTTTGGATTTCTTGATTCCTGGTGGTAAATCCATGTAGACTTCTTCAATTAAATCTCCATGTAGAAAGGCATTTTTTTACATCAAACTGATATAATGGCCAATCTAAATTTGCAGCTAGAGATACCAAGACTCGAACAGTGTTAATTTTGGCTACAGGCGCAAATGTTTCTGTATAGTCGATCCCATATGTCTGAGTGTATCCTTTTGCCACCAATCTTGCTTTATAGCGTTCAATCATACCATCTGCTTGATACTTTACTGAAAAAATCCATCGACATCCAACAATTTTCTTTGTTGGTGGACGATCGACAAGTTCCCAAGTTCTATTTATTTCTAAGGATCTTAGTTCTTCATTCATAGCATCTTTCCATTTTGGGTCAGCTAAAGCTTCCTGCACACTGTTAGGAATAGATACAACAGATAATTGATTCACAAATGATATGTTTGATTTTGACAAACGATGTTTAGACATATAGTTACTCATGGGATATTTGACTTTACTAGAAATCTCAGGTTCATACATGGCTTTAGGAATACCTCTGTTAGGACGTGATGGAAGTATTTTTCTGGCTGGTTCAATAGTTGGATCCAACTTGCTACGTTGTTGTTTATGTAGGTGTACAAATGCCACACAACCAAAGACATGGGGAGGTAAATTGGGAACACTTGGTGCAACAATTGCTTCAGTGATGGCTTGTAGTGGTGTTTGGAAGTTAATGGGACTAGAAGGTACCCGATCGATCAAATATGTAGCAGAAGTAATTGCTTCTCCCCAATAAGATAATGACATATTAGCTTCGATCAATGAGGCACGGACAACTTCCAACAAGTGTCTATTTTTTCTTTCTGCAACTCCGTTTTGTTGAGGTGTATCAACACAAGTAGTTTAATGAATAATCCCTTCTGTTTTAAGATATTCTTGAAGCTCAGAACTTTTATATTCTCCTCCATTGTCACTTCGTAGAACTTGAATCTGTGTTTTGTATTGAGTACGAACCATTTTATGAAATTTTCTAAATAATACGTTTACCTCACTTTTAGATTTCATTAAACAGACCCAAGTCATTCTACTAAAATCATCAATAAATGTAACAAACCAACGTGATCCTCCCAAAGTAGAGACTTTGGAAGGACCCCATACATCAGAATGTATAACCATAAACGGAAATGGACTTTTATTTAAGGTTACAGGAAATGAGGAACGGTGACTTTTTGCTAGTTCACAAACATCACATTTTAAAGTAGAAATATCGAAGCTCAAAAATAAACTTGGAAATAATTTCTTTAAATATCCAAAAGAAGCATGACCCAATCTCCTATGCCATAGCCATATATTTGATTCATCCTTTTTAGATCCAGTTGCTACCAATGCATGATTTGTTGAATCCAAGTCCAAATAATACAGGTTTCCTTGCCTAACACCACGACCAATCGTTTGCTTTGTTTGAATGTCCTTGAACACACAAAAGTCAGGCCAAAAAATAACAAAACAAGATAAAGCAGTGGTTATTTGAGAAATAGATATAAGGTTATACTCTAAAGAGGGAACAACTAGTACTGAGTCTAAATTCAAAGTACTAGTGAGAGACAAAGATCTTTCCCCAATGACTGGGGTTGTGTTACCATTGGTAGTGCAAACAGTTTTGTGTGAGGATGGTTTTGAGATTTGTCTAGAATCAAATGTCATATGATCAGTTGCACCTGAATCAATTATCCATGTATTATTAAAAAGAGGAGAAAAATCTTTAAGTATCTTACCAACATTTGTTGAGGAGTTTGCAACATGATCTTTTGTTGTTTCAGCAATGGTGGCAGTAGACATCTGTCGTGGATTTTTCTTCCGAGAGTCACGGTTGTGATCCCACCAGTCAGGATATCCCACAAGTTCAAAACATTGTTCTTTAGTATGACCCTTTTGATGACAATGGGTACATTTAAATGATGATTTATCACCACCCTTCGTTTCTTGATTGGAAAAAGAACGATTTTTAGATATCATGGCGGAAGCGTCAACGTCTCCAGATTTTTCCTTCAATGAGATTCAACGTACTACCTCCCGTCGAATCAAGGAATAACAACCTTCTAAATCTAGGATAGTTTCTTTTCGCAAAATTTCTCCACGAACCTGCTCAAATTCATCATCTAATCCAGCAAGAAAAATATGTATCCTTAGTTTTTCAACAGACTCTTGATAGGATATTAGATCATTCGGGTCTTTCATGACCACCTTATCACGATGGTCTAGCTCTTGGAAAATTTCAGTCAACTCTCCATAATACTCTGAAAGTGATTTTCCATTTTGTTTGGAAGTAAATGCTTTTTGGTTTAAGACAAATACACAGAATTGGCCACTTCCATCATAGAATGCTTTTGCCAAAGCACCCCAAATTTCAAGAGCGAGGTATGCGTAAATATCGCTTCATGATTTCTCGACTCATTGACATAAGGATCCATCTCTTCACTTTTTGATTTTCTCGCATACCACCAATTGCTATAATTGTTCGATGTTTTTTCCGTTGCAAATTTTTATCATGAATATAAGAGAGTTTTTCTCTCTGCAATATGCATTTCCATTATTTGAGACCAAACATCATAATTAGTCTCAAGAAGAACAATTCCAAAGATTAAACACACCTTCAGACTGAACCGATTGTACAACAACTGGATTTGATTGCTCCATAGGTAATGAAATTATACCCTCCGTCATGATACTATGGTAACCAAGCTAGGAAATGGTGTAATAATTTTAGGATTAAATTTTTTTTTTCTGTTTTTTTTTTAATATATATTTATACTAAACTGGATAAAAAAACCATAAAACCGGTTCAAAATTGGTTTAAAAACTTGAAAACATGAACCAAACCGGTTTTATAAATCCAGAATCGGAAAAAAAATCAGGTTCAGACCTTTAAAATGGACCGAATCGGCCAAAAATAGAAAAAATGTGAAAACCGAGAAAAACCGGGTTCAACCGAACCGCTGGCCGGACCAACCTGAGCCGAACCGAGGTGCGGGCCGGCTACGCCCTCGAGCCGGAACGAGCCGCGCTGAGCCGAGCCGAGCCGGATGACACGTCATCATCTTCAACCTCTAGACGGCGCGTGGGGCGCGTGGAGGCGCGTGGAAAATGGATCCTTTACTTCAGGTGGCTCGAGAAGGATCTCCTTGGTAACCATATCCTTGACTAACAAAAGAAAGGATGAAACATGAAAAACACATTGTTGTCTTGAGCAAACTTTGACACATTTTAACAAATTTTTAGCAATTTCATGCATATGTAAAATATCATGCAGCATTAGAGTTTTTCCATTAGACAAAACTGAATCAAGAGAATTAAAGACAACATTGATATACTTAAGCAGTTTAGCATAGCCTAATTATTTCTTTCCTTGCCTGGTCCTCCTGCCTGAGTTTGGTTTCCATGAATGGATCCATACAAGTTGACTATCATTTCTCCCTCTTGTAACAAATTTGACTCTTTCTGGATATATCTTTTCGATTCTCCATCTTTTCTATTTTTTGAGAAAGAAAAGTGGGAACAGCATAGTTATATTTTCTTACTATTACTTCTTCAGCTGTAGAGTTGATCGTGTCTCTCTTTCACATAGTTTTTCGAATAGGAGATTCTTCTCTCCTTTATGGTTAGATAACTCTGTAGTATTTTATATTTGGTTTTTATCCTTATTCCTTGGAGGCCATTGACCTTGCATATTTATACACACCTTATCTATAAATAATCTTGATGATACTAAAGTTAAAATAATTTATCCTTAAATAATTAGAATAAATACAATATATATCTATATGTTAAATGAAAAATATGTTACATGTATCTTATTTGTATAAAATATTAAATGTATCTTTTTGAATAAAATAAATTAAAGTTATTTTTTCAAATATTAATTATTAAAAGCTTAAAATTTTAATTCATATAATATATAATTTTATTTTATATATATAATTTATCTATAATTTAATAAATATTATCCTTAAAATTTTATTCACCAAGAAGATGATAGTAACTTTTTCTTCGTAATATATGAAACTGGAATAAAAGTGAAACAAGTATCGTACGGATGTTTTTATACACTAATATTTTATTAGTAGAAATTGCTGGGAATAGACCTATATATACGTTTTCATATTGTAGTTCATCGGAGGAGTTTAATGCAGTCCCTGTTAGATTTATTTGGTTGTAGAGTCTGGATTAGAGTTGTTATATATGTAACTTACGGTATAGCTAAGCTGTTATGTTAGTCCTTGTATTGTTGTTATTCGTCTTCAAGTTCCCTATATTAATAGTTGTGTTTTGTTATTGTCTTTAAGCTATCAAATTTAAAATATGGTTAAATTGTATTCTAGTTCTTAACTTTGAATTCTGGCGTCTCTCTCTCTCTCTCACACGCTGTGTCCTGGCCACTGTTCCTGCATGGAGTACGATTCCTTTTATTTAGCTTTCAATGACAGAAATAATATTAACTATCAAGAAGCTTCTCATTAAGTTTTTCAGTCTGTATATGCTGTTTGCAAGAGATATGGTGATTGCTATTTAAAAATTTAAAGCTTGATTGCCGCTGATGGGGTTTTTTCTCGTAAATATGGAAAGTTATTCCTCTAACTTTTTAAAATAGATAATTTGTTTTTTATAGTTTTTTTAAAGGATAATTTAGTTTATTAATTTTAAAATAATAATAAGTCTAAATCATTAATTTTATATTTTAAAAAAAATCTAATGTAAATATTTATATTAGAGTTATCTTTTAAAAAAACAATTTTTAAAAAATATTAAAATTTAACAATTTATATTAAACTACCATTTTTTAAAATTAATAGATTAAATTAAACTATTAATAAAAAAATAAATAAAAATAAATGATATTATTATAATAGTTAATGTACCAACCAAGCATTTATTTAGGTATTATGCTGAAATACTTGTTTATTGCATGATTACGAGTCAAGATAACTCATCTTCTTATGTGGTCAAGTTTTCTTTGTTTTGTATTGTTAGGTCTCTTTGGGTGGTCTCTGTTTCGAGTGCCAATGTATTTTGAAGCAGAAGAACAAACCAGTCTTACCCATGTCTTCTGTGGCATGTTTTGGTAATTTTTTCTGAACTTTGTTTCATGAATTTTATCATTTTTTTTTTCTTATCTGTTTCTTGGAGGGGATTAGTCAATTACCAATGGATGAAATAATTATATAGGCAAATCATCGCACATCGCACCAGCTTGATAGTAAAGATGATGTTAATATCTTATTAGATAAAGTAGATTGTAATGATTGAATAAAATAATATAAGTTAATATAAGTTAAAATATATCATTATTTAAATTTATACATATGTTAAGTATTTTTATAAATATAATTAGATTCTCGAATTTTTAAAATTTCATTTAAAGTTTTTTAAATTTTTAAATCACATAATTTAATTCTTAAAATTTTTAAAACTTTATACGTATCTCTTAAAAATTTAATTCATAAATATATATTTTAATAACCAATTAAAACTTATGTATAAAATTTTAAAAAATTAAAAATTAAATCGCAGGATTTAAAAATTTAAAAATCTATAAATAACACTTTAAAAATTTAGAAAATAAATTATAAAATTTAAAAATTTTAGAAAAATAAGTATACATTTACTCAAAATTTAAAAATTTGAAAATTTAAAAATTAATAAATTACTTAAGTTAAATATATATTTAGTTATTTATTTTGAGATAGATTTGTCACAAGAATTTAATATCAATGGATCTAACATGATCATCCAATTTTTGTATTATTCGTTATTAATATGATTTGAATTTGAATTTTTTTAAAAAATTATATATTTTAAATAATTTATTAAATTAGTAAAATATTTATATTAAATTTTATTTTTTATCAAAATTATTTTTGAGATAAGTGTTATCCTTTTTGTGGTAAAATATTGATTTGTCATTAGTAACACTTCACATAATGAGTTAATATATTCTATCAATATTTTACCATAAATTCTATTTTTTTATTAAAATTATTCTCAAATTAGACCAATATTCTACCACAACAATATATATTAGTGTTTAATCTTTTTATACTAACAAATTTCTTACCACACCAATTGTTTACCACAAATTATGTTTTCTATCAAAATGCTTCAAGATAAATTTTACCATGATTACATCATATCAAAACTTATCCTACAAATGATTTTAATAAAAAATAATATATTATCTTAAATTAGGTGATTTTATGTAATTTTTTCATAAATGTTTGAGTTGTATAAACAAATATGCATTGATTGCATTTTAATATTAAAAAATATTTTTTTTACATCATATAAAAAAATATATGTAAATTGATTAAAAATTATTGAAAATAAAACTTTATTTATATATTACAAAAAAATAATAATAATACAATTAAACGTTAAATGGTGCCAAATCATGCTATATATCTACTAACTGATATTTTATTATGGGCGTTCAGGTGTTTAAAGTAATTGCCCAGAAAAGTACTTTAGAGTTTCCGATGAAATTGGGAATACAAATTGTATTTATTAAAAGCTGCATACTAGTGTAAGAAACTTTTGAGTAATATTATATATATATATATATATATGAGTTAATTATATGGCATATAATTTAATGCATGTATGATTATTAAGTTTGGATAAAGAGTATTTTTTTTACCTGCAGTTGCATGAATATATAATTTATTTTTTAATATTTTTTACTAATCAAAATGAGTCTATAAATACAAAAGCAAAGTTTTAAATTGAGAGAATCCTCGTTGCCTTTCATCCACATGTTCATCTAAAACTTTATCACCCTTTAGATTCTTTAATGAAGGGGAAGGATAAGACTGACATTAGAGAATTTACATTAATACTCAGTCAAGGATGTGAGTAATCACCCTATTGGCCCTTGAGCAATGTGCACAACAATAATTATATAGAGAATTTACATTATATATATATATATAATAAATTTATATTCACTTAATTTTAAATTTTAAATTTTTATCACTTAAAAATATATTAAAAAATATAATTAAAAAACAAACTAAATGCAACCCCAAATCTGCACAAAACGCCAAGAAGCTATCAAGTCATTTCTAGAACCATTAAAAAAAACTCATTATCAATCTCATCCTCTCTTATCTTCATCTGCATAGGAGAGATTAAAAAGCAAGCACTAAAGCCAAAAAACTTCAAAAAAAAATTAAAGATTATTGAAACAAATCCAACATTTTAGCTAGTTTCCTAAGATCAGATCACTGCACATGGATCACAATCAAGAATGAGAATATTGATACTAAAAATTTACGAGAGCCCTGAAATTGGCAGAACAGAAAACTCGGGGAGAGAGCTTTTAGGAACAATGGCTAAGAGTTAACGTCCGCATCAAATTCTGTTTTCCCAGATCATCCAAGAGCATTTCTTGGTAGCAACACTCTCCCTATAAAAGGCTTTCTCACCCTTAAATTTAAGTATAATTAAACAACAACAACAAGTAGTTCCGTTTTATATAACCTTCACAAAACATGTTCATAACATATAAATACTAACATTAAAAAAAAAAACCATTTATTGGTTCAAACCTGTTTAGGGCAAGTGTAACAAAAGCTGAGTAAATTATCCGTTGAGGAAGACTTGAACTTTTCTGATAAAGAACAGTAGCTTTCTTCCACAATGCAATTATCGAATATATGAGTTGTTCTTGGAGAAGGTCCCCTAGATATCACACATGTATAGTCCTCTGAATTTTCCACATCACTCACAGAGACCCATCCTGTGTAAATCCGATTAGGAGAGTCTTTTGTTTGACCAATAATCTCAAAATTCGCAGACCCATTTGCTGAAATGTTTGAATTCCGGGTCTTCATTCCAAAATCTGATGGAGATTGAGGAGCCCACTCGCTTAGGGAAAGAGTATTCGATAGTCCTAATTTTGGGATTTGAACTGTAAGCTTATTTGAAAACAGTAACTTTCTTTCGTGGGATTTAACAAAATTCTCTGAACTTCTTGTTTCATCGCTCAATAAATCAGTTAGAGCTACGGCAATGCCTTTTGGCTCCGATTTCTCCCAAATGCGTTTGTTTCCCGAGAAAAGGTTTGGAGACGTGGGTGATTTTTCAATATACACAAACGGGTTTCCAAAAGCAGATAAGGGTTTATAGTTATCAAGTATTGAAGTTGGACTTATCCGCCCATCAGTTTCGAAGAAGGGAAATTTTGTTGAAAAAGCTCTGAACCTTGGAGAACCAAAGAACGATGAAACAGGCCGGTTGTAGTTTTTGGTAGATGAAGGTTGTGAATTTTGATGATCAGCCATCAAAGATTGCTTGCTGGTCACTTCTTTTGATCTATTCCCCAGCATAATTTATATTTCCACAGTAATTCTCCGTCCCCAATAGAGTAATATTAATCAAGATCACCTACATAACAAGAAAACGAAATTAAGAATCAAAATTTACATGGGAGCTTAGGAATCTTCAAACCCAATTGATTTGAAAAATGATTTTTTAAGCCTATAACTAATATGTATGTAACTTTAATGATCAGAAGCAAATTTACCCAGAAACAAATAGCTATTTTTAAATTTTTCTAGCTAATTCAACTGCAAGCTTCTCCTTTATTTATTAATTCACAGCGAAAATAATGGACAAAAAGAGAATTAAAACCCGTAGGCTTTCAAAATCTCTGTGGCCTCCATAGTTTAGAGCACTAAAAGACAAGCTGAATTTGTAAGACGCTATTGTTATTTAACTAAGACTGAATTCTGATCCTTGAACCTGGCATGCAAGCCATGTGATTTAGAACGGCCCTTGCATTTTACAGCAAAACAGGTAGTATGTCTGTTTTGATCAAATGACTGACTTGGATTCTCACAGCAGAATAGGTATGAATTAAATGCTTTGCATAAAAGGCTTTTGCTTTCCTTCTTTCCGTGTATGTTTCCTAAATTACAATATACAAAATGATATATTAATAAAATTTAATCGACAAATGATTTATTTTCAAAATCTATCTTATTATCTTATTTAATTTTTAACAATAATAAAAATGTACTAATTTAAATATCATATTTATCTATAATAAATTTAATTAAAAATATAAAATATAATACATGATTATTTATTAAAAAATATTATATTTACTCAAATTTATACATACTTTTACACTCAATGTCAATAATATTATACCATGACACAATTATTTAAAAAAATAAATAATTTTTTAATTATCAAAATAGTCTAACAACTTATCACTATATAAATGATATGTGTGCAAAATGTAAAAATATATGTTTTTAGTATTTATATTATTTATAATATAAGTTTAATAAGAAAAATAATATATTTATTTAAATAAAATAAATGATATTTAATTAAATGTGAAAATATTATATTATAAATAAATTAAAAATACTAAATTAATCATAATTCTTATAATAGAAACTACCTTATATCTATAATTACAAACAAACTTGTGTTAGTGGGGTTTCTATCTATACCATCAATTATTCAATTTTCACCCCTTTTCTTCATTTTTTTCACCTTCAATTCTGCAAAATTGCTAAGAATTCGCAACTTGTCTAAGACAGAAGAAAAAGGCATTTTGGCAAAGGCCTTTGTATTTATTATATCTATACATGCCTTTTAAAGAGACATGTGATGTGAATGAGAAGTAGTGTTCTTTTTTTTCCTTTTTACAAAACATACTCACAAGAATCACAACCAATCACTGAATTTTTCAACTTACACAAAAACAATTTGATTGCATTAGAACTCTAGAAGTGTCCTCCATAAACTATTACTCCTCTTCATAACTGCTTAAAGCATAAATGTAGTTTCTTATAAAAAATCCCATATGGATTTGTTTATCTAAGCTCTTGTATATATACGTAAAGTCAACTTTTGAAATATGCCATTCTTTTGGTTTACTTTTGAAATAATTGGATTATGTAGTTACCAACTTACCACCAGCCAATGCTATTTAGCTTGTGGCTGAACAACAAATAATTTTACTTACCACCAGCCAATGTGTAGTAGTACAGATATTCTTAGAACGTGTATTGTTTCAGTTTAATTTACAGATAATAAATTTAAGGATCCAAGTAACATAAATAAATTGTTGACAAAAATAAAAGTAGCAAAAATAAATGGTACACTCGAAGATATATGTAATGAATGTAGCAATCTAAAATGAAAATAAAAGGATAACAAGACACTTGTATTAGCACGTTTGACACCGTATGTAATATACAAACATAGAAATGAAATCTTAATTGAAATAACACATTTTAATTAATTAAAGCAGTTAAATCTATTTTAATAATTCAATTAAATTTTTACATTTTAATTGAAATATTACCTTTAGTTAAGAAGGAAAAATAAAATAAAAAACTATGTACATCTTTGTACTGCTGTCTTCTTAAATTGTCGTTTTCAAGTCACGACTTTGATAACCCAGGATGGGATGTTATTATCTGTTATATATAAGTGGTGGTGGACCAATATACTGGGGAAAAAAAAAGAAAAAAGAAAAAAAGAAGAAAACAAAAGTTTGGCACCCTTTTCTTTTGGGGTCCATTAAAGAAAATGGATATAACTCTTTTATTAACAAATTGACAGAAGATGTTGATGACTAGGAAAAAGTTAGTAAATTATCTAAAATAATATATTCCAACTTTATAATAATAAAAATAATATAAGGTTGTTAATTTTCTTATAAATTTTAAAAACTTTAGTTTTGTGATTTTCTTAAAAATAAAATAAAAATGATAGTGTGATTTACTTTAACGTTCTACAACCTCCGCTCTCCTTTCCCACCCCTTTGCTCCGACCACTATCCACCTTCTCCTTGTTCTGTTTTTGGCCACCCCACCCACCAATTCTGAATATAATAGATTATAATATTATATAATTTAATTTAAATAACATATTATCTTATTTTATTAAATTTAAATTATAATCTTAATGAATCTAATTTTAAATATATGTTGTATCATTTTTTTATTAAATTTACATTATAAATAATCATGTATCGTATTTTTATAACTTTTGTATTCTTACTTATTTTATTTAAATTTATTAAAGATAAATTAGTAACATTTTATAATATCTTATCTCATTAAAAAATAAATGAAACAAGATGAAATAAAATTTACTATAAATAACATTAATATCTAATCACAAGGGCATTCAAATAGAAGGAAGGAAGGGGACAGCGGGGATTTGGCGGAGGGGTTAATTAACTTCTGCAAACTTTTAGAAAGTGCGTGACATAATAATATATAAGTTGAAGAGTAAATTTATCTCTTTATTTAGATAATAAATATCATTTAATCTTCTAAAATACAAAATGTGATTTTTAATCCTACATTCGATATTTTTTAAATAAATAATAACATATTCATCATAAATATCAAAAAAAAATTACTAGTTTATTTTTTATAAAAAAAATGACTAAATAATAATTTTATAACTTAAAATACTAAACACCACCTTTCACAAAATCAAATTATTTTTCATAAGAAAAATGACTAAATAATAACTTTATAACTTAAAATACTAAACAACACCTTTCACAAAATTAAAATTACCAAAAAGATTTTTCCCTAATATATATCTATACAATAGAGTGGTAATCTGGATTACAAATAGAGGTAATACTTGTAGAAACGCCATAGAAGCGTATAGAGCTCTCAGCGTAAGATATGGGATGAGGCTACACAAAACATCCCAAAATGGACACTAAAAGACTAAGAGAAAGAGAGAGACGGGGAAAAGTGGTAAAATAGCACCCTAAAACACTCTTCAAATAGGTAACCTTAAAGTAGGGCCATGGCAGCTCAAAAAACCCTAGTTAGGGAAGAAAGCATGCCAGCTAGAGAAAAAAGGTTAAGCTTCGACCACACAGTCATACCACAAACTTTATCAAGAGCTAAGCCTACAAGTGAAGTGTACCAACATAAGGACAGAATCTGATAATTTATGTCACCCTATCCCTTTTAGAAGCTTATGTTCACTTAGTAGCATTGATAAACATTGACCTGAGAAATGGAAAATGCAGATAATCATTCATTTATCAGAGAGAGTAGGGCAATTAAGGGTTTCATCCATAATATCACACAGAACATCACTTGATTTATTTGCGGTAAAAATTGTTTTGCACCTTCATTGTAAATTTGCCATATGGAGTTCAAAGATAAACTCATCCTAATTAACATGAACAAGGCCATAAACTGTGGCTTACACAAACATGTTATGTTAGCCAGCAAGGTGGCCAACTCCTAGTTTGTAATGACATAAATCAAGGGACGCAACAACAGAACATTTCCACAACAAAACAACAGATAACAACAAATGAAAACCTAAATTGTCAAGTGTGTACAACCAAGAATAGTTCCACGGCACCTGGTCATTGGAGCTATCTTATGCCAAGACTGTCTTTCACCGTTAACTTTTACCACATCAACATCGGAGATAGGCTCGATTTCCCAGTTCAGATGATCAGGACCAATGACCCCGCCAATCACATAAAGCTCATGGCCCAGCCCAATCATTGCAAAACCTATTCTCCGGCGCAGGTCAGATGCTGAAACAACCACCTTCCTTGAATTTCTGTCCTGTTTGAATATTTGACCATGACTCATCACATGAAGTGCACCTTGAAGGACTGCCATCGGACCTTGAAGCCATCCATAATCCTCAACTGTCCACCCTAGTCCTCCGCTACCCAACACCTGAACTGTAGATAAACCCTTGTGCGAGACATGCATCTTTCCTCCAATCACTACTCCTGAACAAGAGGAATTATGAGCCCGATGGAGATCAGGTATTGGAAACCAGACATTCTTGGCAGGGTCATACATTTCTGAATGAGATATTGATTTTCTACAGGTCGTAAAACCACCAGCAACTATGATCTTTCCATCCAAAACACAACAGGCAAACATGGCACGAGGCACAAGCATAGATGCACGCTGAGACCACTGCCTGATTATAGGATCATATGACCAAACTTCGTTGGTTGCGAAGCTCCCATCTTGATCACCAGTCTGTGGGTCAACCGCATCACTACCACCACCAAGCACAAACAACTTTCCAGCAGCAGAGACAGCACCAAAACGAGAAAGTTGTCTGATTTTAGAGGGAAGCATAGGGAGTGTAATCCAAAGATCTCTGAGAGGGTCATAAAGTTGCCATACGTTTTCTGGGTCAAAAGCACATACACATAAAAGTTCCTCTGTTGAGCCAACCTCCTGTCGAGCTTTAAAAAGTTCAGTGCTATGTATGGCAGCTCGCCAGGAACGAGAAACAAGCTCTAATCTGGGATGGAGGTAAAAAGGAACCCGGGCCAGGCACCTGAGAGCAACTGCATCAGGGAGACCTTCGATCAGTTCAGGCATAATAGTTGCAGTCATATACACCAATGATGATTCAGCATGGATGATATGTTGTTAAAATGGAGGCAGCTTTAGCACAAGCAACCATGCAACCTGATGCAACAATTGCAAATCATGGTCAGAGGTTAAGTTAATCAATCATAAAACAATTCAAAATTATTTGCCATTGTCAGAATACGGTTACTGTCTTGTATACTCTTGCAAAAAGAACGATGAAAAAAATATAAGAAAAAAAGTCATACAATCCTTGAAATTTATAAGTCAACCACAATTCACAAAGTACAGTCCAAACATGACCAGTCGAATATCTGCTAGAGAAGAAGTCATGGCAACTGCAGATGAAAAACTCTGACAGAATGACATTTATTTCAACTTCTTTTCTAGTCTTTACTTTAGATTATTAATTTCATGGAAGCTTCCACAGAAATGAGCAGGGTTTAAGTGAATCTCATCACGTATGAGATGCTTGTTTTATCAAATGGTTGTTCTTAACAAAGTAATATTTGATAGATTTTATGAATTTATATTTTACAAACATGGTAGCAAAGATATCGGAAAATTTACTAAATGATCATGAAATCCCAATGTTTCAAAAGAAAACTCTATCTGTAGGGTTACAAATATCAATAAGGAGGAAATATCTTGACATAGGCACATAGCTCATGAGGCTGATGGGAGCCCCAATCAAGTAGTACAAGTCCCCTCATAGAGTTTTTTGGATTAACTTCTGTGCATATTAAAATAAAAGCTTAAAAAACGAGGGATAAAATCTGAATAACAATGTTATAGTGTCAACCTAGAAAAGGAATATAAGACTACATGTTCTACTGAAAATTTCTTCAACAAAAAACGACTTTCAGTGTAATACAAAAGGAAAACTAGGAATCCCAATTAACGCATACCCACTCTCCAAAAAAAAAAGAAAAGAAAAGAAAAGAAAGCAATATTAATGCATGAGAATTCTCATTCTTGAGAATGCTTAGTAAGTTCATATCTCAAAGATTTCATTTTGTAAAAAAAATCCAGAGTGAAATTTTGGATATAGCTCCTTTACGGCCCCGTTAGTTTCAATAATAGTAATTTGAAGTCCCATTGATTTCAACAAAGATTGGGTGAAAATTCCAGTATAAAACCAGTAATGTAAGAAATCGATGATGACATAATTTCATAATTCAGAAATTAAAATTCAAAACTCATGAAGAATATGTAAATATGACATTGACGAAACAACATATGTGTGAAATCCATTCCTCTTGTTGATACACATGCATTCCAACGCATCTCAAATACAAGATTAAATTGCAAAGAACAACCAACCTAAACGCAAAATGCTTCTCAATCCGCGCAAAAATCAAGAAATTTGAAAAGGAGCGAAAAAATTTGTAATTCAAAACTATTGAATCAAACAACCAAAATACCCTTATAAAAGAAACGGCACGTACCCTGCAAATTATCGACCTTTAAGATATAGTCCACAACAGATTCAATAATAGTGAGATGGGTTTTCTACAATTTCCAAACTGAATCAAATTCCAAGAAATTTATTAATAATCTCAGTTAAATACCAGTGTAACAACTCGTATCGTTAAGTATTGCATCAGAGAGAGAAAGAGATGGAGGAGGAGGGCGTACCTCGACGAAAGGAGCCGGTGAAACAAGATTTGTGGCTGAGTTGCTAAACTTTCTAGAACGAAAGAGGGTGTGGGTTGATTTGACAAACCCAATAGGATGAATTTTGACACGCAGAGATAAAGTCCTGAGAGAGAAAAATCAAAGTTATATGCTTGTTGTGCTGCTAGGCTTTCTCTGGCTTTCAGTAACGCCCGCCTTTCGTACTTTGTCTCAGCAAATAAAGGGGAAAACAAAATGATTTTGAGCGTTATGAGATAGGAATTGGCTCCTCTTTTGCGTGTTTAAGCTTACCGCCTTACTCTAATAAGTTAATCACAATATAAAAGATACACGCGCACAGTTCCATTACAAGTATATTCCTATTTGTTTCCTTTATTTTTCCTTTGCTTTAGAAATACTCTGGCTGTCACATTTTTCAGCCCAAAACAAACGAAAGAATATTGCAAATAGAAAGTCTATTCACCGTAAATTTATAATAAATAATAAATAATATTTTACATTATTATTAATAAAAAATTATTATATTAATTATAATTATGATATATAAAATTATTATATCATAAAATCTTAAATATTATAAAGTGATGGTGTTATATATACTTCACGTATATAACATATTATAATAAATACTGTAGTTGGGTATTAAAAGTTGTATCGAGATATTCTATCATTTCAGCGATATAACATTTACTACTACCTCGTTTTGCACGTGTATATCATCTGTCCTTGAGAGAGACCAAAATTTGGGCTCCTTGTTTAATTATAATTAATTTAAATTTTACTTAAATTAAGTTTAAACAATTTATTAGTTTATCATTTACATTTCTAAAAAAGAAATGAAAAAATATTTTATAATTATTTTTGAAAAAATATGGTTAGTATAAGTATTATTTTTGTAAAATAAAAAAATACTTTTAAATAATATTTTTTGTAATGTAAATGTAGTAATTAACTTTTAAATAAGTTATTTTTTAGATAAATTTATGAGCTATTTATAATTATATGGGTTAATTTATTTGAGCTCAAAAACTAATCAAGATAAATTTTTTCAATTCATCAACTTATCGTATCAAATTTAAAAAAATTACTTAAAACATCAATAATTTAAATGTTGATTTGTAATTCTAAAACATTTGTTCAACAACAATGTCAACCTTATTAGAGACAAATCTTACTGCAATATGATTTCATAAAATTGAATATTTTGGAAATATGCTTGTTAATGATAAACATGTTATTTTATATTTGTATTTTTTTGCTATCACACGAAACATGTTAAATTGTTTTGACTTTTGAGCATATATGGTCCCAATTAGTCTATTCTAATCAATGATTGTTGGTACAATAGTGCATTCTGATAGGTCATTTACTACCTTTGCCAGGTTATTGATCCCTCTTAGCCACCTTTTATCTGTAATTCTAGGGTGGCAACATGGAATATTATTCTGATATTTAGAAGATGCTGTACATGTAGTAAATGACATCTAGAATTATGAGAATTAACTTGTTAGTAGGATAATTCTCGACACTTTTAAAATACTCTTGGTATGTTTTCTATTAGTATTATTCTTAAGTAGTTATATTTATGATTCTTAGAATAGTTATATTGTTATTGAAAAAGAATTGATATATTAAGTGTTAATTCTAATTAACTTTACTATATGCTTGTATAAGATTTATTGTTTTTTTTTTTGTTATTTAGTTTATAATGAATACTTGCATGTATTAATGAATTTTATTATTCTATGGAACAAACAAAATTAAAATGTGAGAATAATTCTTATTTAATTTTTTTGAGTAACATATATACGTGGAGAGACAGTGGTAATTGGTTATGAATATTAATCATTGTCATTAATATTCTAAACTTGTTAGAAAAACATCAAATGGGAATACACATAATGTTATATGAGAGATTAGATGTCATACATACTTATTAGTTGAAAATAAAAATTAGAAATTGAAAAGTTGGCAAAGACCAGCCACTGCTTCGCCTACATGTATATATAAAGTGGGAAACCGAGAAAAATTGCTTAAGAAACAAGATTTTGAGCTACTATCAATTGCAATCAAAGCTCATGGTTTTATCATTTTATGGTTGCAAGTGATGATTTTATTTATTTTGAAATTTGTTTAAAATGGGCACACGTATTCATTTGATAAATGAAGTTTATTTTTAATTATTTTTATATGATGTACTTGTTTCTTGTTAATGTAAAAACACATATTTTTGTATGTTCAAAAATATATAACACATAATTTTTTTAATAATATGAAAAATATTTATTTTATTAAAGTGAAATAAAAATAAAAATATGTGAATAACTGAGTTATATAAAAATTGAATGAAAAAATATGAGTTATTCTATATCAGCCCACATATTTTCTAACTAATTTACACAAATTGGGCTTTTGGGTCAAGGGTTGGAACCCTGTAGAGATTTAAATTCGTAGGATGGCTGGTGATTATTTTTTATGGTTAGAATTATTTTTATGAATTGGAAATTTCCTTTTTGAGAAAATGCCATACGAGTATCGTCGTTACACTTAAATTATGATTTTAATCTTGAATTAAATAACTCTAATTTTATTATTTATTAAAGTTGAGTATTATAGTATAAAATTAATCCTTTTTTTTAAATTATAAATAATCAATTTTAATATTTTTGATAAATTAAAAAAATTAAATTTTAATAATAATAAGATTAAAAAAATTAACTTTTATAATAATGAGAATAATGATATTTGCTGCTTTTCATCCCTTTTGATTAAAATGTACGGTTTGTATTAGAAATGTTATTATTTGAGCATATACTTGAGCCATATACGGTGGCCCAATCCTTATCGGTGCCATAACTCTTAGGTGGCGTTTGGTTCGTGGAATGGAATCGGAATCGGAATCGGAATCGGAATGGAATGGAATGGAAAGGAAACAATTTTGTTTGGTTTGACCACTGGAATCAATTTAATCGGGATTATAGTGTTTGGTTTGTCATTGGAATGGAATGAAAAAAGGCATAAATGACCTTAATACCTACGTCTTTGTAAAGTTCAAATAATGTCATTTAATTACTATTTTTTCGTCATACAAAATACATTATTGAAATCATTATTTTTCTAAATAAGTATTACTTAATTAAAAAAATATATATTATTAAAATTATTATTTTCTAAATAGGGTTTAGGGTTTTGAGGTTTGGGATGTGTGATTTAGGGTTTAGGGATTTAGGATTTGGGGTTATATTTGTAGGTTAAGGTTTAGGGTTAAAATTATTATTTTTCTAAAAATAGTTTAGGGTTTTAGAATTTTGGATTTAGGGTTTAGGATTTAGGGTTTTAGGGTTTTAGGGTTTATGGTTTTAGGATTTTGAATTTGGGGTTTAGGGTTTTGGGATTTATGTTTTAGGATTTTGGGTTTTGGGATTTATGTTTTAAGGTTTAGGGTTTAGAGATTTGGGGATTTGGGGTTTAGGGTTTTAGGGTTTAAGGTTTAGGGTTTAGGGATTTGGGGTTTAGGGTTTTAGGATTTGGAATTTGGGGTTTAGGGTTTAGGGTTTTGGGATTTATGTTTTAGGGTTTTGGGTTTTGGGATTTATGTTTTAAGGTTTAGGGTTTTAGGGTTTAGGGTTTAGGGTTTAGGGATTTGGGATTTGGGGTTTATGGTTTAGGGATTTGGGGTTTAGGATTTAGGGTTTAGGATTTGGAATTTGGGATTTAGGGTTTAGGGTTTAGGGTTTAGGGTTTAGGGATTTGGGATTTATGTTTTAAGTTTTAGGGTTTTAGGGTTTAGGGTTTAGGGTTTAGGGATTTGAGGTTTAGGGTTTAAGGTTTTAGGATTTTAGGATTTGGATTTAGGGTTTAGGGTTTAGGGTTTTGAAATTTTGAGTTTAGGGTTTAGGGTTTTGGAATTTTGGGTTTGAGAATTTGAGATTTGAATTTAAGGTTATATTTTAAGTGAGGGTAAAATTGAAAAAAAAAAGTTTAGATGGGATTGGAATAATGATTACCAAAAGTGGCACAAGGAATTGTGATTCTTCTTTTAATGTCGGTTAATTCATTCCATTCCGTCCAACCAAACACACAAAATGGAAGGAATCAATTCTGATTCCATTCCATTCCCTCCAACCAAACGTGGGGTTAGGCTATAAAATACCTTACAGTGTTTGACAATAATTTTGCTTTTTTTTTTAGTTATTTTTTAATCAGAGTTATTTGATAATAATTTTTAATTTTATTTTTATATTTTAAAAAAATCACTAACATAACATGATTTTCAAATCTTTAAAAATAATATTTTTAAATAAGATTTCTAATTTTTTATTAAATATTTTTTTAGAAAGTAAATAAATTCTTATGATTTTTATATAAATATAAATATTGAAAAAAATGATTAAAAAAATTAAAACTTTTAAATAATAACAAAAAAATAATTTTTAAGTTCTAAAAAAATTCATCAAAAGAAAAAGTTTCAAAAAATAAAAAGAGTTATCAAATAACTTGTAGGTAAATTTTAATTTTTTTTCTTTAAAATTATGATATAATTTTTTTTATCAAATATATTGGTGATTATTTTTATAAAAAAAATCAAAAATTATAAAATTAATTATTTAATCAAAAATTATAAATCATAAATAAAAAGCATTATTAAACATCACCTTAATTACCCATTTGTGAAGCCTCGTCACCTTTTTATGTTCTTTTTCACCTCTAATCTTATTTTCCGTGGCTGATTTGGGACACCTCCAATTGACTTTTTCTTTTTTGGCACCGTTGTATATCTAACCTTTCCAACCATTTTAAATATTGTACACACAACATTTATTTTTTCAAATAATGGAAATACATAAGTATGTTAAATGAAAGTTACTCATGGTTTACTAACTATAACAAAATTTTATTAATTTTTGAAGGAGGATTAAAAATCTAATAACTATTAACAATAACACTAGATTTATATTTAAAGTCCAAAATTTCTAACATTTTTAGACTTTAAATACACTATTTAGTGTCCTTTTAATAGTTATTAGATTTATAGTATTACATCTAAAAATTAATGGATTTTTAATTATTTTTATCATAATTAGTAGATCATTATTATATTTTTTCCTGTGTTTAGTGTTAAGCTTCCATGATAGAAGTATTTTTATCATAATTAGTAGATCATTATTATATTTTTTCCTATGTTTAGTGTTAAGCTTCCATGATAGAAATTCTTGTATGTGACCGAACTAAATCTCAATAAAATAACTTGGATTGTGTTTGATAATAATTTTAATTTTGAAATTTTGATCTCTTTTCAAATGATTTTTTAAACGAAGGTCGGTTCATAAATCTTTTAATAAAAATTTTTTAATCAGATTTTAGATTTTTATATTCACGCAAAAAAATTTCTAGAAAATAAATGAAATTTTATGACTTTTATATGTATATTAAAAACTTAAAACATTTAAAAAATGATTATTTTTTAAGTTTTTGAAAGAAAAAAATCAAAAAACAAAAAGTGATACCAAATAACTTATCGGTGATTTTTTATTTTTTTAAAATCACTATAGAAATTCTTATCAAACATATTGTTAATTATTTTAACAAAATAATCATAAATTATAAAATTAATTATTTAATCATAAATTATAAATCAAAATTTTCGTCCGATATTTGTAAAGAAAAAAAACTTCTAATTTTTTGGACATTTATGCAAAATGTTTAACCTCGTTACATGATGTATCCATATTCAATCATGATCATAGTATCCCTTCATGTATGGCTTATTTTTTTTCTTTCTAAAATATTCAAAAGAGGAAAATAAATTGTAAATATCATGAAAGAGTAAGTTTTATTTTAGCATACGTGGTATATTTATAACTTTTTTATAACGGTCTCACCCTTCCTGTTTCAAGTTCTAACCACATTAAGTCGAGTTTGCTAAAAAAAATATTGTAATTAACAACAACTCTTAAAAGGCTCAAAAAATCTGAAAGTGATTCTTATTAAAAGTTATACAAACGAATAGTATAAGCACACCCTCACATGTAGAACAACTGATATACATCCCCTAGATTCTAGCACACCTTCCCCACAACAAATTAAAATAAAAAGTAATAGTATTTAATTAGTGTAATGATAGAAAAAGATAAATTTGCACTCATTTTTGCAATATTTATGATACATGATATCATAAAAAGAATAAGAGTACAAAAATGTAAGAAAAACTCTAAAACTAGAGCAGATAAGCAATCTCCAAAGCAGATAAGGCTCAGAAATTGGAGAAGGTTGAGGCACATGAAAGAAGGAAGAGGAAGAAGAGAATATAATTCAATGGTGTTTTGATAACATCGGTACCATTAGATGAGCTCTGTTTTAGAGCCTTGATCAGCTCCTGCATTCACCATTTTATTATTAGCCTCTCTTTTTAGATTATGAATGGTCGTAACAAAATAATTATTTGATTAAAAAAAGACAGAAAAATTATGTGCAAGTTGTTTGTATCACAAAAAAAGTCTAAACTTTGCAGTAATTTCAAAACCTACCGGAAGGAATTTCAGAGGCTGAAGGTGTGATTGCAGGTTCAGGACTTCCATTAGAAGAAGAATCTTCTGGAGATTCAACCGGTGGAGTTGCCGAACTTGTTGGTGCATTAGCAGCTGATATATATTTATTGCCATTTTTAAACAGTTAAAATTTGTAAAATAATTAATACCAATTACTTCCTTAATTTATTTATCGATAAATATATAAAATTATAATTGTTTATTTTTTTAAAAACTGAAGATTTAAAAATAATTAATTTTAGAGATTTATGTTCAAGACTCAATAGTTTTAATTATTAAATTATATGTATTTGGTATGTATGGTTAATAAATTTAATATAATAATAATAAATATAAAAAAATATAATTAATTATTTTCTAAATAACTTAAATTTTTAGTATAATATTTATTGCATAGGTAAAATGCTATTAAGGTAGTATAATTTTCATCAAAGAAACATATTAGTCTTGTTATTATCAAGTTGAGTATAAAGATCCTCTTACATCTAAAACATATCACAAAAATCTTACATTAACTGAAACGAGACCATGCGCCACTCACATGACCACCAAAGTAAGGGGAGTTTGGGATTTTCATAAAAATTAACCCCAATTCGTCTTCTTCTCTAACAATTAAACTCACAATTACCTTAACCCCCAAAATCAACTCAGCCCTCCTCTCCTCTTTTACGCCTCTAATGAATTCAATCCTAAACCATCTTTCTTATATTAATTATTGATAACCAACTTCATAACTAGGTTTTTCAAAAAATGTATTAACCCATAAAAAGTATAATAGTCAAAGCATCTAACCATTTTATTCTTCGTTGAGATTAAAGTATATAAAAATAAATCCCTTAAAACTAATAGTTTTTTTTTCTAATTTATAGAGTAATTATGGGAGAGAAATTAAAAGAAAAATTTGTTCTTGGATTATGTATTATTATTGGATTGTTAGACATCATTTATTCATACATTACTTTCTACTGTTTTTGGCTTTAATATATTAATGTATTAAGTCCAACCAAAACCCATAAATTTGTTTGGCAATATATATATATATATATATATTAATGTTTGTTGGAGGAGACAAACTGGTATTAATTTTTATAAAAAATTTAAAATAGTGATCATATGCTTGATACATGATCTAATTTCATTCAATGTAGGACTTTTGTGGTATTTTTTGAAAAATAGTAAAACTTTTGTGTTAATAATAATAGGATTTGAATGCTCATTTTATAAAATATATAGGACTTAGGGTGTCCTTTTACCTTACTAAAACCATTAATTAAAAGAAACATGATCGAACATCACCAATCTCAGCATTCCTTCACCTAAAGGTGAACTTAAAAAAAAATGTATATACCTTTGCACTGGCTAATGGATGGAGTACGAACTTTGCAAGCACCAGGGAGAGAAAGAACTAGTGTTTGGTTGATCGTGATTCCCCCCAATGAGGCACCTCCGCCGTTGATCACAGAGCAAAGGCATTGTGGCGATGATTGAACCAAATTGCTGAGTTGTGAGCATCAACTAGATGATGGGGTTCGATGTGTTTCCTGTCATGTACGTAGTTGAGGCATAATGATAGACTTGTTAGTGTCTTGAAGCAGCCAACTGATCGAGCTCTGGCTCGACTCAATACCACACCTACAGAGGTCAGGACTAAACCCAACTCTCTTACTTTGAGACCCATTTGAGATTTTGTGATTGTTGTTCTAGGTGTATAGCTGTTGTGACGTGTGAGAAAGCTTGGTGAGGGCAGGAAAGAAATTGAATTTATATAGACAGGTTTGGGTGTAAAAGACAAAGGAATTGGTATAATTGGTTGACCAACTTCTATTAAGTTAATAGGCGCTTTTGATAACTAAACAGATTTTTAATTATTAAAATTATAAAGCATAAGTTATGAGACAGAGACATGAGTCCTGACTCCCTGATTAAAGCAGAGAACATATATTTTACTTTTAAAGGTACAGCATAATCATATATCACAATTATAATTTATATAATAATTTTTTATTAAATATAATACATTTAAATAAATAAACTGTATAATTAATACTTATCATAAATATTCTTTTCCTCTAATTTGCTTAAAACATCACTATTATGATTTCCAATTTGGTTACAAAATTATTATAACAATGTAATAAATGAATTGACTCGCTATTCACTAATCAGCTAAACAATAGTTATAACCAACATTACCTAATTAGCTACAGCTAAAAAAAATTTTGAACGAGAAAGAAGATTCCTATTGAAAATGAAATTAGTCAAGAGTAGTTGAACTCCAAAAACCCAACTTTTTAGGGTTTTTAAGTATCTATAAATTATTTTGGCCGCTCTACCAAAACCAATTACGTATCAAAGTGCCCAATTTTGTTAAGAGTTAAATGGAAGGGTTGAAGGGTGCTAACCTGATTACAATATCAGCTATAGTTATTGTAGCCATTTTTACAGCATCAGTAAGAGGACAGATAACAACATCATGTACAACTTCAATGATCATGAACTTCACACCATGCTTTAACTTCATTACTGGAAGTAGCAGCAATGGATCATCACCAACCTCTAACTGTTGCAGTGCATTTAGAACAATCATGAACACTAGTGTTGACTGTGCTTGTTTGCTAATTACTGCCAATGTCCCTATTCAATTTCCCGTTAACGTTCAACTTCTCCTAAGAGCTTGTAACATAAGCGGCGTACCACTTCAATGCAAAGGTTTTAACGGCATTTTATATTGCTTTTTTTTTTTGCTAATTATTTGTCTATTCTTCATATGGATTATGATTTCTGATTACTAATTAAATAACTTCATTTTTTTTTATTCTTTTTTGAAAATAAACGGTATATGTTTGATAATAATTTTAATCAGTGATTTTTAGGGAGTTAAAAATAAAATAAAATACCTTGTTTGGAAACATTTTTTAAATAATTATTTGTTGTTGTTTATGATTTTTACATTTATAATCATTTTCTTCTAATATTACTTTTTTCTCAAGTCTTATGAATACTGCAAAACTCATAAGTAGGTTTGTTAAAATAAAAAAAAATCAAAATTTTGATTTAAAAATTTTTGTTTAAAAGACTTTTGCCCTTATTTTGTAAGTAATTTAAAAAAAAATTAGGATTAAAATAAAAAATTGGTATCAAACCCACCTAATTTAAGAATTACGGAACAAAAAATCTAATGATTAAAAAATTAAACTCGTGCTTTGATATTTTCAACAAAAAAATAAAAAAAATCATCTAGAAATTATTTGGTAAAATTTTCTATTTGTATGATTTTTTTATTTCAAAAACTTAAAGAACTAAAAAAAATAGGTTATTATTTACTATGTTTAAGTTTTAAATCATTCTATTGCAATAATATTAGGTGAAAATGAAAAAAAAAATATTTAAAAAAATATATATTTTTAAAGATTTATAAATCACCAACTGTGACTCCTTAAAAATATAAAAATAAAAATAAAAATAAAAAATGTTATCAAATCCAATAAAAACGAAATTAAAAACAAAACAAAATCATTATTAAACGTAATTTAATAACAGTATAAATCAAATACTAATAGCTGACCACTGCTAATTAATCTTATTTTGCAGCATCTGGTAGTCCTCTGCCAGCACCAGGTACAATATATAGAACTCCGGCCATTATTAAAAGCTTATGACAGTTTTGAAAATCATATATAAATCTTCATTACTCACTATCTATATAACATTGAACTCCTGCAGCTCTAGGGCCAAGTACTCATCCACATATAGCTGAATCTCCTTTTAGTCCACAAGGTACGTATTTTGCTTCACTCTTTCAACTGTGATAGTTTCATTATCTCTTTGGCCATTGTTATACATATAGTACTATTAAACTGAAAATTGTTTGGTGTCCATGAACTTTTTTTTCTTTTTGGTGGGCATGCATACAGCATCTAAACTAGTGAAAACAGCAGAACCTGAGACAAGTGAAGAATTAACACCAGCGGAATCTCCACCCGTTAAATCAGAAGGTCAACCTACAAAAACAACTCCTGGCCAGATCATACCAGTTTTGACCTCATCGTCTTCGGCATCTAGTTTATTTTATGTTTTCCCATCATTTGTTCTCCAATTTATTATAGCAGCTGCCATGGCTTTTTAAGTCCTATTAATTTTCTAATTTATATATCCCTAGCCTCTAATCTGAATCTGTAATTCCAACTTTAATTTCCTATATATCAATTGTTTGGCTTATACATGTGCTAATTTCCATCGTCTTAATAATGAATTGTTCTGTTTTCCGGCTAGCTTTCAATAGATATTATTTTTCTCTTTTATGATTCTAAGTAGCATATTAGATGTTGTACATAATGGAAATGACAAGTGTGTGTAAATATGTAACTTTGCAAATATTTATTAAAAAAAGGAAATAAACATAAATTATATATAAATTAAAAAATTTATTTATATTATACTCAATTGTCGCTAATTATCGATTAATATTATAATAATAGTTAAAACTTTTGTTTTATAAAATTGTAACGTTAAAAAAATAATTTAATTGTATGGTATAATCGTTTTTTATACATAAATTTTATTTTTAATTTCTCGTAAAAAAATAAATAAATAAATTTATGATATTTTTTATATATTTTATTGTGACATAAAAATAAATAAATATTTTCTATTAAAAGTATTAAAAATAAAATAAGTTAAATAATTAATTTATTTATACACAAAATTGAAAAAAATATATGATGTAAATGGATAAATGAAACCTTCGATGTTTAAATTTATATGGTAACGAAATTATAGGCCACATACAAAAGTATTAAATGTGTCAAAAGCATAAAACATATTATATAAATTGCTCTATTTAGTTGATTTATATTTAAATAATAAATTTTTTATTAAAATAAAAGCGGTCACCCCACTCCTATCTGCCTATGCACGTGGCTTAATTTTTGATAAATTCAAATCAACCTTAATAAAAAGGTAACTCTTACAAAATATTAACTTAAATAGTAATACAAGTAAAAAGTTAGATATATTTTTAGTTTGATAAAATTAAAAAAATATAAAATATAATATTTCGTGATATATCAATATTTTTAAAATTTTCATCAAATTATATAAAATTTAAAAAAAGAAGGACATTTTTGAATATTTTTCCACAAAATATCATAGGTGAAGATATTTTGAAAACAAAATATACCTCCATCCATGCCAATTGATGATACTTACATGTCAAATGGCACTCACTTCCTTCTCGTGTTCGGCACGTATGTTAGACACTCGTCACCTTGCATGCCTTCCCTAGCTTCCTCTAATTTTCAATACTCTCTCCCTCTCCCAAAATCTGAACAATTCTAGACTAGTAGTGTCCATATCTATATATAAAAAATTTATATAAGATTCCCTTTATTCCACTTCTTCTTCAAGCAAGCAAAAATAAAATGGCCACAAAGACGATGAAGCTCTCTCTTTTTCTATTTCTGTTGTTTGCAATTGTTGTTAATGCAAGTGTAGACTTGTCTCAAGAAGAAGACCCAGAGCTGCTACAATGCAAACACCAGTGCCAGCACCAACGTGGCTTCGACGGCCAACAGAAACAACTTTGCGAGGAGAGGTGTGAAGACTACGTCAAAATCAAAAAACAACGTGAGAGATCAAAACAAGAAGAACAACAAGAGAGGGAGGAACCTCATGAATCTCAAGATGATGAGAATCCTTATCTCTTCCAAGATGAGCATTTTGACACGATAATTAAAACAGAGGAAGGTAGAGTTGAAGTGCTTGAGAAGTTCACTCAAAGATCCAAATTGCTCCGTGGTATTGAGAATTACCGGGTCGGGTTTGTAAGGGCTAATCCTGGTGCTTTTGTTGCACCTGTTCACTTTGATGCTGACATTGTCTTCTTTGTTGTTAAGGGTAATTAAGTCCTCTAATTTGTTATCAATTAGGTTGTTTTTTAATTATTAAAGTTATTTTAACTAATCACTCTCTTCTTCGATCAAGGGAGACCAACCGTATCTTTGGTGAGAGAGGAAAGAAGAGAGAGTCATAATCTTGAACCTGGACACATCTTGAGGGTGCCAGCTGGAATTCCTGTTTACATAATAAACAGGGATGATCGCGAAGAACTTTTCATTATCAAACTTATCAAACCAATCTCTAATCCTGATAGCTTCGAGGTAATTCATTGAACTTAAACTAAACCTAGGTGACTCATTATTTTTGAAGTAGTTTTTATAATTAATTATTAAATATTTATATTTTTAAACAAATTTTTACACTAATATTATATATTATTGTGTAAGAGTACCATCATCAAATATTTAAGTAACAATGATTAGTTTCTTTCTAAACCCAAACTCATCGATTCATTGTCTTCAATTTGTTAGAAATTATTTATTTATATTGAATTAAGTATGATATTTCATTTTAAATTAATACAATTTTTTTAAAAAAAATAAATACACAAAAAAAAGTGAAAAAGAAAAGTAATATTATTGATGAGTACTTATATAAATTATAATGAATAACAAATCTTAATTTACTTTCAATTCAATTTCAAAATTAATACAGGCATTTATTGGAGCTGGAGGTGAAGACCCTGAATCGTTTTACACTGCATTTAGCTGGGAGGTTCTTGAACGCGCTTTTAAGGTAAAAAATTTAAGCTTACTATGATTATTATTTAGGTAAATATTTTATTTTTTTATTAATTATTAATTTTAGTTGATATTTAGGATGAAAAATATGTAACTAATCAAATTGATCGGGAAAAAAGTTTGAAATATAACATTATTTACCATTTTTATATTCTATATATATAGGCCAATTAATTAATCTGTGTTTTGCAATTGTTAAACAGACGGACAGAGGTAAATTAGAGGGGCTATTTAAGCAGCAAAAAAAGGGACTCATAATGAGGACAACAAAAGAACAAGTTAGGGAACTGAGCCATAAAGGAATAAGTATACCAATATGGCCTTTCCATGGGGAATCAGGATCGTTCGATCTATTCAAAAAGAGACCATCTCAATCAAACCAATTTGGAAAACTTTATGAAGTTGATGCTAGAGATTACAAGGAGCTTGAAGATCTAGATCTCATGGTGTCTTTTGCTAATATAACTAAAGGAGCTATGTCTGCACCGTTTTATAATTCGAGGGCAACTAAGATAGCTTTTGTGGTAGATGGTGAAGGTCACTTTGAGATGGCTTGTCCTCACTTGTCTTCGAGTGACAGACCGTGTCGAGGGAAGAGTAGTCCAAGTTACCAAAGAGTCAGAGGACTATTGAGACGTGGCAGTGTTTTTGTTGCTCCAGCAGGTCATCCAGTTACTACAATTGCTTCCCAAAATAGTAATCTTCAAGTTGTTTGCTTTGAGGTCAATGCTAAATACAACATTAGGTTCCCTCTAACAGGTATAGCTAAGCCCAATTAATTAAATATCATTAATTTCTCTAATTTTACAACTTGGGTATTTTTAATCTTTCTTTTTTTTTTCCTAATATCAGGGAGGAACAATATTGTGAATCAGATGGAGAAAGTGGCTAAAGAGTTGTCCTTTAATGTACCTGCAAGAGAGGTGGATAGGATCTTTGGTAACCAAGATCTTGAGTTCTTTTTTCCGGGGCCAAATAAAAGGGAAGGAAGTGGGCGAGCTTATGAATGAATGATCATAAGTACTACTCTTTAGGAAGGAGTGAGCTGCCAGCTGCTGATATTATGTTTTTTGATGAAATTATGTTATATATTAACTAATTTCAAATACGTGAAGTTAGTTTTTGAGAAAGAATGCATGTGGGATTAAAATAAGTTTTCTAATGTATACTTGGCTTCTTGTGTTTAAATAAAAAATGACTTTTCGTTGTTTCATTTTCGCCTTGTGTTTTGTATTTTTCTCACATTGATGCGGGAAACTTTGACATGGAGTGCTTCATTTCGTCGAGTTCAACAAAATTTACAAAACATGAAGAGAGAGACCAAACGATGTGTTTTTTACTTCGTCTATAAACCAAAAATTTAAAATGGGTTTATATATATATATATATATATATATATATATAAATTCATTATTGTAAATTAATGAATAAAGAGAGGTTCATTCTGTGAATGAGGTGGTTATAGGAGGAGCCTTATTAGTTAAATTATATAAGCCACAATTTTTTATCGCTAAAAAATATCTATTACAAATATTAAAAAATATATGAGTTGCATTTTTTTTTCTTCATAAAAATATGAGTTGCGTGTATATTTTTTTCTTATAGAATGTAGACTCGTACAATTCAAAAACTAGACTTTCATGCTAACGCTTTTCGGTTTTAAGGCGTGTTAATAATCTTGTTTTCCCAAGATCTTTTAGAAGTTACGCTACTAATAAAATCACCATCAACGGTAGTGCCGAACTTGGCAATTGTGGGTGCCAAATTAGCAAAACATGAAAGATTTAAGAACTACGAGTCATTGACTACGCTATTATGTGGGCCAAATATCAACACAGCCCTTATCAGTGCATGGATGAACCGATTTAAAGGATTAAGTCGTGAAACAAGCCCAAAGATTACAATGGGTTTGAACCCAGTTTTCCCTTCGGTAGTAGAAGAGAAAATGATCTAATAGATAATATTTTTTTATAATTGATCATTTTTACTTAAATAAATTTTTTTCTATTAACCAATATAATAATTTTATCCTTTTTTTATTATCTTTGTTTTACGAGTCAATAAATACTATAAATCATTTTATTAGGATTTGTAAAGCTTACTAATTAAACATATTTCCTTTTTTTTAAGTATTCTTTATTTTTTTTTATTTTTATGGCTCTAATACCATTTTTTGGTTAATTTTTTAACGCTAGTTGTTGTTAATTCTTGTATATTATTAATTAAATATAAATATTTAATTTTTTTATTATAACATCTTTTTATTATCATTCTCTTATTTATCAAATTTATGAGTATTATGAACGAATATTTAAATATTTAAGATTCTTAATTGGTTAAAGCTATAATTACCATACTTGAATTTAACAGGTTCAACACATTCTTCATTTTTATTATTCGTCTTCTTTTATTACACTTGATATGTCTCAGTTTGTTCAAATTTTAATTTTCTCTTAATAATGATAAAGCATTTGCATCCATACATATTATGGTGTCTCAATTAAACTTAATAAGATATAAAAAAGGAGCGAAAGCATTCCATTTTATTCATAATATTGAAATTATTACAATACTAAAAATCAATTAAGAATCTTGAAGAGATTCTTAGTTGATTATGATTCCTAGATATATAATGGCTAGATGAATAATTTTCTAGGACATAAAGTATGCTCTCATTCAAGCTATGCACTTCTTATGAAAATAAAAGTTTCTTTTATAGAGTAAGGAATCCTTGTGTACAAAATGAAAAATCATTATTTTATCCTTACTTTAATAATTCATGTGCTTTTTTTTGCTTTTGGTTTTGGATCTCTAGCATTCCTTTTCCTTGGCATGTGCTACTAACTAAAGATGTAGGTTTTATATCTTTAGTTTTTTCTTTGTCATTTTTCTATTGATAGTCTTTCGTCTTCATTCTTTCTTGTTTTTTGCTAATAGTTTTGATGATGTAGATGATAATATATTTTCATCTTCTCGATCCTTAATGTAGTAAATACATTTATGATCTTAAGTGATTTTTCTAACATAGAAGCAAAAAACCTTCTTTACTTTGTGACAAATTTCTAAGTTGTTGTTGTTGAAATTTACTTCAAATTTGTTAATTTTTTCACCATATTTTCGATAAGAATCATATTACTATGAGAGTTGATGATGATTTTACTAGTTAAATAATTTACTTTGATTTTAGTAGAATTGTTAATCTTTTTGAGTTCATGGTAAATTTATCCTAGCATATAGTCTCTTAATACATATAGTTCATCTGTGTTAAATTCCTTTTACGGAAGTTCTTTTAGTTTGGAATTTTTTTTTGTTTATGTTGAAAATCCTTAGCTTTATAAAATGGTAGGGACTAATAAAACCTTTCTCATTCTAGTCTATTATTAAATTGAAAAATTTGAGATAAGTAGGCTTTTCACCTCCTCTAATCTTCTTCATGAAGTTCTTAATAATCTTTTTAAAATTTTAAAGAAAATAATTTAATTCACTTAAATTGATTCCTCGATATAGGTTCTTAATAAGACATGTATGATATGTCTTGTAGACAAAAATTTGGTTCAATTCCTTCAAAAATATTAAATTTACTTTTTGTATGAAATTCTTTTTATATGGTGCAAAGTTTCATATCTTCAATATGTTTCTCTGTAGATTTTATGGCTAAGTTATAAAGGCTCAACCATTGTGGTTTAGACAAATTCCTATATTAATCTTTTCCTTCTTCAATAACTGATGTATTATTGGAAGTTGTTTCCTTGAATTGTGATGGTGGTCGTATTACTCTTGTTGTTTCTGTGAAGCGTGTCTCTCTAAATAGTACTAGTGGTCGTACTATATTTCCTATAATTTTTAACTTGTTTGGTGATACTGGTTGTTCTTGTTGTGCTACAGAATAATTTTTTATTATTTCCTCTAGAGTTATTAATTTTAGTTTTTTGTAATTAACATAACTGTCTTCAACTTCTATTTTATTGATAAAGGCTATATGAGTTACTTCACTAAAATCCAAGAATGGCTTTACTTGCTTCTATCAAAAAAAAAAATTTCCCTTTTTGAACGGCTAAATTCTTCTTTCTCATTTTGAATTATTTCATCCAAAGTTTTACCCCTTTTAGATTGATTTTTTATAATGATTCTTTTCTTTAGTTTTTGGACTATTTAGAGTTGTTTTGAAAATTAAATGCTTCATGTTTATTTCCTTTTTCTTTATCTTGATCTTGATATCAAGATGTTCTATTCCTATAAGAATAAAAATAATTAAAGATATTAATTCTCTAGTAAGAGCATATGTTAAACTACTCTTGTTTTCTAAAAGATGTACAACATTAAAATTATAATGATTAATCCATTGCTATCATCTAACTAATATTCCTTGTTTATAACTACCTATAATATTAGTTCTTAAAAAATGACAAAATTTATTGTTATCAGTTCTAACAATTAATCTAAAACTTATGATATATATTATAAATTTTTTATTACCTTTTTTAACAGCTAAATATTTTTTTTCGTTATTATGATAATTTATTTCTAAGCCATAGAAAGATCATGATGTATATCTATAAAGATATTTATTTTTGTCATCTACTTTTTCTTTCAAAATTACTCCTCAATATTCATATGAAGCTTTGGTTTCAATTATCATTTTATCATCCGAGCTTGGATCATATAAAGTTGGTAAATTTTTTACCTGTGTTTTTACTTTATCTATATACATAGTATCTTATTCTATCCATTTTCAAATATGATTTTTTTTAATTTTTACTTGAAAGGATTTTCGTATTTTTATAACTTTCTTAATATATGCTTTAGCATATGTTAAACATCTAAGAATTTTTTTTACTTTATCTATATACAGAATATTATTTAGTTGTTGTACATTATATTTTCCATTTTCGAGTTCTAATCCTAAATACTTGATCTTTTATTAAGCAATTAATGCTTTCTTCTTTGAAAATACAATGCCTTTATTCCTGCATTCTTTTAAAATATTAATAATATCTAAAGAATGTCTATTTAAATAATTATTGAAAACTAAAATATCATATATGTAAACACATCAAATATTTTATAATTTCTTAAAGATATTATCATATATTTTTAAAAGTTACTTTTTAAACAATCCATTGCAATTGTCCTTAGATATAACTAAATACCATTAATTTTTAAGATTTTTCATCCAATCTTATTTGCTAAAATTCACTTTAAAAGTATTTATTCCCTTTTATTAATGATAACATATATTCTTTCTTTGAAATAAAATATCAATTATTAATAGTTTTTTACTCAAATGTTACTGAAGGAGCTCGAATACAAATAAGATAAGATTATTCTATTTTGTGATAGTTAGAACGCTTTGTATTTGACAAAGAACCCAACATTTCATTTAAAGACAAAACATATACGAGTTCAATATCACTTCATTCGTGAGAAGGTAGAAAAAGGAAGTGTGAATATATATAATATTTATACTAAAGATAACCTAGTTGATATGTTAATAAAATTAATCAACAATAACAAATTTACTTGATATCAATCCTCTATCATAAAGATGGTAAGTGTAGAAAGGATAAAAGGATTACAAAAGTGATTTTAAGTGGGAGATATGTACCGATAAAGCCACTTTTGTGGCTCAAAAGATAAGAAGCAATTTCGATTCTATATTAAGTCTTTGAATAGTCAAAGATGATGGAGAATTTATGTGGTAAAACAAGTTGTAAAGGCAGATATATCAAGCTGTAAAGACAACTATATTAAGCTATAAAAATAACTTGTATTCACATTGCCTCATTGTCATTATCCACAGCCTCTCTCTTCTATATACACATGTCTTTTGTCTTCATAAAATCTATCCTAATTTTTGAAGGTAAAATCCTATTTTGAGTGAAAGAGAGGGAGTTTTTATAGAGAAAAAAAAGTGAAATTTCTTTAAAATATTGTCTTTTCTTTTATTAAAGCTCTTCTATATACACATGTCTTTTGTCTTCATGAAATCTATCCCAATTTTTGAAGACAAAATCTTATTTTGGGTGAAAGAGATGGAGTTTTTATATAGAAAAAAAAGTGAGATTTTTTAAAAATATTATCTTTTCTTTTATTAAAGAAAGTGTATTGTTTACTATTACAAGAGAGGGCATTATAAATTATATTATTCTTATTTTAGAGAAAAATTGTTATAATCTTTTTATAAAAGTGAAATTCTTCTATAATTTGTCCATGATTTTTCTTCTAATTTGTTTGGAAATTTTTAATGCAAAATTTTGATATTCATTATTTTTTCTTTACTAATTTTTTTTATTTCTACTTCAAATATAATTGTGTATCCGTACCCCCAACGTCCTAACATTAACGTTCAAAATCGAGGAAGTACTAAAAAACTTAATTTGGAACACAATTTTTCATATATTTAAAGAAAAATACGATCCAAATAAAGTTACAACAAAGCAATACGTTATGCTGTGAGACTAGAATAACTTAAAAAAAAAATAATTAGTACATTGTGAAATAAAAATTACTAGTGAAAAATATTTCTCAAATTTAAAAGAAATGAGAGAGTATTATTAATCATTATAGTTTGATTAATATAAATGTATTTAATATATTAAAAATTATTATGTAAATATTAATTATAATATATATATATATAAACTACTTACATTTATATACTTACTGGACGTAAATTTCATATATCATAGGTGGATATGATTTATAAACTAACTTATTATTTTAAATTAATTAAATTATTTATAATACAAACGTTTTATTATTAACTTCAAATTAATCACTCGTGTCAGACAACCAAGATCATATTGAAATGAAAAATGTTAGACAACCCATGATCCGATTAGATAAATACATTGAGTCTTTATTGCTCTGAAGGGCAAAATAAAAGAACTGGCCCTGAAGTAAACAATGAGAGGAGGATGACATCTTACAACAGTACGACACATTTTGAAAACCTAGCAGAGGACTCAGGACTCTGAGTGAATGAGACTAATTTTAGTCTTAACTTTCAAACTTGCAGTTTCTCATTCTATTCATCTTTCATTCTTTGCGTTAAGCATACAAGACAAATTCGATCCTATAGCGTCAGCCTAATTGAGGCAAAGACACTATTCATTGAAAATTGTACATCTAGCTAGCTAGCCAAGTCCGTGAGTGAACTTAACCAAAAGAGATGACTTCTGTTCTTTGCCTTCCTTTATTGATTTAGCATCTTCACAAAATCAAACACCTAAAATATCCCACTAATTAAGCCTGTCTATGGAAAACAAAACTAAAGGAAAATAATAATAAAAATCGAGAGAGAAACAAAATAAAAAAATCTGAAATTTACTTCAAAAGTCAAATGTTATAAAAAATAATATATTAAAAACTTATAATAACAACAACAATTAGACAGAACATTCAAGGGACTGCATGGAATATAGTTCCAATAAAACTTTTTACAAAAGAATTAGTTAGACGTATATTTTTAATATTAAATAAATATTTTATTTAAAATAATGTATTATATTTAATTTTTTAATACATATTTTTGATATATCTTTGTATATTTTAATAATATTAAGTAGATATATAGACAAAATTATATAAATAAATTAAGAGTAAAATATTATTTTTCTTGAGAGTTTTTTGCACACAAAAATGAATAAAATAATTAAATATGAGTATTTTTATTTACATATTTGACAAATATTAATTATATATAGAATTATAATAATATATTTAATATAAATAAATTTCTTAAGTTAATATGTTTTAATCCAAAAAAAATATTTTATATATTTAAATTTAACTTATAATATGTCAAAAATTATAAAAATTAAAATAATAAAGTATTATAAGAAACTTCAAACTAAAACTTTTAAGGTATTCTTCGTTAATATTATCAAAGCTTTTTATATTTTGTTTAACTCAAGTTTTAATATTATTTAATATTATATTATTTCATATTTTATTTTAATAATTTTTCATTTTATTTAAAAAAATTAATATTAAAATTGTAATGTTTTTTCCATAATTTTTCATTTATTTTTATCACTATTCAAAATTGGATTCTTTCGTCACTTCAAAAAAATAGATGAAACAAACATAAACAAAAAAATATTTATATTTGTTGGTATTTTATTTCTTAATAATATATATTTTTAAATATATTATCAAACTTAAAATCTTAAATAATATCTTAATTTTATATTTAATACGTTTATTTTAATTTTAGTTTTTAATATGTATGATATTAATATTTATTAATTTTTTTATCTTTTTATGTATTACATATTTTTTCTTATAAGTTATAATCTTCTAACTCTATTTTTATTGAGTAACATGGTATGAAAATTTTATCTTTGATTGAAAAGAGTTTAGGATAACTCTTAACCTCTTACTAAATTTATACCATGATATATTTTTCATTCTTAAATATTTAAACACATATATATCTATTTTTTACAAAAACAATTACACTCCAACTCATCAAAATATATTTATAGCTCTACGGTGGTAATAATATTTTAATAACATTGAACAAATTTTAATTAATCAAATTATAATATTAAATGTGATCTAATTAATTATAATTTATTAGACAAATATAATTAATAAAAGTTTAACTTAAATTATATTTAATTATATTAATGTAAAAAAATTTGGGTTAAATTTTTGTAATAAAAATAGAGAATAAATTAGAGATAATACTATTTTTGGAATTGATACCTTTAGATTATCTTATATTTATTTTGATATTTTTTTAATCTTTATTTTCAATCGAAACATATGCAATTTCATTATCTATGTTATTAATATATATTTTTATCGAAATTTAATAATAATTTCAATGAATTATGATAACTCAATGATTTGAATTAATGTTAAAATCAATTAAATGTGTGTATTTAATATGTTTAAGTTGATAATTAGAGTAAAAATAATAATAATAAAAGAGAATAAAAATACTATAAAGGTGACTACCTCTATTTTTTAATTAATATTATTATTGCATTTTTTGCCATTAATCTGAAACGTTGTGACTTAGTATGTGTGTACAATTACTTGAACTCAGAAAATTGCATACTGAAAATACGTAATATCAAATCAAATATATTTGAAATTCGTTATCAACATAAATGCGCAAGAGAGAAAATTAACAATTTCTTCCCCCGTGTGTGTCCCTGACTATAAATTAAAACTCTTCTCTGCTTTTTCAGAGCACTGACACCTAATTTTTGACAAAGCAAGAAGCAACACGTAAATGAGTATTTTAGTTTTCCTTCGTAATCAATGACTAGTTGATTTCAACTATATGGCATGACATCATGGCGAAAAATAAATTTCGGGAATAAATGAAAGCTTAAGTTGATAGTCTATACACAGAGAAATTGCAGAAACCAAAACCTTGTTCACTCTATTCTTACGTTTAGTTTACTGTACCACTACTCCTATAAACCTTCAGTTTTCAGGGTTCATAACTCTTTTCTCAGAACCTTTTGCTCTCTTGTGTTTACAGTTTTGCCAATTTGATGCTAGCTCTCTGTATTGCCTATTGGACAGGACTCATCACTAATAATTCTTCCGAGTAAAAAAATAAAAAAATATCAAATTGAGTTCAACATTAGTATTATAATAGTAATAATAACCCAAAAAAAATTATTGAGAAAATTAAAATGATAACACTTATTTCAACAGAATTAATTATTGGCGTATATTTTTAGTGAAATATTTATCGTCTCCAATTTTTTTTTCCACTTGTTTAAATTTTTATTTGTTAAAAATATATCAAAATTCATTCTATTATAATCATTGATTAAAAATTATGTAAAAATTAAGATATATCATGAATAATATTAAATATCTATAAGGTTATATATAAATATGATAATGTAAGAAAGTTTTAATAAAATTATGAAAATATTATTGATTATCTCAAGTATTCATTGATATTAACCTCGATATAAATATAATGATTTTTATAATGTATTTTTTTTTCAAAAAACAAGATATTATTTGTTGAGTATTTAAAAGACACTTTATACATTATTTATTTATATTTAAATATAAAAAATAAATTTAAAATTATATAATTTTATCATTATTTAAATAAATTTAATTTTTTAAAATCATCTATATATATTATTATTTTTTAAATATTTTAGAATTTAATATGATTAGAATAGATTTGTATTTAAAAACACTTATTTTTAACTTAAAAGAATAATAGAATAAATACATGTAAGTCTTACACGTAACGAGAGAAACAATAAAGAAATGAAGAAAATGATATTAACATTGGTGGCGGTGTGGAATATATGAATAGCGGTACACCTTCTCGGATCTAGATTTAACGCGACCCATTGGGTTGCAACACGCTATTAATTTTCTCTTACAATCCAAAACCTTGTTCACTCTATTCATACATTTAGTTTACTGTACCACTATTCCTGTAAACCTTCAGTTTTTAGGGTTCATACATTTAGTTTACTCTTGGTATTGCTTATTTGGACCGGACTCAACACTAACAATTCTTCCGAGAAAAAAAATAAAAAATATGAAATTGAGTTCAACGTTAGGTTATGTTAGTTTTACAAAGAACATAACGTAGCTCCAAAATTAGACTGTTTTAACACATCACTGTTTTCATTAGGTTTTTTTAAACTATAATATCTTATTGATAATGATAAGAACATAAGGTAACTCCATAATGTTGAACTAACCCTTCCATGAGTGTCTTTTTATCGAAATTAAATAAGTTTAATATTAAGTGTACATAATGCTTACAAAATATTTAAAAATACTCTGCAATAATTTATAAATTATTAGGTTAATATATAGTTTTCTATTCATAGAGAACCACCAGAAAAAGATCAAGTAATATAGTCATGGCATCTTTACTACTTGAATCATGCTTTGAAATCTCTAAAAAATTCATTTGAATGTAATAATAGAATAATTTTTTAATTTTTTTTAATATTTGAGTAACTTATTTTTTTATTTGGTATATAACTATTAATTTATGAATAATATTACTATATTCGATGTAATATTATTTAATTTTTTCTATCTTAAATTATTATCTAAAATTTTAATATTTTTAAATATTTTTTCACTTTTTTTTTATTTTTACATGAATTTTTATTAATATTTATAATACCCTCGATATTTTTATAATATTGAATTTTCCATATATCTAGATTTTAGTTTATTATACTCCGACCTTTTTGACAATTTTGTTAATGGAGTTTACGTAAAGTATACATGTGCGTCCCAGTGACTCTTTTTTTTGGGGGGGAATGAAGTATTTTTCACTTATTATTATAGCTAATTACAAGATCAACTCGAAGAATTAAGTTTTATTGAATTTCTATCAAATTGAATAATTAAAGTTATATATATATATTTGGTTAAAAAAATTAACCCATGCAATATACATATAATTTTTAGAGATTTTTTGTGATAATTTGATTTTTTTTTAATTTTTTAATTTAGTTATTTTTGTAAATATCTTGTAATCATCTTGATTTGAATGAATATAAAATTAATATTTCTCTAAAGAAAGAAAGAAAGAAAGAAAGACGATCAAAATTCCTAAAATTACTAAAACTTTGTCCTTGGGAGACTGGGGTTTGATATAGAACTGATGAGAGGAACTTTGGAAGAAATTGTTGTATGGTGGAGGATTTAGAAGGCTAAGAACGAGAAGATTTTCCAATAAACTATCCAGATCAATGGAAGAGAACCCGCAGTTCATTTTTAAAGAATTAGCTTGATCTTGTTGATATATAATGCTTGGCTCAACTTTACCCGTCCCAGCTGCTCTTTAATGTTCATATATTCTTTATGACAAATCATGGAGCTACGCTATGTTCTTATCATTATCAATAAGATATTATAGTTTAAAAAAAGTTAGTGGTCTAACCATTAATTATATAACATAATTGAAATGATCAAATCATAGGTTAGGATATTAATCCAGACACAAACATCTATATGCAGTCATCTATGGAACTTGAAAACATTTATCATTTACATGATTAAACCTCATGTATTGATGGCAAAATTGAAATTTGGAGGTAAATGTGTGTGACATTTTACATGATACAATTATTTAGATTTTTTGATTTTTAATCCTCTATAAAAATAAAATAAAAATAATAAAAATATTATTTTTAAAACTTGTAACTACTACCACCTCTCACTCATATATTTTCACTTTTGTTTTTAAAAAACCAATACATTATATAACTTTAAAATTTGTTCAATTAGATGTCACTTAAATTAAATTACAATAACGTATACTTGTTAAATATTAAACATCGTTCAATTAAAATCTGTTCAATATTATTAAGATATAATTTTGTTATTATAAGTTTTAGTAGTGTTATTTTTTATAATTTAAAAAAAAAATCCTATATAGCATGTTTTTTAACATGTAAAAACATATGTTTTTACTTTTGAGTGATAACTCTGGGTTTATATGTCACAATTATTCTCATAATTTCACTTTTAATCATTTAAAAAAAACATATTTTTATTTAAAAAATATATATGTGTATCACATTTTAAATATATTAAAAATTATATATTTTTTAGGAGAAAAACAAAACTTCTTTTATTAAGAGTTATACTATTGAATTAAACTCAAATTAGTTTTCCCGTTGTGATGATTGTTTGCACTTGAAATTTAGGTACATAATAATATTATAAATATTCTAAGTTAGACCAACAAAGAGTTAATTGTTATATTAATGTTATTTATTAATGTGTTATTCCAATTAATTGTTATATTAATGTTATTTATTAATGTGTTATTCCAACCAATGCTATTATTTTTTTAATCAAATATTAGATATTTTATTTAAAAATAAAAAATAAAATACATGAATCTTCCATTTTATTGCTATTGAATACCAATCATCAAATGAATACTTTCTCCCAAGAGCAAAGAGAAGAGCCAAAAATGGAGAGCCAGTTGCGAAAATATCAAATCAAAATGGAGAGGAATATGTTTTCTTATTACATAATCTAAAACAAATGGAAGGAGGGCAGAGATATTATTTAAGGAAAAAAAATAAAAAATGAAGGAGGACAGTGTATGTTGTTGGAGGAAAAATATATTACAATTTGGAATAATCCCATTTTTTTTAGTTAAGGATAAAAAAATTATTTAAATTATATGTGAGAGTGTAATCTCAATTTAAATTTCGTAAGTTAAACAAATCACATATTACACAATTTAAAATTTACTATCAATATAACAATATAGCAAAAACAGTAACAATGTTATCCGACCAAAAAATAAACACAAACAATGTCCCAACTAGACACACACTGGGTGGGTGACTGTTAGCTGCCATGTTGGCAGAATGAGCTGGCGCTCGTTTAAAAATCCTGCTGACAAAAACTGTCATGAAAATTTCGTCATCCTAAGCTGTGATCGTGCAAAACACTATCACACACAGTAATCATTATTAGTCGTAGCATGTTCTTACAGTTTTGAGTACTAACCGTGTGTGTGATACACCGAAAGATAGAGCGAGTGTGCCATAGAATATTGGGACAGAAAATTAAAAGGAAGACCAATTATAAAAATAATAATTGATGTGATATTTTTTGGATAATTATATTAGTATAAATAAATTTATTATTATTATAATAATTTTATTTAAGTATAATTAATAATAAATATATATTATACAATTTTAATATTTTATTATATTAATAACATATCATTGTATTTTTTTATTAAATATAATTATATTAATTAATAATATTATATCATATAATTTATCATTTATAAAAAATAAACTTACAAAAAATATACTTTTCTTATAAAGAATTCCATTTTCAAAATTTCTTGATTTTATTAAAATTTTAAATATTTTTTATAATTATACTTTTTGCAGTGTTCGTTTCATAATTATTATTTTTTTAAATTAATTAAATTTGATAATGATGTTTAATTTTTATTTTTAAAATTTTTAAAATATATTGTTTTATTTATTTATACTATTAAAAATAAAACCTTACTTAAGGAAATAAATCCAAAATAAGTTTTAATCTAAATAATATTTAATTTTTAATTTTTTTAAAATTAAAATTAAAAATTAATTTTTTAAAAAAAATTGAAAAAATTATCAAACATAATCTAAATAATTTCATTTCATAAATACAAACAAATTTAAAATATTGATATCAGTTAAAATATTAAAACTTAAATTTTACAAATATATTGAAAGATATCATCGTATCAAAAATGAAATAACAATATTAATCACTTTTATATATATTACATAATTATATAAATTCAATTATACTTATCATTACACATCATTAATAATTTATCATAAATATAATTTTATTTTCAATACTCAAAACATAATCTCATGTAACTGATGCCAACTCAGTGACCCGCCATTTCATTTTAATTTCATAAATTTTGTGATTTGGTCAATACATACTAAAGAGAGAGCAGCAGCTGAAACAGTGAATAAAAGAAGGCTAATCTATTTTCAGATAAAAATCACTGTTAACATAACAAAGTTTTCATTTTTTTAAATAAATATTTTTAAAAATATATATTCGAATTAACATCTGTATAAATTAAAGTATTTTACCCAAAAAAACAAAAAAGAGTCAGTAGCTAAAGTAGTCTTCTTTTGTTTATTTATTTATTTATTTTTTCACACTTTGGGAAGCGGGCTCGTGGTGGTGGTATCTGACCATCTTTTACTTTCCATGAGGACCCCCAACAAAATAAGGGAAATAAAAAAGAAAAGAAATAAGAGGGTATGCACCATGAGCATCTGAGCAATACAGAAAAGAAACTTAACATGGATCAGAACTTCATCTTCTCTATTTTCTTCAACAGCAATGAGTATCCATCATATCATATCTCTCACTTCTAACACAATATACAATACAAAACAAAACAAAACAAAATTAACAAACACCTAATTCTCTCATCTTTTGCTATTAACATTTCAATAAACTATTTTTTTTTATTTTTTTTATTGAATTGCAAAAAGAATTATCAATCAGTTAAATGCCGCACTGATTTTGTTGGCTTCTCAAACCAGAGGGATGGATTCATGCTGCAAAATTCACACAAAAAGTCATGTTATTTGGTAGAGCATATAGCATAGCGTTATCCCAAACTAATGTCTTCCTAATTAATAATAGTAGTAACTTACAACATTTTTCATGGTATAAGGAAACATAAAAAGCTTTTGTAAGCAACAATTTAGACTCTCTTACCTTACCTCAATGTAAAAGACATTATTCGGTGCCGCAATTTATATATTTCTGTTTTTTTGGTCGGTCGGCGAAAAAGGTGCAAGCCACAAGATGCAACTTCTTGGTAAGTTTTCATAATAAAAAAAACATGGCATCCTTGCTGCAACGAGAAGATGTGGACAGAATAAAACAAATAAATTTAGCCAGAAACAAATTGCAGCCAAACTAAGAAAAGGGAAGGAAAGTGACGGACCAACCTTCTTTTTTTTTGGAGTGAGCGCAACAGAATGTCTATCACCATCAAGACAGATTTCATCCCTAGACAGATTTCAATGTTAGAGATTTCACCTATGAAAAAAGACATGTTTTACAACAATGTTTTAACAAAAGAGGCACAATGAACTTTCCATTTTTTCAACCAGGAGAAGAATTCACTATCGTCTAATTGATTAACCCAGGAAGAGACATTCAATGGATTAGAACACATCATACTAATATTGAAAGCAACATTGGTCAATCAAAAGCAACTCACAATTATCGCACCATAAACATCAGAAAAGCTTAGCATTTATTCATTGAAGAATTAAATAAAGGGTATTTTGAAACTTACATGATGGTAAATCCTGCCTATGTTGTCCGGATATTAACAGTGAAATATCAAAATATCCATCCTTCAAAAGAAGTTGAGTTTCGGGTACCCTTGTGAATAAGGTAACAATTCTTCTACTTCAATCCTTGAACTAGTAGAACTCGTGCTTTTTTTGAATCGGCTACGGTTAATGGACACAACCTCTGCAAGAAATATGCTGTAAACTGGTCTATGATCAGAGAACCTTGACTCACCACGAACATAAGACAACTGATGCAGTCCTCTTCCAAGCCATAGTATACGATCACACCTTCATATACAAGATAACAGGTTTAGATGTTTCTGTTAAAAGATTATAAATAAGTTGGTAGGTCTAACTCCCATAAGCATGAATTTTTGGTAACAATAGTGCCTAAATTCAAGAGCAAAAGAAATGTAAATTCATTGACAGACTCAACATTTCCTTATAACTATATGCCAGGTTTCTCAAAGTTTCAAGCAAAGAGATGTTTATAAAAAACATTCCTCCTAATGGATAAAAAGAAAATAGTGATTACCATGCAGGAGTTCTTCGTTTCTCCTTTGCATGCCGATCATCACCAGCATACCTGTCTGAATTGTTGGAGTACTTGTATGTGGGAGGAAAGTATATCTTCCCTTCATTCCATCCCGCGAAAACTCGGCCACGTCTCTTCTCTATCCGTAGCTGAAAAAGGAAATCACCATATCTTCAGATTCAGCAGTCACCAAAACAATTTAAAGTTGACTCATTAGAAAACATACTCTAGGGATTTAAGAATAACCCAATCCAAAACAAAAAGAATAAAAAAAGGGTATTGGGGGAATTTCTACATCACATTTTTATACAAAACTTAAAGAGAATATACATCATAGATGCTGATAAAAGAGCATGCCTGGTCATTCTGTAACAATGCCCTCCAGCTGCGCATCTCAACAAGAGCCTTTGCAGAACGGTAAGAAAGCGCAATCCGATAATTCAAATCCCCAAGCCAGATTATTCGACTGCATCCATGAAAATACATTTTGAATGCACACTTGGTCAAGTTCCTATGATAACCAACCTAAGTGATCCCCGGAGTTTGGACACCAAGGTGATCGAACAAGAAGACACAATAACTAATACAACTTATAAGAAATGTTTCTTACTCATGCTCTAGTATAGTCTGAGGCAAGTTTTCGTTTCCCATGCCTTGGACACTGGGAAACCGTGTCTTTCTAAGAATTTCCATGACATCAGAATTTCTCCTAAGTTCATCTCCCTCCTTCTGCCCAGAGGTCAAATGACTACAGATGAAGCAAAAGCTTGTTTGGTGCAAAGACATGCTAATTGCAATTGAACCCTGAAAAATCGGACAGAATGAGATTTCTACCTTTTCCAAGCTTCAATTTTCATCCTCTAAATAAAAGCAAAAACACATACCTTATTTCCAAGATAACCCATTAATCCTCTTCCAACACAAGACACTTTCAAGTTGCAAACAGCATCTCTTAGATCACTTTTCACCCAAATTGTCAGAAATATACCAACCATTTGTTTGCTTGCAACTAGACAGTACCTTGATTTCCCTGGCTGTTTATCTCTATCCTCCATGGAAAAAGCACTGTGGGACATTGGTGAACAGTTAGTGGCGATAGTTGAATCCCCTGGTCCATTCTCATCATCAGAGGAACACCATCTGTAACTTGGATCATAATCACTTGGCCTGTGCCCAAATATAACCCTATCACAGACGCTGAAGCGTCGATCAAGCTGGGGTTGTGGAATTGACATGTCATTGTCCATTCTCATGCTACGGCTCAAGGATTGAAAGGAACAGCGGTGGAAGAAAGAAGAGGTTCTCTGCCTTGTTGATCCCTCGAAGTCTGCATCTATTTCCACAAGAGGATCAGGTATGGGTGAGAGAGTATGGCAGCCCAGACCAGTTCCAGGAAGACTATTTAGTGTCCTCCTAATTAAAGCTAGCCATTTTCTTGCTGGACCATTATCTTCAGTGCCCAAAACATTACCAGCATTCAGAGGAACAATTTCTTGAAACCTGAAAATCAACAAGATCAAAGGAGGCCTTTCTTTCCATTACAAATTTTGAATAGCTATGAAGTTAACACCCCCGAAAAACACAATTTTTATTAATGGGATATACCCAAGAACATAAACATCTGCAGGGGGAGAGGTATGAAGCCAATCTTCAAGATTCAAATAGCTTGGAGGAGATTTTCCAGCAACATTCCATGTAGCTACAAAGACTCTGCTCACAAGGAAAAAACATCAGGGTCAAATTAACTTTTTTACCCAAAATTAAAAAAAAAACATATAATGTAATGAATCAGAAATCAATATACCCATAGTTATGCACATCGGTAACTTGTGAGACGTCTCGGTCAATTTTACATCTCTGGACTCTATCCGAGTGTCTCTTGCTGAATCTTTCTGTTCATATAAGAAATGATTTGAGGGATTAAACAAACAAAAAAATTTAGAGGACATTGGCAACTTCAAAAGCACCAGTCTTTCTACGATGAATGTATAAAAGAATTGTTATTACTTATTCCAATAGCTTAAGCTTTCCATAACTTTCAACAGATATCAGAGCTTAAAGTTATGTATTCAAAAAACTTCAATTGTTAAATTACAAATATTTAACCTACATAGTGTATATAGTCAAAACTTGTGAGGAATGATAAGGAATAAAAGTATAGTTGGCCTCTAACAACTTCTATCATTTTCTGTTCTCTCTTTTTAATTATGTAAAATATGTTGGATTTGTGGTCCAAAGCAATAATGGGATGTCTGATACTGAACCTGTTCTGCTTTTCTTGATAGTGTATGCCTCCCTCTCTGTGTAGGTGTTTCTCCACTCTTCTTCACCACCTGAAAAGAAAATCATAAAGTGGCTAAAGGTGAGGCCTTTCCACCGATAATACCTTCATATGTACATTCAAATACCGCTAACAAAAGAAAAAGAAAATTATCCCCATGAAAGAAAAGGACTTGTGTGATGGGGATGAAGACAAATAGTTGGTAGATCTCGAGATGCAAATTGAAGTCACAAACAAACACGAAAAATAAAATAATGTTGTATAAGAAGAGCATAGCAAAATAGAAAAATGCAAGTGTTTCTGGGTCTAAAAGAGTTTTCAAGTAGGACGGTTAGCAAGTTAAAGGAAATCCCAGTTTGGCTGCTGTTGAAGTAGTCTTAGATTCCTAATCCTAGTACCCCATTTGATAACTAAATGAGGTAGAAATTGACTAAAAGATAGATCAATCACCTCCAAAAACGACATCATCTGCATGAAAGTCCTCGGCTTTGCTCTTAATATTGAACCACTTCTTGACCAGCGTCTTGGGCCATAAAAGCTTCACCGGAAACACAGTCAGACATCTCAGGACAGGAAAAAGAAAAAGAAAAAAAAAGTAAAACAAAATCACAAGTATTGGCATTTCTCAAACCTTGCTTTTTTTCGAATTCTCATCACTCATTGTTCCAGAACTTCATGAAGCTCTCTTGATTTACGGCTATAATGCAATTTCGGTTCTTTGATAAACTCAAACCATACACCTTCTGGGTTTTGCTCAGAACTCAGTTTGCAAGGAGGGAAACGTAAGGTAAAATAAAATCATGGGAATCAGGAAGAACCCATTAACAGAATATCAAGATCGTTTTTTTTAGCTCAAGTCAATGGAAAATGCCCATTGAAAGAGTAATCTTCTTTTTTTAGGCAAAGAAAAGAAATAGGGGAACGATAAAAATCCAGGTTTTACGGCATTGTTGTTTCTGGGTTCCAAATACGAGGTAAAAATCAAAAGAAAGCCCAGTTGGGCTTTTTTTTTTATCTCTTGTGTAATCTCTATTGCACTTACGTGACAGAAAAACAGAACAAGGTGAAACGGAAACTAACAGAGAGCTACAACCCCTTTTGCATAAAACGGTTGAAGTTAGGCTGTGATATTCAGAGGATAGAACAAGACAACGTAGGAGAGATAAAGAAAGAGATGGAAAGAGAGGGTGAGAGTGTGGGAGTTTTCTCTAAACATAAAATTTGTTGGGGATACGGGGCAATGTGTATCGGATTTGAAGATAATAAAGTGCAGAAGAGGAGGGAGCTCTCTTAAAGCTTTTTTACCCCAAAATCCAAGGCCGGACCCAGCTTTGGGACTTGAGGAGGGTCAATCGATATATTGGCCATCAAACTGACCGAGAACCCATTCCTTCTCTTTATTTCCCCAAACCTTTTTATTTTTGTTACTTTTTTTTCTCACTCTAAATGCCACACGCAGTCAGCAAAGTAACTGTTTTTTATTAGGTTAAAATGTATTATTAATATTAAAATTTTAATTAAATTTAAGTATAAATTTTTAAATTTTTAAAATATATCATTTAATCTTTAAAATTTTGACATAAATTTTAATTTAATTATTAAAATGCATATTTATGAATGATATTTTTAAAATTTGGACAATGAAAAAATTTAAAAACACATGTATAAATCTTAAAAATTTGAATAATAAATCATATATTTTAAATGTTTAAAAAATTTAAAAATCAATAATACATTTTAACTTTTTATTATAAATGAATTACATTGAAATTTTTTTTATCGTCTAATAAAATAAAATTTAACTTAAATTGAGTTCAAATGGAAGATATTTAATGTGATATGTTCAAACTCAACTTATTTTTATTATTTTTAATAATAAAAATATATAAATAAAATATAATTTATATTATTTTATAATCGTAAATATTGTTTTCCTTCGGCTAAGTTATGTATGAGTTAAGAGGAGACCAACCCACGAGCCCTTTTTTTTGTCTTTTTATATAGAGTTCATTTTGGGTTTGGTATTTATGTTATTTTTATTAAATAAGAACTATATATTTAAATTCATATCATTAAATCAATATATTAGTAGTTTTATATTTAACAAGATGGACATAGTATAATTTTAAAAAAAATTAATTAAAGGAGAATAATTTTATCTTTTACAAAAATATTTGTTATTTTATGTTTTTTTGTTTAATTTATTATGAAAATAACTCTATCTATTAAATATTAACTACTAACACGTCTACCCATGCATCATCTTTATTCTACCTTTGATATTATCTCATTTTTTTCACCCACCAACAATTCTTTACTTTTTATACTTAACAATTTAAAAATACAATTTTTATCAAATTTAAAGTTAAATAATTATCAATTCTTATTTGGAGCATTATCCCTATTAATTAGCGACAAAAACGGATACTTCAAATAATAAGTTGATTGATAAGAGAAAAAAAGAATTAGTTATGAACTAATAACATATGTAGTTAAAAAAAATGTAATGTTGGATTGTTCTCGTAATAAATAGTGAAAATTTATTAACCGATAAAATAATAAAACAATATCAAGGATAATTGCTACAGTGATGGAGATAAGGATGAAAATTAATGATAATTATTATTCATATTAAAATAAATAAAAACAAATAAAATAATAAATATATTCATAAAAAAATTATATTTTCTATAAATTAAATCTTTTTAAATTAGATCTTTGATTTTTTGTTAAATGAAGAAATTATTAATAATTTAATAATATAGATTTAATGTGTAACTTTTATTTAATAAAAATATTATTAAAGAAAAAAATCCATCCATTTTCATTTTCATATGTACATTTGAGCCCATTTTTAAAAATCAAAATATCAAGAATTTAATTAATGTAAATTCAACTTACATGCACTACTATTCTAATAACAAAATGTTATATAAATGCCCGCGTTTATATATATATATATATATATATATATATATATATATGTGAAGAAACTCAAGCACACTTTATAATAAAAAAGGGAATTATGTGCGTCAATCTTCATAGTGGAATGGACTTTTAGGTGTTTTTCACACCATCTAGGACCCAAGCTGCATAAGAACCCATTCTTCATGGGAAAATGATTTTGGTTTTATACATTCACTTGTAACAATACATTAATTAATTGGTTACCACTTTACTCTTACAAATGAGTCATCTTATATATAATTAAATAAATATCACATGCTCATTTTTACATCTAATTCAATATTAATACACCACTTATTAACGTACGTATAACAGAAGGCATATACTATTGCTCTTTTGCATTTGTTTTTCTACTAAGGGAAAATGAAATCAATTAACGGGAATATAAGGTACTGGTGCGTCCATTAATCAAGGAGGAGTTTGTTTCCCTTTTGCATGTTTCATCTTTAAATTCCTTTTTTTTTTTTTAACTTTTTGAAAAAGAGATTTAAATTTCAACTATCAAATTTAACCAAAAATGTGTTACCAAGAAATCTTTTCTCTAACTTCTATTTTGTTTGGTATACATTGTTGGGACAACTACTTGACTTCTCATTTACTTCGAGGGATTTGGGGGGCATGTTTGCTCAATTTCAAGGAATGTTTGCTGGAAATTTCTTTTCAAGAGTATGAGAGACTTTTTCACCAATGCGAGGCTTGGGACTTTGGGTTGAGGCATATCTATATTTGAGGTTCATCTAGGGTTTCCAAAGCTTGGATCTTCATACATGTAAGAGGATGTTTTGAAGATTTAAGTAAAATATTAATTTGTGGTCCAAGTTTAGAAGCAATGTATATATATCTCGATCCACAAGAACTTCATTTATTGCTTTTGAGTAGAACAATGTCACTTTGCTATGTAATGTTGAGTTTCTTTTGACTCGATCAAGACTTGTGCCTAAGAGAAACAAGGCAATTGTCCCAACTTTGTTGTCTTTGTTGTGTTCAAAGCTCACATTAATCAATTTGTTGAGAAGTGTTTGGGAAAAAAAATTCATATTGAAACTCATTTATGTGTAATATTAATAAAATAAAAATATTTACACACTCACACTACATGCAAGAGTTTTTAGGGCCCTAGCTCATGAGCTCATTCCACGACGCACACAGAACCCTAAGTTTTTGGACCCATTTTTATTTTAAGATTTAAGAGTAATATTGTTAGGCATGTGTATTTAAATCAATATATATATATATATATATATATATATATAATAACATTGTTCAATGACATATATATGGAACAACAAATATTACATATATTTAATAATTATTTATCAAATTAATTAATGCTATTCTCTAATATGAATAGTTATTTAGATATCATTTTTCATATTTAATTTAGTTCAAAACATGAACGTGGGTCAACTCATTGTAGAATTACATCTATAAAAACTATTATATATGAGATTTTTGGTTCTAATATCACCTAGAATTTGATTAATAGCGTAATTTTAACTAAAGATAAGAAAATAGATTAAAGTTTTCATTACTCATAATTTAAAGGAAATACAAACAAAAATAATAATTTATATAATCTTACAAATAAAAGAATTAAAAAAATATATAATAAAATTCTTGTATTAAGATCTCATATCTCTCACGGCTTGGTTTTATTAATTGGCTGATCTTAATGCACATGCATGTTGCATGTGGGAGACTGTGTCTGATTCCCTTAGCTTCGTCTCATATTTTATTGTCAATCAATTAACTTACTATATTAATGCCCCAATTAATCAGACAGCAAAACCCTCTAATAAACAACTTTCCCCATTTTTTTTTCTTTCTAATAACAATCATACACACCCACATTTTAAAAATTTAATAACATATATATAATAATAAAATTTGAACTCGATCACGTCTTCTCAATATATACTTATAAATAGTATAGATAATTTCGAAAGTAGGTAAACTCACACTATCCCATTATTAACCCACAGTCAAGCTAGCTAGCTAGCTAGCTCCCACTATGATTTGTTAGCCATTAGAGACTTATAATTAGTTTATGTTGTTAAACACCTGCCCAAGTCAATAAATAGACTTATCTAATATCAACGTGGCATTCTTTGATTGTGCAAAGATAGTGATATAGAGTTCTAAATTTCTTTAGCATGAGATTCGATGTACATAATCGCAGATTGATTTGGTGGTGACCAGGTGTAATTTCATATTAATTCTATAACAATATATAATAAGTCCTCTTGTTTTCTTCTATTAAGGTGCTAATCACCTTTGAATTAATTAGCTAATATAAAGCCATTATATGACACTTGAATTATTGATCCAATGCCCTGGTCGGTCCAATCAATTAATCTCATAGCATGGATCTGAAAATTGGATTTCTCTTAATATATACAACTTTTATTTGTCACAATTATGTAGATTCAATATATTGTACTAATTATTGATATTATTATGTGATGTTATAATGTGATATGAAACTTTAATTTCTTAATGATCATTAATCGAGTAATCTTCTCGATCTGAATGTTCTCTGCTAGTGGAATTGATCTTACATAGAAGATTCATTCTCAGTTTAAAAGCGATTGTTAGAGTTAATTCATTAATATTATAATAAAATTTATAAAAATTATTAGTATTTTAAATCATTTATTTAACTTTTTTAGAATTTAAAAACACATAATTATTCTAGACTTTAATATAACATCAAAGTTTAAATCGATTAATCCAAAAAACTCCAAATCTTTCTCACAAATTGCAAAAAACAAAAAACAAATAAATCAAAAATATAATATAATAATTTAAAAATACAAAATAATATTTTTTATAATAGAGAAACAATTATGTTTCATATTAATTAAATAAAATAAAATTTATAAAATTTATAAGTATTTTCAACCATTAAATTAATTTTTTGAGATTAAAAATTCATAATTTTTATAGAATTTAATATGATCTCAAAATAGTAACAACCATCCTAATAAAGTACTTAAAGATTATAACAGATTTAAGGTTAGAAAAAAACGGAAAAAAAAATGTATAAATAAAAATTGAACCTTACATGAATATCTGGAGATGTTTATCGATATTATTTTTAAACATAAGATTTCTTTCTTCATAAATAAATAAAAGAACATTAACCTTTGATATGATATGACCATGAATTCTTTTGCGAAGTTGGAAGCCACACGTTATTACAGTGGTTACGTAGATTTGTAGTTTTATTGAATTTGCACATCTTAAACCCTATAAATGAAGGGATTTAAATTGACATTGACAAATTTTATATGGTTAAATAAATTTCCAGTGTATTCAAAACTTAGTACCAAATTACTCAGCTTTCCCTCGATAGTTGTTGGCGGTCAAATCATGTTAATGCAAAATCAAATCTTTTAACATATGACATTTATTACAGAAGATATTGATTTTGAACAGTATCCTCACATCATCTTTTACAAATTAAATTATATAATTGATAAATATTTATAAAATTTATATGATTTAATACTAAAATATGTGCCTAAAAATAATAAAAATTTAATATATAGAAATGAGATTTATATCCTATTAAGATTTAAAAAATTCTATTAAATTTTTATTGATTTATAAAAGTATATTCCAATATTAAATCATTTGAAATCTAATTTATTTTTAAGTAAAATATAAAAGAGATACAATCGTGGCAAAAATCCAGAGTTTCATGACAACCAACGAAGATAGATCGGCAGAAACCACAACCAATATTCAGATAATGTTCGCGGCAAAATGTGACAAATTTTAGGGTAAATTTTTTTTTAATTAAATAGCATAACCCTTCTCATTTTTAAACATCTTCACGCAATATATGTATGAATATATATGAATAACTAATTCGTCAAGTCATTTTTTTATTATTATTAAGACACTTAAATCATATAACTTTTACAATAACACATAAATCACTGACTTTTAAAATTAATACTTTAATCATAATTCCATCTTTATGTGATTTAAATATCCACTTTTTATAATAAAAACACGACACCTTAATCACATAATTTTAAAATTATATGACTTAAATGTTTTAATTTTAAAAATTGACTTATATATCCCATATAAAAATAAATAGACAAATATTTAAATGACAAATAAAAGTAATTTTCCATATATATAAAATATATTAAAAGTAAAATTACTGAATAAATTAATAAATGGAATGCCTTTGAAAAATAAAAACTTTAAAACTATCAACTTTATAGGAAGTAAAAGCTTGACTAAGAACTAATGTGCATCTTTATGCAAAAGTAACAAATTTCTAATGTATTTTACTTCTTAAGATCGAGCACAAGTAAAAATCTATTTGTCTTTTCTACACATTAGAAAATTATTACTCCTACCTATCTGACTCTATTTAAGTAATTTCATTAAAAAATAAAAAATAAAAATTCTTAAATAGTAAAGAAAGTCATTTGGGCTCCTACTGTTTGGTCGTTGAAAAAGATGGGATATGAAAGTTCAAATTACACAATCAAGTTTTTCACTTGGGCCCATCCTTGGCAATTTTAGAAAGAACGTTATTGCTGCATCCAAACAATTCCAAATTTCAACTTTCTTTTCCAACGTGGGACTTAGCTCAAGATTGAATCCACCAGTAGAGAAGACCCTTCCTCCCTTGTACATTCAGTAGTAATTATTTTGGAAATGAAGATGACATCTTTGGATTACTGGACTCCAAATTGCCACACTGACACTAGAACGGGTAATGCTCATGGATGAAGAGCAATAATACAAAAGTTAAATGGTCCACCTTAAGAGAAGCATGTGGATTTACTAATGTCATACCAACTGCTTATTGCCTATCAGGACAGGTCGGACCTTCAAATCATAATAGACAATCCATATCACAATGAAATCGCTACTATTTCAACTCTGAGGGTAAAAAAATAAAATTTCAAAATCACCAAATCACTTCCATGTGCATACTTATCTCTGTACTAAAACTAAAAATAATTTCGCAATGGACCAGAGTCCTTGTTGATGCTTGAAACAGCACATCCAATTATGCCACTTGAAAATCGAAAGAACAATTCCTAATTTTAGAATGGGGGGTAAAAAAACTCAAATCTACAATCACCTCCTCCAATCAACCAAAGGCTACGTTACTTGAACTCTTTATTTTCGTGAAATATATGTATCCAAGTGACATGATATATGGGTGTGGGTACTCAGACATTCTAATTTGATAAAAGTTTACATAAAATTTAAAAAAATGAGCGTGTCCCACACCAAGATAAGTACATAAAAATTGACAACTCTTGATGTCCTAAAAAAAATTTTGTAACACAAACCAAAGGCACACGAGACAATGGTTCCATATTCAAGAAAGTCTTTTCTCCTTGGAACGTTAGATTTGAAAAAACCGTTAGGAGGATTTTACTTTACTTGAGGGTGAATAAAATCCTTGGAAAGTAAGAAGCTCAGAAATATTGGATAGTGCCAAAACAATCAAAAAGATAAGCTGAACAACACCATCGTTATATTCTCAAAACAACCATCACAAGAAAACACAAACAAACAAATGCAAATTAAACATGAATTTTTACTAAACCTTGGAATGCCAATAACACATAATTTTAGAATTCTTGTGCTGTCTAATGTTGCATAGTATATTCCAAGAATCATATAGGTTTAAGCTTAAAACACCACATGAAGATGTTGAGTGTTAACTGTAGTGTAATCATCCTTACCTTTTCACCTAATCTTTTAACATAAGAGGCATCAAACAGTCTCGAAAAGTTCTCACCCAACCATGGTGCGCTTTCGCCCTCGTTGTCTCACTGCCATATATATAGTCATAAATTAATAGGGAAAAGTTGCCCAAGAAAAAAAGAAAAACTACATATTTCAACGAACTAAAAATAATAATAACCACGAATGCAAACTCGCACCTTGAGCTAACTTGTTTAGCGTTGATGACCACTGTTTTGACGACTTCCGATATGCAGCAAGAATTTTATCAATCTACACAATAACATGAATCCATTAAGAAATAAAACTATAAAGGACTCCAATTAATATCTAATTTCAAAATTCCTTTGCAGTTCCAAAAACCAACTGAAATAATGCCACATATCAAAATTACAAAAGAACTTAAAAGGTTTCTTGGCTTACCACATTCCCACAGGAAGAATGCATTGAGAGCAAAGCTCGTTCAAGTACATACAAATCGACAGCTTTATCTTCTGGAAGTGTTGAAGTGAAGCTGAGACCAAAATCAATAAGAACCTGAAAAGAAGAAATCCAAAAGAACAATGCAACATTATAGAGCAAACAGAATAATATCACTCTGATTCTCATCTTCTACAATCTACATGGAAAAAGAAGAAAGGCATAGGAAAATATATGGTAGCTCACCAATTGATTTGTACCATCTCTGATAAGCATGTTTGATGTGGTCAAGTCTCCATGAATGAGGCCACCATCGTGCAGTTTACCAATTGCATCACCAATTTGTGTTGCAATATCATCCAGGCGTTCATCCAGAATTCCATGTAACCCAAATTCAAGGAGAATATCTTTGACAGAAACACCCTCCACATACTCAAGAGTTAAGGTATGAATCAAAGGGTCAACAAAATAAAGAACTGGGGTAGAGACCCCAAGCCGCCGAGCTTTTGTCATACATCTAGCTTCCTGCATAAGAGTTTGATTTATCAAAAAAGCTGGCAAATTAAGAGGGAAAATAATGCAGTCAGCAGTAACTCTAATGAATCTAGAGTCTAGACATAAAGATGCAAGGGTAGCTTCCTCTGCAGCAGCCGGGCGCTACCCAGCAGAACAAAATCCAACCATACTTGTTGACTGCATCAAGAGGCAGCCAACTCTTAGGGTGATGCCTCCCTAGCTTGGCTTTAAGTTAGACATAAAAATCAATAATTATTTAGAAAGTTCATTAAGGAGACTAACTGCATTCAGGCGCTTGAGAGTAAGCTTTGAATCCAACGTCGGATGCCTATACTTCTTTGAGAAGCGTTCCTTGACAATGCATTTTCTTCCAACAAAATTTGACTCGAAAACTTTCTGAAAAAGCTTAAAAATGTAAGAATGAGAAACTCCTACGCGAAGGTAAACTCGAAAAACTGCAAAATTCAGGCTAGCTTATCAAAGTTTGTTTATTTGAATCATCTTAAGTTTAAAAGACCAAAGCCTACTATCATTTACTAGACTTAACGAAAGAACCAACTTCGACTCAGGGTCCTTAATATACATCATGTAGCTTGACTTACCGCTTCAGCTCCTTGTTTTACCAGAATGAGAGAACCATGCATCCCATCACCATTATCTTCCATAGCAAAGGATAAAGTAGTTCCAAATTGCACTTAAATAGAAACTATTATAAACACATTTACCTATTCAAGAAATGTAGAGACTAGTTATTCAGGGCGTTAAACCAATCATCAAGCAATTGAAACGGTGATGAAAAGCTACCAAATTGATAACAATTAACAGTTAAAATGAAATATACCAATATATAAAGAAGAAAAATATTTCTTAAAAACTGATAGTTCCGTCAACGTGACACAGAAAATCCACACCAGGCCTCCTCGATGCCACTTGCACTTTCTATGAATTTATTTGTCACCAAATCTACAATTAACACGATGCTCTTAGAAGTAGTAACTGCGATAAACTCTTTTTTTCTCCCCTAACAACACATAACTATAACAATAAAAAAGGAAATGGAGAACGTATGCGTAAAAATGGATGAAGCTTAATAAAAAATCAGTACAATAGTCTAGCTAAGCATTTTAGCAAACAGCTTGTACGCAATTACCTCATACTCGTGACATTAACAAACACAGATAACTCAGATTCCATTTTCTAAAATTGCTAACCCAAAACGGAAAAAAGGCATACCACCAGCAGAATCAAGATATAACTACAACAGGTAGAAAGAGAAAATCCGAATCCGAGAGACAGAAAAAGGGCCAATGCTTGAATACAAGCGGAGAACTGAACTATGTAAGTTTAGCTTATATGGGAAACTAAGGAAGGCTTCCCTGAACAAAGCTATTAGAGACAGTGAAGCAGTTACAATCTTACAGAGAGTTTAGGTCTGGAAAGCTGTGACTTTGGCCTTCGAGGACATGCGACTTACAGGAGAAAAGATAGCATCAGTATCTCTTTTTTTTCTGTTTATTAGTGATTACTTTTTAATATAAATTAAATATATTAGTTACTTAAAATTAAAATTAATATACTAAAATTACCTTATTTAATATATTAAACTTACTTTACTACGTAATAAATATATATATATATATATAATATTTTAATGTAAAAAATATACTTTAATTTTTAAATTAAATTATATAATTTTTAATAATTATGAAACTAAAATATTCATTTATAATAATTATAAAATTAAATGTATTAATTTTTCATAATACTTGATCTACAAATAATAGAACTAAAATGATTAATTTCACATAAAAATTAAATCATTATTATCAAATTATTAGAGTAATATTTAGGATAATATTTTTATATAAATATCTCAATTTAATTTTATAATTTATAAAAATAAAATAAACATATATAATATATAAAAATCAAACTATTATATTTTTATATAAATATCTCAATTTAATTTTATAATTTATAAAAATAAAATATACATATATAATATATAAAAATTAAACTATTAAATAAATATACTATTATATATTATAATTATATAAATATTTTAAAATTAAATTATTAAATAAGTGTAATTTTAGGTATCATAATCAAATATATGGTAATAAAAACTTGGATATTGAATTAATTATACAATTTTTTTGTGTTTTTTTTTCTTTTTTAACGTGAAAATGAATTTTTTTAAATAATATATTCTTCTCTATTTTCTTAAAAAACTTTATTAGTAAGAGCAATTAGTGTACTATATATATATATATAATAAATTGTGGTAATTGTGTGGATTAAAAACAAAACACATATTTTTTAAAATTCATAATATTTATTTTCTTCAATTAAGGTGGTGAAGTTGAGGTAGTGAAGGACGTTGATGCTTCGTGTGAAACATATCTATAGACCCTTATTTTAATAAAAAAAATACTTAAATTCCATTTTATTACCATAAAAAGATTAATTTTTTATTAAAATGTACAATTAAATCATACTAATAAAAAGTATACCCGAGTCTCCATTTTATACACGGAAAGGTGCATAAGTCCAAGGATTAAAATATATTCAGCAAATTCTCGACAATATTCATGCTTAATTTTTTTTTATATCTATACATATTATCTACCATAATATTGACAAAATATCAATATTTATAAAATATCAATTAATAATATAAATATTATCTATAAAATATCATATAATATCAATAAAATTTCTTCTATGATTAAATTTAATTATTTTTTAAAATATTTTACCATCAAATATCTTTATTTTTTATATTATTTAATTTAAAAGATTTTTTATTTTTTCAATAAAATTTATTATTCATAAATATGTACACAATTTTTTATATTTTAGTTATTAATAATTAATTATTTTAACTATTTTAATAATTTAATATATAAAATTTTAATTTATTAATTAAAATAAATATAACATGTATTTAAATTTATATAAACTAAATAAGAAAATTAATTGAAAAATAAGTAACTATTTTTTTGATATTTTTTATAATTTATTAAAGTTTTCATAATTTAATCGGTTTATAATAAATATTTTTTTCAACTAACATAGATGATATCCTTATAAGTATGTAAAAATATTAATATTTTAATTAACATCAATATTTCAAACCACTGTACTTTTATTAAAACAAGTTATTTAATATTACAATAAACATATATATCCAACCACAAAAATAAAACAAATCATCACAACAACGAAATTTCAGTTGAAATTTATGAGCACTTTTTTGGCTCCTTGCCCACGTTGTAATAAAGTTGTACCAAAACCTCCTTACTTTGTAATAAAAATTGACAAATAATACAAAAGCATTTACAAAATAAAAAATATATAAGCAAATTTTATATTAACCAAACTTACTCTCTAATAAGATATCCTCGTATTTGTGTTATGAAATAAATACAAAAAAATATATTATCTAGATAAGCACTCTAAGAAATCTAAAATATAACAAAACTAGTTATGTTACCTATCTTTATACGAAAACCTAACAATTTTTGAATAAGATTAACCTAAAGATATTCATATATTTCACGAATAAGATAATCTTAACTTTCAAACCGAAGAAAGAATAACTATTTTTAAAATCGTAGGAATGAGAGAAAAAGAAAGATAATTTTTTTATTATCACTAAATTGATTATTTTCAAAGACATAGAACCTAGTTATTTATAATAAAAGAGTCATTAAAATAATTCATAAAGTTTATATTTGGGACTCTAATGATACATAAAAATTTAAACTTTAAACAAAATAAGCTATTATTTCCCTAAACAAAATATACTTTCTCTTTTCTAATATTTTTCTATATTATTAACTGATACAAGACGATTAATTTATTTTCAAAAAAAATGAGACAAGACCCACTCTACATGCCACGAGATTGTCTACTTTGGTCAATAAATGCAATTTCAGTAGAATTACAACCATGATTTGATAATTCAATGAAACCTCACAGTTTTGCTTATAAGTTAAAACCCCAAAACGTATCATGCTATTTAGAGAGTACTCACCTTTTATAAACACATCACCACTTAATTTCTTAAGCAATATGAGACATGTATAGATACACTACATAATACATACCTACTTAAGGAGTCTTACGTCCTCGTAAGAATGCAAACTCACATGACCCAATAGGGTCTTGGCTCTAATACCAACTAATACAGGAGAATTAATCCCTCTACTTATAGCAAGACGCGATCCATTCTACATAGCACGAGATTACCCATTTTGGTCCATAATTGCAAGTTCAACAAACTTATAACCATAACTAGATAATTCAACGAAATCTCATGAATTTGTTACTATAGTGAACCCCAAAACACGTTATAATATTTAGAGAGTACTCATCCCTTATAAACATATCATCACTTAACTTCATAAATAATGTAAAACATGTATAAGTACACTATATCAATATATTGGATGGTTACCAAATTATATATGTTAAAAAAAGCATTAAATCATTATGCAATACAAAGAGACTCCACAACAACAACAAAAAAACAACGTTGTCATTAAGAATACACCGAAAATGGTAACATATAGAATTGAGTACACTCAATTGGTAACCCACCAACCTAACAAATCCATCAAAAGACATGTCCAAATCTTAAAAAGCTTTTCCTAGACACATGGATCTAAATGCACCCCTACATAAGTGTATATACCCATCCCTTTCATTACTATTCTTCTACTTAAAGACAGGAGTATAGCTACAATACTCTTTTATCTTATATCAAAACTTTTGTATCAGAAAAAGTAACCAAAGGGCAAATCTAATGGCCATTGATAGTAAGGTTTCTCGTAAATTAGATACGGGCTCGTAGCTAGTTTCTCACACAAAAACACCAATAGAAAAATAAGAACAGAAATGTTGAAGGATTGTATTGTCCCACATCGACTAGGCGTTCAGCTGTAGTGCAGTTTATAAGTGTGGGCAACCCTTAACTCAATGAGATCTTATTGGGTTGAGTTAGACCTTGGGTTTATATAACATGGTATCAAAGCTAGGCCCTGACTTCATTGTGGTTTGTGGCCTTCGTTGCCCCTGTTCGATGTGAAGGGGGGTGTTGAAGGATTGTACTGTCCCACATCGACTAGGCGTTCAGCTGTAGTGCAGTTTATAAGTGTGGACAACCCTTAACTCAATGAGATCTTATTGGGTTGAGTTAGACCTTGGGCTTATATAACAAGAAACAAAACAGCCAGCCAAATATGTAAATTAGCAAATGAGATTAATGCATAAATAAGCTTGTAAAAATCCAAAATGTGTTTATGTTCTCTCTCTATAAGACCTTGTCCATTCACTCTGAAAAGCTACAATTGTTCTTAAAATTAAGACCACCCGGAGACTAGGAGTATGGTGCCTTCCTTCAATCAACAAATAATGCAATAATTAAAAACAAAAAAGACTACGGGCCACGAGATTTGGTGAAACAGAAACAGCCTACACGCTGGTCTTCAGGAATCATGCCACCTCCTTTGCTTGTATCTATTGCCTCTAACAACCTCACTACTTCGTCCATGTCAGGCCGCTTATCTGGGCTTGCATCCCAACATCTTTGCATGATACTCACAAATGAAGTTGGACAACATCTTGGGATTTCTGGTCGTAAGTTCTGCTCATTGGATATGTTACAAATCACCAACAGAGGTCATATATGAATGCATCATTTTTATGATCTGTATGTTTTATGTTTTCCTTTGATCGATCATTTTGTTTTAAAAACTGACAAGCAAGAGCAACAAAACATAATATTGTTTAGCAAAGACAAACCTGAAGCACAACTGCAGATGATACATCCGCAAAACTAAGATTAGGATACGGCATGTCGCAGCAATAAGTTTCCCATAGGCATATGCCAAAACTGTACACGTCACATTTCCTGTTGTAAGGCTTACCATCAAGAACCTGAAACGAAGTCAGATTAAAAGAAAAAAATAGATTAGATAAAGCAGAGGGAGGAGAAAGAATGACATTTATATTAAATAACCTTATATACATTCTTTTAATTAGGATCTAAAGACAAAGGGGTAGGTACCTCTGGGGCCATGTACCCAAGAGTACCAGTCTCTCCAGTCATGTCCCCAGGATTCTGAGCTTCAACCCTAGCGACACCAAAATCAGCAATTTTAAGGTTTGTATGAGCATCTAGCAACATATTTTCTGTTTTGACATCACGGTGTACAATCTTTTTGCAATGGAGATAACTCAAGCTGCAAAAGTTAAACGGCCAAAAGGTAATATGGTAATGACAAAAGTTAGGAGCAGACAACACAAATCGAAACACAAGCTAGACTGCACTAACCCTCTAGCGAGATCTAATGCAAGTTGAACCACAACCTTGTAGGCTAGCTTCCTTCTCATATTCCTGATTAGAAAATTCTTTAGAGTCCCACCTTGAACATATTCAACAACAACACAACAGGCCCTGGAGGAAAGATAATTTTGATTGTCACTTGATGTGCTTATGGAAGGAATTTTAAGATTTGAAGTGCCCATTGAAGCTCCAATGAACTGAACCAAAAATAATTTTGAAGTTACAATATGAAGAAAACAGTCATGAAGAGAAAAGAGAGAGAGAGTTGGGAAATTGCATAATCTGAACTTAGAGGAGAAAGAAAATTTTAATAACTTTCATAAAATCCACGATTGAGAAAAACTGCTTAGTGGTTTTTTATCATACAAATGGTGTTCGGGTTTATATCTTGAAATCAGATTATGCATATTGCCTAAGTAACCAAAATTTACCTTTGTGACATTTGGATGATCAAGCTTTTGCCAAACAGCAACCTCTTGTTGAAAGGATGCCCGAAGAGCAGCAATTGCACCAACTGTAGCAATACCATCTTCCCCCCAGTCCAATACCTTAACTATGATAGGTAGTGTAAACCCACACAATCAGAATAACGATGAAATGGACAAAAAAAGTAACTAAGTGCAATTAACTAGTGTAATTTTACAGTCTGCTATAAAAAAAATAAAATCACAGGACACCACCATTTTGTAATAAATGCATGAATATACTAACTCAAGTCAAAGCATTAATCAGATATCTAGTTTAAAAAATACGTTAGTTTGTAATAACCCAATTTTTATGTTCAGCCTCTTTATAGAGGTCAAGAAAAAAAAACAATATCTCCTATCTGCCAAAGAGCTGGACGCACTATGTTTTGCAATTACAAATTCATGAGTATCAATTGATGGAAATAACTTAACAGCAGTTGAACACGCTGAATGAAACATAATTACTTTGTATAGAGAATTGCACTTCGATGTTCACATTTTCTCTGGCGTAAATGCTTTGTAGCATGCAGATTTATAGAAACAAAAGGGCAGGAACATTTTTCTTTCAATGCATACCAAAATCAGTTTTCTTAAATTAACACAGAGATGGTGTGCTTATACCAAATATACACAAAGAAGATTTTTTAACACCTTGTGTCCTTAAGTAAACATGATCGAGCACAATGCAAAGGCATGTTGAACTCGGGTCACAATTGAACAATAGAAAATGTTTCAAAATATAAAATACAAGTATCCAGAGAATAACAGTATGGCTCAGAATGAAAGGCAAATGAAACCAAGGGACCTAGATGCATAACTAGCATTTCAAATATGAATCATATTTTTCCTCACACGAAAAACATATAAAACGCATTTTGTTACTCATTAAACATATGTTTAGAGTGCAAATTGTAAAGCATTATCAAACAAAACCTAATTTTTTCTCTATATAATTACTCCTAATCTAGTACAAGGAAATAGGGCAATAAGGATGAGATTTCTAAAGTCATCGCTCAAACCTGCTCGTTTCTTTAAGCAAGTGGAACAAATTACAAATTATTATGCCTCACTACTTGTTGTGGGGCACTTGCTTTGCCAACTGGATTGAATAGCTGGGGGCCATTACCTTAATTAAAAAGCACATAAAAGCGTTTACTTTTTCGCTAATGAAAAAGTTGGAGACCCCACATATTGTTCATCACGAAAAGGAATTTATTCAATTTTTCTACTGACTGGAATTAATCAAACAACCATGAAATAATAGTAGAGCTGCAGACAGATGAGAATTAAGAACAAGAACTACCTGCAACATCTTGACCATCATAGACACCTTTGTAGACAATACCATAAGTCCCATGAGCAATCTCATTTCTTATTTCTAGTTTCGACAAATCAATTTCCCACTCCTCCGTCCTAGGATGCGCTTCCGTATCCCTTGACCAAATCCGATTCAAGTGCTTTTCCAAATGGACATCCCAGTTCTTCAAATCAACTTTGTCCGCTCGAAAATACATATTTTTCTCACTAATACTTCCCTCATCCTTTTCCTTTGAACTCAAAGCCTTACCAGAATCACTATTTTCATCACTGTTAATGATACTGTTGCTAGAATTCATACCTACAAACTCAAAAGTACGAAACAGAGCAACAACACAACTACCCAGAAATTGCTATACAAAACCAACTTAAAAATCAAGCAAATAATTTTTATAAATAATACAATAGCATATAAACCAAACAGGAATTATGAAAATCAAGACCAAAATGGAAAATCCAGAAAATAACTGTTTAAAAAGAAAAACAATTGAACCCAGATGAACACAAAATGCTAATAACTATTTATCATCGTTGATCACTTTCTTAAAAAATTATTATATGCAAAATAAAAGGAAAAGCCCCCAACATATTTATACAACTCACAAACTCAATTCAAGTTAGGAATAAAGAAAGGGAAATTATAATATATTTTTTTAAAATAAAAATGCAAAGACAAAAATGGGAACTAAGCGTACATACGCAGCTGATTCTGGAAAAAATAGGACAAGTTTTGATGGAAAGAAAGTCCGAAGTCTTAACCAATAGAAAATATAAATAAAGTACGGAATATCCCAAAAAAAATTAATAAATTGATGATAAATTTATAAAGAGAGAAAATGGCCGAGATAAATTAGGCGCGATTCTGGTTTATTATAATTAATAATTGAAAATATATTGATAAAGAATTAAAGAGTTTGTTCAAAAATATTATAAAATTAATTTACTTTTAATAAAAATTATAGAATTAAAAAAATAAAAAATTATTAATTATTAACCCTCTAACCTACAAATCTTTTATTATTTTATATGAATTCTTTACTTTTATATAAAATATATATTTTCTTAAAATATAAGTTTACTTAACATTTTTTTTACTTTTATAATTAACTCAATTTTTATTCCAACTTTTTTTTAGATATTTTATTTTACTCTTTTTTTGATAAAAATATTATTAATATAATTAATCTATAAATTTTTTTTAAATAATTTTTTCATCCATAAATGTTAATCTTTCCATTGTTATGTTAAAATTCAAAAAAAATATAATTATTATATTAAATACAAATTATTAATATTTTTGATAAAAAGCTATTAAATTTTAGATTTAGTCTTATTTAATAAATGATATCTATTTAATATAATTTTTATAATATTTTTCTATAATTAAAATTTTTTTAAGTTATAATTTATTTCTATATATATTATTTAACTCTCTCATAACTAATAATAAATTAAGACAAAAATAAATAAACTCTCACAGGGGACTTTTTTTTGTTTGTTTATTTTTAATCTTCCTCTTAAAATACATATCCATATACATATTAAGAAAAAGAAACTCACTAATCTTGTTTTTAATAAATCTTAAACAAAATAACAATACACACAATATAATAATAAATCAATTAAATATTATTAAGTTAATAATTTTAAAAAACCTAATTAATAATGAATGAAAAATTGCTATAAATTAATAAAAAATCTAAAATTAAATGTTTATGCAACAAAAGTAAAAATTAAAGATTAAATAATGCATGCTCTTTTATAAATGTTGCTTAGCTTTACTTTGAGAAAGAATGCGAACACACTTAAAGAGATTTTCTTGAATATAATTTTATATTCATAAACTTTAATTAAAGTATCAAAATAAATTTAATCACAAATTATTAATACTATTTCTTGGTTACCAAAAATCATGGATGAAAAAATTATAAGTGAAAATAAAAACAAATATCTTTATTACGTTGATAGGAAATTATATAAATACTAAAGAAACAAATTCAAGCAAAAATAAATAATCATACGTGAAAAAATCTTAAAAAAAAAACAAACTATTTACAGAAAAATATATTAGGATTTAGAATATAAATCTTACAATTGTATCTATCTTATCCTCGTCAAAGAATATTATTGATTTTTTTATTTGTTTTAAAAAAAATAATGATTTTTTTCATTTTAATAGAGCGACGAAATATAAAAATTAATATAAAAGTAAAAATTTTCAAAAATTGATATAGAATAATAATGATTTTTGACTATAATAATTAAAATCCTAATGCTTAATACATTTAATAAAAATAAAAAAGGTAAATTAGTCAAATTTATAAATTAATTTTATAATATTTTTTTAATAAAACCTTTAATTCCTTTGTAATATCTTTTCCATTATCTTTTCCTTTAATAATATTTATTATTTCATAAGTTTTGGTACCAACTTTTTACCATAATTTTCTTTTGAAATAAAGAAAAAAAATTAAATTTAGATTTTTTTCTTTATTTAAAAAAATGAGAAATTACAAAAAAAACATTACTCTTAAAATTTATAATAATAAAAATAATATTAAAATGAATCTAATTAAATAATTTTCAACATTAAACTACTCTAATTGATCATCTTATAATTTGAACGAAGTTTAAATAGATGACGATTAAAATTAAATGATATATCGTAATTCTTTTTAACAATAAAAATATATGAGATAGATATTAATGGTGTTATTTTTATAATTTTTTAAGCATGTTATTCTTGTTGTTTTATCAAAGAAAAGTATAATCCGAATATAATTTTTAAAAATATAAAATAATATCTAACTTTTTAAAAAATATTGTAGGTAGTTTTCTATTTTTTTTTTTTTTGGTGTTAAATAATATTGTAGGTGTGGATGAAAGGATTTACTATTATTTTAACAATTTTCAGTCAAAGAAGTCCCTAAATGCTTTAACTTAAGCTATTATTTTTTGCGCTATTTAAGATTAGATATAATAGAAAAAAATTAGATCACTATTTCAAAATTTTGGTTTTTGGTTTGCCAAAAAACATATAGTTCAAGTGGTACTGAATTATTTAAAGTATATTATATAGTTAAAAAATAAAAAAAAATATTTAAAAAAAACAAAGACACTTAACTAATGCAACCAGATCTAAATTCTTCTCACCCTAATCTTAAAACAGGACAAGAATAGGTTTTTTTTTTTTTTTTTGCCTATAGAAAAGAGTAAACAATGGATAAGGGTATGAATTGACGTAGACAGTAATACTAATAATCACTATAAGTGTAAAACTGTAAATGTATAAGGAAAAGAGTAAAATGAAAAACAATAAAAACATATGCATGTTTCTTATTTTTAATATTTAGTAAAAAATATATTTATTTAAAAAATTAAAAATTAAAAATAAAAATATATATGTAAAAATAAATAAAAATAAATTTAATTATTCAAAGAATTGTATATTTTATTTTAAAATATATTTATTTTTACATAAAAATAATATTAATATATTTTTTATTTACATTAACTTTATTACAATTACTATTCTCATGCCTAATCTATTATAATTATTCAAAAAAATTAATCAAATTTTTAAGAATAACTATAATTCTATAAAAAATTTAAATGGTAATTATCATTATTTTTTTAACAAATGTTTAATATGAGATAAGTAATTCTTTTTCGAATAAAATTCGATATGATCTTCATATTTATATTTTATAGAGTGAAATGTTATATAGGTTTCTTAAATTAAGTTATTTGTGTTATTTAATCTATTAAATTAAAATAGTATCATTTAATTAGTTGGTTTAACTATAAAAAATGATCAATTAATAATAAATTATATTATTTTAATAATTTTTATATTAAAATATTATTATTTTATGTTAATTGATTAAAATGTGATTAAATACAAGTCTTAAGAAGGATAAAAATAACCTATTTATATTAAATTAAAAAAATAAAAAAATATATTAAATTATCATAAAAACTATAACAATAAATCTATAGTTCAAGGAATAATTTTTTAGTATATTCTTTAGCTCTTTTTGCTATTCAACTAAATTTGACTCTTATCTACATGTTCTATAACAAAACGTTTCATATGGTCGCATGACAAAAACACTTTTTCATATAAGAATCTCAGCTTGTGTTATTTATTTAACCTAGCTATATGGCAACACCATTCGGTATTAAACACACATTTTTTTTATGGTGATATGCACCTAACTTTTGTTAACGTCATTTTGTTTTCTTTAGAAAGCTCTAGCCGCCGCAAACATCACTCCAGTCATCCATTTCTAAAACTTTACGAGCGCAAAGTTTATTTTCTCTATCGGGGAGGGATCGAGTTCCTCTTTAGAGGGAATCTCTCTCAGGTGGATCATTTACTTTTTTCTTGTTTCTTAGGTTTTTTTCTTCCTTTTGTCTTATGAAAATATTTGGTTTTTATAGAATTTTCTTTTGTTGTTATTGTAGTAATCTCTATGCACTGTTAATGTGTCACCACTGAGCAAATTTATTGTGAGTAATGCTATATAGCATTAGTAGAGAAGCATTGATAAAAATCTAAATATTAATTAAAATTTTAAAAATTATGCGTTCAATATATTACACACATAGATAATATTAAATAGTTAAATATTTTACATTTGCTGTTTGTAGTTGCGCATTCTTCATGGTGTGCCATTAGTGCGTGTATTGTTGTTCACCGTCGTGCGTCCTATCCATTCCCATGCCATATATGGAGGAGATTCAAGACGTGTAAGATTTGTAGTTGAAAGCTGCAGTTTTTCAAGTCTTTTTGTACGGCCTAAGTGTTCGATGAAACTTCTAATACAAACAAAGCTTGGCATAAGTTAGGTTGTTTCTTTGTATTATATATCTATTCATTTGATTTATTTTAGTTTAAGTTGCAGTAAACATTTTAGTTGTATTAGTTTGTCTTTGGATGACTATTAATTGGTGACTTCATGTATTGGTTTGGTGGCTTCTTTCAAGTTGTTAAATTTTGGGCCTAACTTCATCTAAATTTTTTGGGCCTAACTCCATCTAAAAACCCAGGTTATGAGATGGAGGATTACCCTTGTTTATATACGCAGCGTAGACGCGATCCCCAATCAATGTGTGACTTTAACACTCCCCCTCACATCGGTAAGGGTCTATCCCCTTGAGACCGACGGGGATGTTGAGTTTATGGAACCCAAGTGACGGAATGCATCACTCACCAATGGCGAAACAACTGCACTGACCGAATAAACTTGCTTTGATATCATGTTAAATTTGGGCCTAACTCCATCTCAAAACCCAGGTTATGAGATGGAGGACTGCCCTTGTTTATATGCGCAACATGGGCGCGATCCCCAGTCGATGTGGGACTTTAACACTCCCCCTCACATCGGCAAGGGTCTATCCCCTTGAGACCGACGGGGATGTTGAGCTTATGAAACCCAAGTGGCGGAATACATCACTCACCAGTGGTGAAACAACTGCACCAACCGGGTAACCTTGCTCTGATACCATGTAAGAAATGGATTTATTGATGATGAATAAACGAATGTGTACAACCTATTTATACAAAATAAAAGCAAAATTGTAATAATTAAAAATAAACACAATTATGGAGATGCATGTTCTTGAACAGCCTATCTTTTTCCACTAAGTTGTTAGTGGCTGCTTCCAGCTGGTGTGTTGGTTGTCACCAGCTGGATATCATGTTCTTTAATAGTTAACACAGGCCAACTACTTTTTAAGTGGTTATCACTTATTAGTTGATAACTTCACATTTGAAACTTTTGTATCTTTCTTGAATTGAAATGAGGATACTACTATAGACTTCTAATGAAAAAAAAACACCATTCGGTAGTTGGCATGAAATACTATATTTTTGAATTTTTTTTTATGTAAGTATACTTTGAATGACATAATTTTTTTTTCTTTTTTTACCAAATTATTTTGAAAAAATTACAAAACTAATACCATTAAAATTTATAACAAAAAATAATAATTTTTTTATAAAATTACCCGATTACTTTTAGTATGGTTCAAATATATGACTTGAAGTTAAAGCAATAAAGCAATAAGAAGTGAATATTACCATAAGACCAAGAAATGAATCACAAATGATACAAATTGATCGTTTCATGATAATAAAAAAGAAAAATTACATAAAATAACACACTTTTAAAACTTATAAGAACAAAAATAACACAATAATATTAAACATAATTCATTTAGATTTATCTATATGGTCATAATTAAACTTGAGCAACGTTATTAAAAATTTATGAGTTAGACCTAGTGAATGTTATTTTATAATTATAAGTGTTGTTTTTTGTAACTTAAAAAAAATCCTTAGGAAAATAAGTCTTTTTAAATATTTAATTTTTTTGTTTGACTACATATTTATTATATTTATTGATGAGTAAATAGATTTTTACCATTGAATTTTAAGGGTTTTTAAAAAAATACATTCGAACTTTGATTTATTACTTCCATATCATTAAATTTTACAAATGTTATAAAATATCATTAAATTTTTTTATAACATCATATCATTAAATTTTATAAATGTAACAAAAATAACATCACTTATGTGCAACTTGTTATTAACTCTTGAAGGAGATCAATGATATTTTTATAATATTTTACAAAGTTTAATAATATGAAAGTAAAAAATTTGATGGTGCTTTTGTAATAATTTAAAAATTTAATAGTATTGAAATAACTAATTAAAATTTGATGGATTTTTTTTATAATAATTTTTAATATACTTTACTAGAAAAATCTAATTATTTTAAATTAATAAATTAACATTTTTATTGATATATGATATATGTCGGAATATTTTCAGATGTTTTAAACTTTAAACTTTCGTACACAGTTACTAAAAGGTGCAATAAATAAAAGTAATTTATATTCTAAAAAAATGATTTTAGTAATTTTAAGGAGAAAAAATGATCTTTTATCATCTGTGACATAGAGTTGTGGCCCTTTAATCATATTAGTTGCTAAAAGAAAAGCTTGTCAAAATATAAGTTTGCAGAATTGGACGCTTAATAGTGTTGTGTCATTTTGACGTATATTCATTAATATTATTGATTATTTAATATTAAAATACGAGAAAAAGTAAAATTTAGTTTAGAATGAAAGATATCCTTCGATTTAAAATATATTATAAAATTATTATTAATTAATTATTATCTTTTAAGTTTTATTAATTTTGAATGTTTTCTTTGACATAAAAAATATTGTGATATTTTTTTTATGATTATATAGTGTGATCACTCTATATTAATTAAAAATTAGATATAATTCCACCTTATTTGACTTTTTACACGAATTGATAAAAATATCATTAGATTTTATTGATTAATTGTGATTTGATTTTGACAAAATATTTATTTATTTTGATCGGATAGAATTAGACATTTGTTCAACTAGTTGGAGTTTGGCTAACCAATTATCCCACTTATCGAAACTTAGTTGAATACACATCAAATTGAAATTAATAGTTATCTAGTTGATCAAAATTAAGTAGACTAATGATCTTACTTGTATTAGTCTAATTGGACATATGTCTAATTAAATTATACAGTTATCTAATTAGTCGGATTTTATACTTATGATCCCATCCAAAAAAGTTAAATTGGACAAAATTTGAATGTCCTTATTTTTTTTGTTGGACAATGTCAAATTTTATTATGTCTAATTAAAAATATATTCAAATGTGTATATATTGCAGTGAGATATTAATCTAATTCAAATCTTGTTTAATTAATCATGTTTTTACCTTAAATAAATTACATATAAAATATTATTCTATGATATAATAAATGCATATAGTGTTAACACGATTATGATATTAACACATGTATACATCTAATTAGTTATTACAAAGACATAGCATTCATGATCATGTATTGATTCAATTTATATTAATATATATTTAAATAATTAATTATATTTATTTTCTTATTTATAATTTTTTTCCAAAAAAATATCAAAGATGTTTAAGATTACTTATCAATCTCTCTCAAATAAGTCATCATCATTGATATCTCTCAAAATGACACTTTAAGGTGATAACTTATTATATTTTTGTATTATATAGAACTAATTTAAATTGTAAACATATTTTATAAATTTTATCATATCATACACTTTAATATTTTTAATTTTTTTTCTTATAATAATTCTGTCATTTTACTTATTATTTTTCACCCTTTGGTCAGGTTTTTCTTATAATTTTACACATTTTTGTTTCTTATATTTTTAGGTAACTGAAATTTAGTTTCAAATTGGTCTTATATTTAAGCTATATTGTAAAAATAAAAAAGGTAAATTATCAAATCATAAGAAAAAGTAAAAAATTATTGTATAAATTTTTTTTTTTAAAAAAGCAATCAAATTATTTAAAAGATTAAGAAAACAAAAATGAGTAATGTTGAAAATTTTCGGTCATAATTGTATAATTCAGCCATTAAAATAAAAAAATTATTATTTAAAAATATAACAATTTATTTTTGCAAATTTACAAAGCTAAAGTAGTAATATTTGAAATTGGACAAAAGTATCCCACAAAATAAAACTATTATCCTCGTTTGGCACATCTCACGTTAGTTTATTAGTATATATTCCATGTTGAGCAAGATTCACGATGGAGTTCTGATGAATGATGATGCCATTAATATGTGTGAGTTGCGAAGGAAGGGAAAAAAACCAACTTACTAACAATAAGCACGCCTCCCTCTGTCATCATTAATAAGTCGAGAATAAATTATTATTTTTTAATATTTTAGGTTAATAAAATTTAAAATTGATGTAATTTTTTTAAAATAAATATTTAATAATTTTTTTTAAAAGAAATCTAATTGATACAAAGTATACAATAATAATGAATAATAAATCTGAATTAAGACGTAGATTTAATCAAAGGATATTTATTATACTCATTATAGGTTATGATTGATCATTATAATAATTTATATTATTACAATATTTTATAAGAAAATTAAAAAGTGAAAACGTGGGTAATAATATATTACTTATTGAAAAAAATTATTTATTAACAATAATTTTATTTTAAATATAATTAATTTATGTATAATTAATTATAAAAATACAATAAATTATTTTTTATAGTAGTATTAGGTAATTAGCTTATATAAAATATTAAGTACCTTTTTCACGTGGATTCGCTTTTCATGTATTGTAAGAATGTTGATGTATATATGTTAATTAAACAACTTTTATTTTTTTATTTTTTATTTTTAATTGCGTTTATATAAGACCAGCAAATGCATGCATTTCCATTTTTTTTTAATTCTTTATAAGAGTCTATTTCTAGTTGACTTTTCTACTCACGAACTTTCGGAGAGTTGGGCATGTTATTTATTTACTATTTATTTTGTTTGATTTTTTTTATCTGACCCAATTTTATGAAATATCTAATTTTAAATAATATTTTCTTTTTATATATGGCAGAGAAAGATTTACCCCTACTCTTATTTATTAAGTCTTATATTTCTTTATACCATTTTTTGCTTTTTACCGGCGCTGGTTTACCGGATATTTGGTAAATCTCGTCAGAGTAACGATGATGAGTTATAAATTAAGATGAGTTTAATTTGCTTGGAGAGAAGCGAGAGACAAGAAAACTTTTCTCATTTTAGCTTGCTTCTTTTAAATTGTTTTTATATATTATATTTGATACTAGTGGTGTTTTTTCTTATTCTCATTTTAGACAGGGAAAGAGAGAGCATAATAGGGCAATAGGTAAGACTGAGAGAGATAATTTAGCAAAATCATGAAATCTGGCACGTTTATCTCTAAAATATTTATATTGTTCGAAAATTTAAAAAAATAATTTAAAATTTTATTTTCTTTGGTTTTGTTATAAAGAACGACCGTGGAATCGTTTTTTCAATTGTTAAGTTATCTCTTTTATTTTTTTGTGTGTTCAAAATAAAAGTTATTGATCTCTAGGAAAAAATATATAATGTTTATAATACCGTTATAAAAATAACAGTCATAAAACATAATTATAAAAATAATAGTTATAAAACATAAATATTAAAATAACGATTATATTTTGGTGGATAAATAACAAAGAATAGTTTTAATAATAACTTTTTTTTATTTAAATTCATTTCTTAGTACCGGTTGATATGGAGATAAAAATAATAATATAATTATCTATTAGTTTTAAAGAGGTATATACTTTTATTACTATATTATTATAATATTATGCATCAGTCTGAAAAAATAAAACATTAATTATTCTTTGAGACCTATTGACCACTTATAAAAGTTATGATATTGTGATGCAACTTTGAGACCTATTGATCCAGCACATCGGATTGTGGAAAATGAATATCAGTGGATAATACAATCCTGTGATTATAGCTATGCGTTTGAAAGCTGTTTCATACAATTAAAGTACTTATTTTAGTAATTATTAATTATCTAATATTATTATTACATATTTAAGCTGTGCTTCCTAAATGTTCTTGTTTATTATTCACAGCGTCAACTAACTTAATAAATTTGATGCGTCTTTAGGCATGTCTTTGTCTACAAAGCCATCAAGTTAATTCATTCATTATAAATCCTGAACCTTTAGAAGCTAAAGCATTGCGAGCTTGGTAAGCAGTGTTCTATATAGTATGTTTCATTTTAACTAAGAAACACAATCAATATGTCACCCTATTTTTACTCAATATTTGTTCCATCTCTTCCTCTTCTTATTACAAAGAAATCAAAATTTTATTATATTTGATCAATAAAAGGTATGTCGAAAACAATGTCAAAGACATAATCGCAAAAAAAAATAAATATGGACTTCTAAATCTTTCTTTCTTTACTTTCAATTTCAACGTGCTAATGCCTTTTGCTGTTCCTTAAAAAACAACAAATGACTTTTTGGATCAAAGCGTCAACCTCAGTTACAAACTTAAATCAAAATATTTGGTACATGGCTTGCAATGAATGTAATAGAATTATGGAGCAAGCAGAATATGATGAATCTTTTACTTGTAATTATCGTAAGAGAAAAGAGGTTGAAGTTGTACCACGGTGATTGTAAATTGCATCACTTTACTATCACACTATTTAGTTTTAACATCATTATGTGTCACGTTGAAGTTGAGTTACAAGATAAATCTGAAACCATGACTGCTGCATTTATGTCATATACTGCAAAACAGTTAATGGAAAACAATATTAGTATATATTTTATTTCTTCTATTATGATTATTTTTAAAAATTTATAAGATATGAAGTTAATTAATTTAAAAATTTATATGATATTAACCTAATTAATTAATTTAAATAGAATGAATAGTTTATTTTTAATTTTTATAAATTTATAATTTAATAACCTAAACAAAACGACTAGTCATGCAATCGCGTGTAAACAAAAAATGTGAAAATAAAAAAATAATATACGATATTCTTAGATGAAAATAACCTAAAATACTACTATGATCTAAGAAAAAAAAACCTCTGGTTTATCTATCTACCAAAACACCTAACTTTTTATTATGAAAAACAAATATTCGAGTATAAACTCAGTCCATATATTAAACTATTATAGATACTTGTTAATGAATATCTTATTACGTAATACACTAAAAATGGATGAGATATTTCTTTCATTAAATCTCTCATTTCGAATTTCTAAGCTAAACTTAATACTTTATTTAAGTTCTTATCATTAATATTAATGACAAACTTATGGTATGTCGTGAATTTTAATTTTTCGTATTTTAGATTTTCAAGAATCGTTCTTAATAAAATATATTTTCTATTTATTATTCTATTATCTAACAGTACTAGTTCTATTGGTGTATCAATTACTTCCCTAAATGTTATTTTATTAATATTTGGATTTTTCGTAAATAGATGTAATTAGTTTTTTTTTGTCCTTTGGAGAGATTTTTGAATGTTTATCCATGATAAATTATATCTTTTCTTGAAAATATTTTCCTTATTATCAAGAATAATAAATATTTAAATATATTTTTTAAGATTTAATCTTACTTTTTGTATTTTTTTCAACTTTCTTTTTACTAATTACTATTTTTTATTAGAAATATCTTAAGATCTCTTCTGTTTCTATTTACATTATTTCTTGATTTTTTATGTATAAAAGATTACTATTTAATTTCGTTAACTTCAATGTCTATTAAATTTGGAGGTATTTATGTTATTTTTAAAACCTTAGGAGTATTTGTGATATTATTTTAAAACTTGAGAGTATTTTTTATAATTAAGAACCTTTAATATATAAATAAACTAAACTTACAAGAAATTCAAGTTGGTCTAATGGTTGTATGTAGATGATGTTGATATATAAATTTTACAAAAATATCAAAAATATTGTTGTTGTAGACAAAAGTTATGAAAAAACATCACAAAAACTATGAAAATTTATTTAAAAATATGAATTTTTTTATAAAACATCAAAATAATTAATTACTTATATTTTAAACTAATTTATTGTTTAATATATATATATTTTAAAATACTTATAATATTTATATTAATCAATAAATTGGTGAATTAATTAAAATATTATATAATAAAAATATTTTTTTAAAAATATTATATAATAAGTAATTAAGTAGATTATCTAATTATATCTAATGTTGTAAATAAATAAATCTTTACAGTATGAAAAGAACTTTCATTGATATTTTTTATCGATATTTTAAAAATATTTTAACGACAAAATCTATAATAATTATATTTAAGTGATGAATTATCAATATTTTTGATAATTTTATAATAATTTAATTTAAAAAATATAAACATCATATTTTGATGAGTTTATATTTATTTGGTGGTGATTCGAATCCCTCATAACACATTTTTTACATAAAATTCGACTGGGTTGGGTCACAATCTGCTTCTCAGTTGGATAACTCGTATTTGGCTGATTAGACTTGGATGGGTTTCGTTGTGACCCAAATTTATTATACAAAGATCAACCTGGCCGTTGGGTTGGCTGGTTGGCCAGTTTGCTTTAATATTTGTCCACCCAGTACCCCTTATAAAATGTTCCAGGTATAAACAATTACTTCATAACTGACTATATATATATAATAATTAAAAATGATCTAAAGAAGACGATACATACACAAGATAAAACCAAAGAAATATCATAAACTGATTATGTCATATAATAAGCATTTGAGTGGACTCAACAAAGCATGTTAGGCATGGGAAAGCTTGAGTGGCATTTTGAAATAGATCACAATTTATTTTCTTAATATAATTATTTAGCATTAATTTATTCTCTTATTATTCTATTATGGATCGGATTTCCTAATTCCTTGTGTTTATCTTAGGTTTATTTCACTTTTTCAACAAGTATTCTCTAATGTAGTTCAACTATATAAGCCTAAGACTTGTAAGAGAATATTGTAGACTTTCAAATATATTTTTAATAAGAGTTTTCTCTTTGATTTTTCACGATAACTTTATCAAATTTATTAATGACATTTAAAACTTAACTTATCACTCAAAATTTAGACATCAACATCAAACAAGTATAAATCGTTGTAATTTAATTTTTAACTATATTTAATTCAATAATGTTTAATATGAAATAATATATTAAATATTTTTTTAATAATAAAAATATATAAATTAAACATAAAAAATAATATTTTTATTATTATACATTTTTAAGAGTGTTATTTATATTATTTTCTTTAACAAAAAAAAAATGTTTCATGTCCGGCTTTTGTTGCGCTAAATTCAACATCTTCTTCTTCTTCTTTTTTCTTTTTTTAATTATCCCCAAAATAAGATTTTGAGTTCCATACTTATGGTATGGTTTTTGGTAAATAACCGCAGCAGCTATTTAAAACAAGCTAATTGTTATATAATTTTATTTTATTTCAAATATAAATAATATTTCAAGGTTGTGAGTTTGACAAAATTATTTAAAAAAAAGCAGATTAGACTGTTAAGTGATGTTAAAATTTAATTTATGACTTGAAGTATTTTTTAAATAGGAAAAAGGAACAAAATACTCTTTCGATCAAGGTTACGAGTTGCTTAGTCTATTTATTTATTTTTATTAATGTTATTCAATTTTATTGATTTTTAAAAAAAGATGAAAGATAAATTTAAATATTTTATTATTAAATTTGAAGTTATTAAGGAAAACCCAAACGAATGAGAAGGTAATGTGCGTACAAGAAAAGAAGAAGAAAAATGTGTGAACAAATCTTGGTTTTAATTAGATTTAACTAATTTGAATTTGTTTGTAAATCTTTTTCTTCCACTATTAATTAGTTAGCAAAGATATCTCATAAAAATCAAATTAATTTTGATCGATTTTCTATTTCATTTTGACATCGTATAGCTTATGATTCTTGTTTTGTAAATCAATAATTTTAGATAAGATTCTTATCATTTTGTTATCTCTTTTTAAATTTGACTCTTGATTAAGTTTTGTATATACATAATAATCTTTATTAATAAAAAATAATGCAAATTAAAAACACAAAAAGTTCTTTTTGAAAGATTTTTACTTATTATTATTTTATACATACTAATTTAAACTGTGATCTTTATTTTTATTTTGATACTTGGGCTTATTAATTATATATTTTAGTCTTAATTAATGTATTAAAATTGAAATTTATCTAAATATTTTATATTATAAAAAGAAGGATAAAAAAATTGACATGATGTTGGGGACTGATAAATTTGGGAGTGCGATTGAAAAGTTTTGACATTAATCTAACCAGCAAGATGCATATATGCACAACAGCACAAGAGCGTTGTAAAATCAGATAAAAAGGAGCCAAATACATAGCTGGATAAAAGAAATAAAAAATTTATATTATACCCTATGTGATGTTTTACCGTGTGTAATTTCTCTTATGAATTATCATCATTTAATAATTACTTTATTTTACTTTTATGTTCAATAGTTTAATAATATTATTATTGTTTATTATATCATCATGAAAAATAATAATTAATATATCCTTGAATGTCATACATATCATTTATAATAAATTACTTCATTAAAATATTTTCTTTTTTTAGCATTCTTAATTTTGATTTTTTTTACCTTCTACTTGTAATTTAATGAATTAATGAGGCTGAATAATATTATTTTTCTATAATATTCACAAACTTTTATCACATAATTTTTTTTATCAATATTATATCATTTATTAAACTTGGAATACATAAAACTATAACAGTTGTTGAGAAAATTTAAATTATAAAAAGTCTACCGAATTAAGTTAACCATCTGTTAAATAATATTAATTACTAATAAATCTCAAATAAAAATATATCGATAAAAATGATTTTTTTATCAAATAAAATGACCCAAATAAAATAAAAATAATAAAATAATTTATTAATACCTTTTTTTAACTGAATGATTGGTGATCACATATAAATATATGGATAGATTTTGCACTGCGCACATATAAATAAAATAAATATAAATTTTATTACACATATATAAAACTACTTATTTATACTCTTTGGTAATAAGATAAAAGTAAAAACTTACTAGATCTTACCCTTGAATCTTTTATTTCATGTTATCATAACAACTAAATAAAAATGACTTTGTGGTAAAAATTAAAAAAGTTAAAAAAAAAATTGAAAGCAAATTATTGAGTTATTTGATATTATTCTATTAATTTTATTGTTCATAAAAAAATTTAGAAAACAATTCAATCTAATATTTAAACCATTTAAACGTTGTTTTAAAAAATGTTAAAAATATCTGTTATTTTTATTTTTTCATAACACCACCTGCATGATGTACCTTCCACGTGCTCTATAATTAGTACATGATAAATAATTAAAAAAAATTAAAATCCAATATTACTTTATCAATTATCAAAAGTATTACATAACTTTAAATTCAAATTAATTATTTAAATTAAGAAAAATGTTGAAAAATATTATTTTAAATGAAATTTTGACCATACATCTAAAAGATGTACTACTTGATTAGACGAACTTATATTATGTTATAATTTTAAAATTTATAACAATTTATATATAGTTTGACATCTTGGATAATAATAAATATAACTGAATGTGAAATGTTAATTATTTACATAATTGCTAAACAATTATTTTTAAAACCAAAGATTTGAATACCTTCCTCAACATCTAATTTTGAACCTTCCCTTAAGACTAAAAGTTCTACAAACTCAACACTTATTCCAATTTTACTGTTTTAATAACCAAAAACTCTACATTCATAAATCTAACTACCATATTCAACCCGGATATACACAATTACACATCCCGACTTCATCAAGTTTGATCTTATAATAACCTAAAGGGTGAAGTTTGTCATAAAAAAGAGTGAACTTGAATAGAATTTTTAATATCACAAACGAATAATTTTTTTTCAAAATTAACCGTAAAAATTAATTACCTTTTGAATTGTCAACACATTTTGTTCATGCACAAAACTATTCCATATTTTCATATGTACCATAGCAATTAAGCACAAAAATTCCATTACTTCAAATTTATTGAATGATCTTAAACGGAAGTCCATCCAATCCATCAACGGGGTATCTGTTGTCAAGTTTAAAAGAATTTTTAATTTAAGTGATTGCCAAACCTCTAAAGCTTTATCGCACAAAACCAAAGAATATAAACCAATTTCCCAACCTAGGCTGCATCTTCATTTTTTTGGTTGAGTTTTTAGACGATGTATTCATTTATTTAATTTCGACTCCTATAATAAATTTATTTTATTGTTAAACTTGTAGAATCTTACTTAAACTTATATTAAACTTATTTTACCTTATTTTATTTTTAAACTTGTAGCACCTTACTCACAAAGTTTTAAAACCCACTAATAATATATATCATTAAATTCACTTCACAATTCACACACATTTTTTATATTCTAAATTAATTATTTATATTTTATTATCATAATTATTTTTATTAATAACAATTTTATTTATTAATAGTGACATTACAATATAATTAATTTTAAGAATATAATAGATATTATATACATTTTTATTATAACAATAACAAAATTGATTGTGATAATATTATTATACTAAACATTTTATAACAAATAACAAAAAAAAACGACGACAACAACAAATAAATATGAGATAGTCTAAGTATTTAAATATTATTAATTTTATAAAAAATAATATATTATAAATAAGATAGATGAATGTAGTCCACAATTTATCACGTTTTATATATAAATAGATGACTAAAATAAGTGTAAAAATCATGGATGTTTTATGTATATTTAACATTCAATACTAAAAGTGTTAGCTATTTGATTCTTACTATTTGTAAATATTTGTCTCTTTAAATTTATTAATTTATATTTTTTCAATTTATCTAATATTTTTAAAAATAATTATTAATATACTAACAAGATGTTTTAATAAAAAAATTATTTTTTATTATAATACCAATACTAAATATAATTAATTATAAAAATATAATATATAATATTTTTATTATTATAATAATAAAAATAATTATGTCAATATAATTAACACACTTATTAAATAATACTAGAACAAAATATAGTTAATTATAAAAATATAAAATATAATATTTTTATTATAATAACAATAAAAATAATTATACTAATATAATTACTCCTAAAATTATGGTCATTTAACAAGTGGGATCATATTCATACCTAATATTGGAGAGGCGACCATTTTGGATGTGCTTCACACTTTGTTCACGCTTTTACCTAACAACATAATTGCAATTATAGAGAGATAATACCTTTCCTTTAATGTGCTACACACCCATTTTTTTATTCGATGGCTAAATAAAATTAGAATTAAATTTATCATTATATGCTTTGAGCGACAAATGGGGATTCTCTACTTTCTGTATTTTATTTTTTTTTAAGTTAACATAACCTAATTTTATTCTAATATAAATATTCATTTTTATTTTTTAGAAATAACTTAAAATAAATATAATAAAAGGAGCCATCTTAGCATATTTCTCTTTATTTTCGGGGCCATCATCCACGTTTAGTACTCAGTTCATGAGAATAGATTTTGTCCTTTTACGTGATAATATGATACTAAATTCCAAGCACATAGTAATCCTTTGTTGCTTTATTCCGCCAATCTCTCTCTTTTACTACAAGTGCTTTCACTTTATTTTTCGGGTTTTACATATAAAAAAAATTAATAAAAATGGATAGATATTAAATTTGATATAAATATCAAATTATGTAATCTAATATTATTTATAAATATATTTAAATCTACGTAATTATATTTAATTAAAAGCTTTGAAGTTATTTTTCAAATTTTACAAAAAAATCAAATTAAAAAACGTCTATACATCTTAAATTAATTTGATATGAATACGAAATAATTTAACACGGTATTATTTATAAATATAATTAAATTTATATAATTGTATCTAATTAAAAACTATAAAATTAGTTATAATTATAATATATTTTTAATACATAATAGTCTTATAAAATTAATTAAGGTGCATGCCTTAGTGTTCAAATATAAAATGTTCATTTTGACCTTGTCGTTTCAAAGAGACTAATAAGCTGGGGATTGATTTATGAGCATGTTCTATAATAAATTTTTAAAATATTTAATTTTGTAAATTAAGGTTTGTAACAAAGTTTATTATTATGGTCATGTATTTGAGATGCTATGTTATTATTTAAAAACTTTAATTCTCCAAAATAATTTGAAAATTTAAAACTAATTACAATATTTTGTATTAATATAGAGTTAAACAAGTTTAAAAAACCAACTAATACAATGTGTATGTAAAATATATAGCTAGATCAAGTCAGCTTAAAATTTTTTATTTGTATTCCGGGTTCACAATTTGCAATACATATTAAATTTGTGTCATGTTTAGATTAATGCAAATTCAAATTGGGTTAATTTAAATCAATCTAAACAAATTGTATCATAGTCAATATTATATAAAAACTATTTAAGAGTTTCTTATTATTGAACTAGCCATAGAATATATATTTTATTAGTTAAAAGAATTAACATTTATTTAAAATGTAAGTAGTAGGGGTTAGAAATTTAATATTGAATGACACCACACCTTACCAAATTGATTATCAAAAAATGGGCACCATATATAATTAGATATAATAATATTTTGAGCAATTAAATTTGGAATTTTTTTAAAATAACACAAAAATTGATAAAATCATCATTTTCAAAATAACAAACTATTGGACGCTGATTTTTTAAAAATAGGCTAATTTTTTTTGTCGATTTCTCAAGAATCGGTTAAAAAATTATTACATTGTGTTTTTATGAACTGTTAAATTTTTAGCCAGCAAATTTTTTTTTTTTACCATTTAGGTTTGTTACATCGGTTTTCATAAGCGAGAAAATTTTGTCTTTCTATCGATACAAAACTAACTGTGTTTTGTAATAGTGAGATTTAACTTTGTATTTCGAGGAATACCAAAAATACTTTTCTTAAGGTCCTTGCATGTGTAGTAGATCATGCATGCAGTTCAATATTTGGAAAGGTGAATTTCTTTCTTATCATATATAGTTTAGCTTAATTCCAAGAAATGCAACAAAGAAATATGACCCTAGTTCTTCCTTCTTCTTTTATTTATTTATTTTTTGTTCAAAGATAAAAGATTTCATTAAATGCATAAAAAACTTACACTTATACAAAACCCTAATATAACCTAAAAAACAACATATATATACCATCTAAAAATCCAAAGCAAACCGTCTAACAAACGGATCTGATCCTTCTCTTTAAGGTATGATATACCACTGTCATATGCCCCAAAAAGAAATTCAAACCTAGACAAAAATCTTCTACACCACCAAAATGTAGTTTAACACTAGTTTAAGCTAGATAAAAATAACATTCTTGACTCAAAAATTTAAGATTCATTAACAGCAATCACTAACAAAACATAAAACAAAAACTAAAAAAACACCACCATACAATCCAAAGCCCTCACAATAACCAAAATAAATAAATAAATAAATAAATTAATTAAAATCACAATTGATTCTACTTCCTATGTGTAGTATTAATTGATACAGACGTTGCGTCGATTACCAAGTCAATCAAGATTTTTTTTTAAATTTTTTTTTGCTATTTTTTAAATTGATTAATAAGTATACTTACTTTAAATTACCATTTAAATACTCTTTATTATATTAGTAACGAAATCATTAGAAAACTTTGGAAAAAAATGAGTCCAAGAAGATTGAAAAGCTTTAAAGTGATAAAATCGAACTTGCATGGTGACAACAAAGGTGGTGGCGACGGTAGTGGAAGAGCAAAGAATGGATGGCAATGATGGTAGAGCAGAAAACAAACCTGTTAGCAACAAAAGACCGCAGGTTCCAACAATTGTGAGACTGATGAGATAAAATGATAGAGATGGAGATGAAGGTATTAAATCATACGATAATTCAAAGCAATGAAACTAGTTCTTGTTAACCAACACTTAAAATTAAGTTATGTAAAATTTGCATTGTAGTTATAAAAATTCAGTTACACACATACGTAATCTCAATTACACAAGTGTATGTTTCTTGAATTTCCTTCATTATATTAAGTGAATCAAAAAGAAACCAAACTAATTAGATAGGCTATACCTTCATTTTTGTCTTAGATTTTATGCTTTCGTATTAATTGTTATACATCTAACAATCAAAAGTCAGGCTCCAAACTTTGGCCTTATTTGGGAGGCCGTCGATTGAATCGTCAAATATATTCCAAATAATTCATTAAATACATGACAATATCTTATTATAATTAACCCCATATTATAATAATACAGTATTTAACTTATCGTATTTCTTTTTTATTTGTAATAATTTTTTATTAAAATATATGTCAAGTAATTAAAACATAATTAAATTACGATTATTTAATAAAAATAAAAGTTAAATTAATATAAAATTATTTAAGAAGAAAATCAACAACAATAATATTAAAAATATATATTTAAATTTAAAAAAAATTAAAAACCAATAAGACATTAAAATAAAATATCAGTAATTAACAAATGTTAAAAAAATTATTTTATAAATTTTTTAGTATTAATTGTAACTATAAGATTCTTGTTATAATTAAGTTTTAATAATTTGATATAAAAATAATAAAATTTTAATAAAAAATAATTTAAATAATATAATTTATTCTTAATTAATTATTTCTTAATATAATAAATGATATTATTTATAATATAAATAATAATATTTTATTAAGAGAATTTATTACATTTTTCTCTGCTCTAAATTAGTAACTATGAGAGGTCAGATCTTATTTAATATTTTGTCGTGTGAATTAAGAAATTGTTTGAAAAAGTGTCAAGTTTTTAACAACTAATAAAAGTAAGCTCGTAAATTCAATCTAATATAAAGTGTAATGTCGTGTGACTTTTTATTTTTTTATTTAAAAAAAAAAAACCCTCAAAACTCCTTCGCTATTTTTTAGCAGGGAATCTCTCATTAGTCACTACCAAAAAGGAAACAAAAATCTGAGAAAAATAAATAGAAGCATCAATTTCGATTTACAACATTTTGTCTCCGCCCACATGTTCGCATTCCTTTTACTATGAAAAAAGTTTGCAAACGCTGATTGCTGAGATGGCGTGGAAACTGGAAACCCTGCTTTGAAAAAGAAAGTAAAGCAACGTACGTAAACAGAAAAAAGTGAGAGGGCGTTAGAATTGAGACAATGGGAGATCTAACTCTAACCGACATGGGTTGAAGCGAAAGCATCTCAAGTTGCTGTTGATAAAGAGCAAACACTGAAGAGAAGTGTTATAGTTTGTTCCAAGTAAGTGAATGATTTTCATGCTTCCTTGTGCTTTTCCATTTCTTTTCAGCAGAATCGATGCCGCGTAATCGAAAGTCTTGCCTTGTTCGTGCGATTCTGAACCTTATGCGTTTTCAAATTGGGGTGCGTGGTTATTATACTGCTTTCATATATTTTAATCCTCTGATTTTTAATTCACTTGTATTAGTCTAATAATTTTAAAATAAAAATTATATATTTTTTTAATAAAAAGTAAAATATATTTTATCATTATTTTATTAATAAAAATAAAAAAATAAAATCGAAATAAAGTGTGAGTAGACGAGAAAAAAAAATCGAAATAAAGTGTGAGTAGTAGAGAAAGTGAGTGAGAGAGAAAAAAAAGAGATGAAATGGATAGAGAAAGGAAGATGGAAGGAGAGAGGAAGAGAGGATTCTATGTTGTTTTTAATGTTTTTTTATTAATAAAATATATATTTTTATTTTATTTTAAAAAATTTTAATTTTTAAATTTTTTAACTTAATTGATAGTATTTGAACTAAATAAGGTCACTTAAAATAATTGAGAATTAAAGTGTAAGAAAGCTATAATTTGACTTTCATTTTTTTCACTTATTTTGCATAATAATCTGAATTTTGGATTTTTTTTTATTTATTGATTAGATAGTATGTACAGAATTAGAAACAGAAGTTTACTTCTTTAGATTTGTTGGGCAATGGGCATCTATTTTGATCAGGTAGTCGGTGTTTCTCATATTTTCACCAAGCCCTCGAGATTTTAATCCAAGTAATAAGAATAATCTGAATTTCAGTTGTTGATTTTGGTGGACAGTTTTGTGCAGCAGCAAGAGATGGCTAACTTGTATGTTGTGGAGAAATTTTAGATTGGGTGACTTCTGTCCATATTATCAGCTGGTTCCGAGTAAAAAACATTTCTAGTCTCCTGGTTCAGAGCCTTGCCAAGATCATATCGGAACGTTCGTCTTCGCATTATTGGCAGGAGATATGGCAACTGCAGATTCTAAACGCAAGTATTCTTGGTGGTGGGACAGCCACATTAGTCCAAAGAACTCAAAATGGCTTCAGGAAAATCTTACAGGTAGTTTATTCAATTAGTTTGCTGCTAGGATGATATTTTGTCAATGATTCTTGATTTAATTCCATGCATGCATCTTTCACTGATCACTAGAGTTTTAGATTTTACAATTATGAACATGGAATTATGGTTCACATTGTACATAATTGGAGGCTCTAGATAATTGTGGTTTACTGACAGTTTCCAGTTTTGTGCTGTGTGTATGTGGCAATTTGGAATTTGGCCAATTACTTTAACATCTCCATTAGGCAAATTTGAACCAGTAGCAGCCCTTTTCATAATTGATGCAGCTGGTTTTGAAGAGGGACAAAAAATCCCAATTATGGATTTCTCAGTAATTATTTCTCTAAAATAAATAAAATATAAATTCAAACGTTGCTTGATTTGTTTCACTCTTACCAATGAAATGTAATGTGTATTGTGTTTAAAGCTTGAAGAATTGAAGAAAATAATTATGCTAATAATCATAATTACTTCGTATCAATTTTTGGATACATTAAGTTAATAATTATATAACCAGTAACAAATTTTTCACAATTTAATCACGTATTTTATATTTAATATTTATTTAAAAATATATTTAATTTTAATAAAATAACTATTAAAATATTTTTTACTCTACTACATTATTTAATATATTAGACACTAATTTTTATTTTTAACTATTTATCACAATCAAATAAAAATATATAAAAATAAGAATAAATAAAATTCAATCCAATCATTTTAAATATCGTATGTTTTATTATTAGAAATATATTTTTATATAATTATATAACTATATGTATATAAAAAAATAATATTAATATATGTTCGATTTGATTAATCACAGTTTTGATATTGTAATAACTATACAAGTATCACACCTTATCAATTACGATTATTTTTAGTGAAATTATCAGAATTTTAATTATTCACTATTAAAATATCCCTCCAAACATTCGGGTAAATTACCTCCCGAAAATAATTGTAAGATTCAGGTTCATTGACCTCTGTTATAACTGATCACTCGAATTATCAGAAAACCCCATGTAAAACTTAATCATGCTAGGAACTCCTTTGTAATGGAGTATAAGATAACTTGTTTTCAGATCTTTTTATCTTTTTAACGTGTTGGTCATGTAATTGCTTATGGTTCATTGCAGCTACTAGTCGATCTTAGTTTCTCTGTCCCTCGATAACAAAACTGCAAAGTGTCTAGCATGTAATTCCAGGTTTATGATACAATAATTCATTTTACAGTAATCCTGTCTTATTCACGGCATATAAAGAATTAAAGCATAATTCTATTTCGTGCATTGCCTTGATCAGTTGATCTCTTTCCTGTGCATTATAGCATTAATTTTCCCCTGCTCTTTTTGCTGCATGTACAGATATGGACTCCAAAGTTAAACAGATGATTAAGCTCATTGAAGAAGATGCAGACTCCTTTGCGAGGAGGGCAGAGATGTATTATAAAAAACGCCCCGAGCTTATGAAATTAGTTGAAGAGTTCTACCGAGCATACCGTGCATTAGCTGAAAGATATGATACTGCAACTGGGGTGATTCACCAAGCTCATCGAACCATGGTAGCAGCATTTCCTAATCAAGTTCCCTTTGTATTGCCTGATGAATCACCATCTAGTTTGACTGAGATAGATCCACTTACACCAGATATGCCACACCCAATGCATGCATTCTTTGACCCTGATAAAAATCAAAAAGATCCTTTGGGATTCTCATCCCATTTTCTTTCTGTCAAGCGAAGTGGAGCTCTAACTGAAGAACCTGATTCTATAACGAGTAGAAAGGGTTTGAAACAGCTCAATGATATATTTGGGTATGAAGAAGGAATATTCCATGGAAAGTCCGTAGAAGGCAAGGCAAAAAAGGGTCTCTACTTTCATGATACAGAAGATAAAGAACAGAGCTCTCAAAAGAATGGAGCTTTGTCTGAGTCTGATAGAGTTGGGAAGCCTGAAATAGAAATTCTTAACTTAAAAAAAGCTCTTGCTAAACTAGAAGCTGAAAAGGAAGCTGGTTTACTGCAATATCAACAGAGCTTGGAGAGATTATCTAATCTGGAGTCTGAAGTCTCTCATGCACAAGAATGTTCTCAGGTACTTCATGATCGAGCCAGCAAAGCTGAAGCAGAGGTTCAAAACATGAAGGAGTTGCTTACGGAATTGCAGGCAGAAAGGGAAGCTAGTCTTTTTCAGTACCAGCAGTGTTTAGAGAAACCGTCTCATTTGGAGAAGCTTAATGAACGTGCCAAAAATGTTGAAACTGAAGCTGAAGCTTTAAATCAAGACTTTGCTAAGTTTGGTGCTGAAAAAGAAGCAGGACTTTTACATTATAATAAATGCTTGGAGATGATATCAAATCTTGAGGAGAAATTAGTGCACACTGAAGAAGAAGCTAAGAGAATCAATGACCAAGCTGATAAAGCTGAAAGTGAAGTTGAATTCTTGAAGGAAGAAGTTGCCAGATTAACTGAAGAGAAGGAAGCTGCTGCTCTTCGTTACCAGCTATGCATGGAGACAATTACTCAACTGGAGCAAAAAATCTCTTCTGCCCAAGAGGAGGTTCAAAGGCTGAATTCTAAGATAGAGGATGGGGTTGCAAAGTTAAAAGGAGCTGAAGAAAGGTGTGATTCGTTGGTAAAATCAAATCAGACTCTGCAATCCAAGTTGGAGGGCTTCACACAAAGGATGGGATATCAAGGCAAAGAACTTGCGGAGAAGCAGAAAGAGTTGGGCAAACTCTGGACCAGCATCCAAGATGAGCAGATGCGGTTCCTGGAAACTGAAACTGCTTTCCAAACATTGCAGCATTTGCATTCCCAATCTCAGAAAGAACTAAGATCTCTTGTTGCAGAACTACAGGATAAAGCTAAACTTATGGATAATATGGAAACTTATGGTCGAGGATTAGAGGATCAAGTTCAGATAGTCAAAGAGGAAAATAACAGTCTGAATGAGCTCAATTTGTCTTCAGCTGTATCAATAAAAAATCTTGAAGATGAGATCTCATACTTGAAGGAAACAATAAGAAAACTTGAGGAGGAGATTGAACTTAGAGTGGACCAGAGAAGTGCACTTCAACAAGAAATATACTGTCTGAAAGAGGAACTGAATGATTTGAATAAGAAGCACAGGACTATGCTAGAGCAGATAGTGTCAGTTGGTCTTGATCCAAAATGCTTTGGGTCTTCTGTAAATGAACTGCAAGATGAAAATTCAAAACTAAAGCAGATCTGTGACGCTAATAAAGGTGAGAAAGAGGCTCTTTTGGAAAAATCCGTTGTCATAGAGAAGCTTCTTGTGAAAAATGCTCTTTTGGAGAATTCATTTGTTGATCTGAATGTTGAATTAGAAAATGTCAGAAAGAAGGTACAGACATTGGAAGAATCATGCCAGTCTCTTCTAGAAGAAAAATCGGTTCTTGTAGCTGAAAACACCAGCCTGCTATCTCAGTTACAGACTGCAACTGCAAATCTGGAGAAACTGGCAAAAAAAGGCAACTTTTTGGAGAGTTCTCTTTTTGATGCAAACAACAAAGTAGAAGGATTAAGGGTAACGTCAAGGAAATTAGAAGACTGGTGCATATTGCTTAACAATGAGAAGTTTGGTCTCATTACAGATAGAGAAAGTTTAGTTTCCCAGTTGAATATTACTCAGAAAAAACTTGAGGATATTGGAATTAGATACGGTGAACTAGAACATAAACTTTTGGGTTTGGAGAAGGAGCTAGAGTTGGTACATCATATAGAAGAAGGGTTGCGTGTTTCCTTGGTTGCTGAGAAACAAGAACATGCAAGTCTTGCTCGGTTGAATGAAACAAGATTGTCCTACATGGAGTTACAGATCCGTCATCTGCAGGAAGAAGTTCAACACAGGAAAAAAGAATATGAAGAGGAACAAGAAAAAGCTTTAAATGCTCATCTTGAAATCTTAATATTACAAAAATTCATACAAGACTTGGAGGGGAGGAATTTTTCTCTCTTGACCAATCATCAAAAGATTCTGGATGCATCCAAATTGTCAGAGAAACTTATTCCAGAACTAGAGCATGAAGATATTGATCGGCAGGTTGAGATTAAATCCTTATTTGAGCAAAATAAATTACTGAAGGTGCATCAGGTGTTGAAGACTTTAGGCATCGGTGAAAACCATGAATGTCCATCCGAAATGGAAGATCAAAAAATTCTGAAACATGTACTCATCAAACTCGAAGAGACAAAAGATGCTCTCATGAGAAGTTGTAATGAAAGTGGCCAGTTGGCAATTGAGAACTCAGTTCTTGCAACAGTGCTAAGGCAAGTGGAACTAGAGGGGGTCAGGATTATGGAAGAAAAAGACAAATCTGATCAGGAATTCAGGATCCAATTTAGGCAGTTCTTAACAGTGCAAGGTGAAATTCAAAGACTTCGGCAGATGAACAAAGTGTTGAGATTGAAAGCAGTGGAAGGAGATGACAAGGAGAAAGTCTTGACTTCACAGAGACATCTGTTAGAATTTCAAGAGGCCTACAAGAACCAGCAAGAACAGAATCACAAAGAAGTTGAAGAGCAATGTTCCTTGAATAAGAAAATGCTAGAGTTGGAAGAAGAGAAATGCCACCTAGAAGAGGAAAACTTTGTCATATTCAGCCAAAAAATATTTCACAGTAACCTTTATCTGGTTTTAAATGATATCATTTCCAAAAACTCTATGGAACTTGAAGAGCTTAATGAAGGTTATAATGAAATTCATCTTGTTAATGTTGACCTTAAGGGGAAGGTAAGAATGTTTGAGGAGAAGTTGGATGATTTGCAAATAGAGAACTTACATTTCAAGAAGTCCATGAGTAAGTTGTACGATGAGCTGATTATGACCAAATACCTCAATCACCAGTTGAATGGTGAAATGACCAACACCAAGGATATTATGTCTCAAAAGCAAAATGAGATTCAACTATTGGATAGTCAGGTAGTTGCAAGCATTGGTGAACTGCTAATCTCCTCTGTTTGCCAAGCAGTGCTTGAAGGAAAGATTATTGAGCATGTTGAATTGTGCCGGACCCTCAAAACTCAAAGTAATTGCAAAGACATGGAGATTAGAGTGCTCAAAGAAAAAGTTGGTACATTAGAAGATGCAAATGGAGGCTTTGAAAAACGGTTGTTTGCTTATGGGTCAGCTCTCATATCTTTGAATGACTGCATAACATCTCTTGAGAAGCGGACTCTAACACATAGCAGATCTCATAAATTTGATAACAAAAAATCAGAGGTACTTTCTAATATTCGTAGCTACTCATTATTAAGCTTCCAGTCAATTCTGACAAGTGATGGTAATTTCTGTATACAAACTCCTCAACACCTAAACCTTGCTGATATAGATGTCAATATCCAATGAATTGCTACTCTATTGTGTAAGCTTGAATATTTCCTAAATTGAAAGCTCATATTTTACTTATGTCCAGGACCATCAAGTGACGCTACAAGCTGAAACAGATGCTGTGGTACCAGATGGTATTTCAGACTTGCAGACCCTGCAAATTAAGCTTAGAGATATTGAACATGCAGTGATGGAAAAGGAAAGGCTTATGGTTCTAGAAAACCTAAATGAAAATGCTAAACTAGTCAGTTTGATGGAGATGAAAGAGTTAAAGGTTGGAAACAGCTCAAGTAAAGAAAATGATCAGACTAACATGCTTGTCCACAGAAAGGAAGAATTTGGTAGTGGACTTAGCAAAAATGTCAAGCTGAAGAGACACACATACGAAAACCCTGATTCAGGTAATGAAGTTCTGAGCAAGGACATCATGCTTGATCAGGAGTCTGAGAGTTCATCTTATGGAATCAGCAAAAGAGAAATTACTGCAAGGGCTGAAGATCATATGCTTGAACTATGGGAAAACACTGACCAAGATGGCAGCATTGACCTGATGGTTGGTAACTCACAGAAGGTGGCTGCTGCTCCCCCTGACCTATTGGATGTTGTAGCTATAAAAGACCAAAAGAGCCGATACCCTTCTATTGAATCACTGGTTGAGAAGGAGTTGGGCATTGACAAAGTAGAGATCTCTAAGAGTGTTGCAGAGCCCTGTCATGAAGGAAACAAGAGAAGGATTCTTCAAAGACTGGATTCTGATGTACAAAAGCTGACAAATCTTCAAATAACACTGCAAGATTTGAAGAGAAAAGTTGAGGTTACTGATAAGAGCAAAAGGGGAAAAAACATTGAATATGAATCTATAAAGGAGCAGCTAGAAAAAGCTGATGAGTCTATCACAAAGTTGTTTGAAGGAAACCGTAAATTGATGAAGAGCATTGAAGAAGGTGATTCCATCTCCCAGGAAGGAATGTCCAGAGTAGTGTTGGAAGAAAGTGGTAGCATCAGAAGGAGAAGAATTTCAGAACAGGCAAGAAAGGGATCTGAAAAAATTGGACGTTTGCAATTGGAGGTGCAGAAATTACAATTTTTGCTAATGAAACTAGATGATGACAAAGGAAGCAGAGCAAGAACAAGAATCACAGAGCGTAAACCAAGCATCCTTCTGAAGGACTATCTCTATAGTGGTCGGGTTATGACCCGCAAAAAGTCCAAGAGGGCTCCCTTCTGTGGATGCGTGCAGCTACCAACTAAGGGAGATTGAAACGCATGGATTATAGTTTACAGTAATGAGACACTAGTTTCATTATCTATAAGTTTAGTTAGAGTTGCTCTTGTCCTGCATGTCTCACCTTTTGTACAAGAGGATTATGTCTTCTATAGTTTGGAGATACTGCTGTACATGTCAGTCCTTTCTAATAATCGGAGTAGCTGCTCACAAGGAGTTCTATCTGTACCAAGATTAATGAATGTTTTCCTATGAAGCTATTTGTACAGAGGGTTTTCAACACTTTATTTTCCTTGTATGTTTAGATGGACGATTCCATTTCTTTTTTTTTTGGCCAAGACATGCATGTGTATTTGATCAATGCCTACCAGGGAGCAAAATTTCAACACCAAAAGGAAAGTAAATGAATAACTTGTGATGCGGCTTCTTTGGGCTGCCTTTTGAGTAGAAAAATACTATTTTATCCCTAACCTTTTCAATTTAACCATTTTAAACTATAAATCTATTACATGTCACACTTTTATTTTTATTGGATTTATTTTGAGTATGAGAGAAAACTTGAAGAAAATTTGCAGCAACAATGGCTAAACTTATTCTCTTTGCATGGAGGCCTTCTAGTAGTTCAATCTTGAAAAATTTTGTTTTCAATTTTCTCCCCTCCTTTCTAAGGTTATCACCTTACTTTTTGTTTGTAATATTTCTCACTATTTTAGAAATCTCTTTTTAGCTCTTTCATCTTGAACATTTCTATGGAAGCTTGGAGGATTTAGAAGATGATGCTGATGATGATGACACAGGTGATGAAAGACGGAACCTTTTGCTGGGTGAGATCAAAGCTCAGCTCCTTTGACACTAACCTTGATTATGTGGTTGACACTAACGCTAGCAACTTTGTTGTTGACGAAACTATTGCAATCAGTAGCATCAAATTAGATGAAGATAATGAAGAAATGATGTTTACAACGAATAAATGGTCAAACATAGAAGATATCTATTTTATTATGTCAAAGAGTTCTAATATATTATTGCTTCATGTTTTCTGAAGAAATTTTGATGCAATGTGCCTACACATGTCTCATTATACTTAAGAAGTTAAGTGGTAATGTACTTATAAAGAATGAACATTCTCTAAATGGCATGACTCGTTTTGGGATTTTTCTCTAAAAGCAAAGTCACAAGGTTTAACTGAACTGTCAAATTATGATCGGGGTTTGCTGAACTTATAATTATGGACCAAAGCAAATAATTTCGTGTCACGTGGAATGGGTCTCATTCCGCTGTAAATGAACGAATTAACCGTTTTGTATAAACTTTTCTGCCAAGTAATTCATCCAATCACTAAAATGAAGAATACATAGCAAATAAAGAAGACTTAAAAGTATTATATCGTAGTTTATGTAGTATAATCGCTGGTCAGTCTTAACTTCTTAATTGAATCTTTATTATATTTAAAATTCTGGACTTTAAATTCTATTGTACTTTTTTTCTATGATTGAATGAATTTTCCATATTTCTATTAAAGAAAAAAGAAGAAGAGGAACTTCAATTTAACAGATTGTGTTATACTCGATTGCTTGAAACATATTTATGCTAAACTTAATTGTTCCAAATATAGGAAAATATCTTTTGTTCTTACTACTAACTACACCACTTAATACTTACTCCTTGTTATACAAATCTCATATCATATATCTATGCAGCTTTGCATTGCCAGTTCTGTATAGTAGTACTATTCAAATAAAATAAGCAATTGAATTTATACGACACAATAAATGGAATAAGCGAGAAACAAATATATTTAATATGTTGATGCAAACTCAACTCATGTGTCAGGGTTTCTTGTATTTAGTTATTATTTTGAGAAGTTACAAGCATTTTGGGCTCGAATCATGGATATCAGTATAGAGAAAAAAAGAGGGAAAAAAATTACTACATTAGGAAGTAATTTTCACCGCATTGAAGAAATTCAAGCAGATTAAAGGTAAACAAATAAAAAGAGAGTCTTTACCAAAACTATGACCAACCCTTTTTCAGATTCCATTCAGGAAGATAGAATGATCAATGAATTAAAAAAATTTAAAAGGAAAAGAAACAAAAATGGAGCTGAAGAGTTTTTGTACCAGAAGTATCCCACCACTCAGAATCAATGGATTTGGGTTCTATACGAACAATTCGACTTCTTCAATTTTCTGGATTCCTTTTTGTTTTTCTTGGATTTCTTCTGAGGAGCCATGACATAATCATGGAACTATCCTCTGTTTCTACAGTTTGAAAGAATGGCATAGATGTCGCCCTTCACCAAAATTAACCCTTTGCTTCAGACCAGGCCTAGTAAACTGAAATCTGCAAACGATAAAATGAAGGCAGACCTAAAGATGCAGAGAGCTTATATAAAAGTTACAAAACGCTTTCACACGACATGTCGTTTTGGGTCAAGTGCATAGTCTCTCTTTTTAGTTTTTCCCTTCAATTTTTTTCTTTCTAGTAGTTTTGTTTGATAAAAATTGTGACTTCTGTACCTTTAATATGGAAGAACGACGCTTGTTCTTCTTTTGATATGAATATTAATATGAATTCACTTGTAGTTTGTAGTTTGATGGCAATGGCAAATATTTTTTGGAAAAATAAAGCATTAAACGTTCAAACATAAAAGTCATTTTTTCAAAGAGAAATAAGTGCTTAATGTCACGACCTTAAATTTCAGATAACGATCGTGCGGCATTTAGCACGGTTCGTTGCACTAAGCCTGCCTTTCCCCAAACGAATTCTCCAAAGATATTAGAAAGAGAGTTTGTAAATAATGCTTTGTATTGCTCTAGAGAGAGTTTATGTTACAAGATGTTAAAAATTTCCAAAAATTTCCCAAGTTGAATACAAATGAAGACCAATGGATCTATTTATAGTGTGACTTCTAAGCTTAAGACTATGTCACCACTTTCTAGATTCTTCTAGCTCTAGAATATACAAGAGAGTTCTTGTTTTATCTACATTATGCCACAAGGGTCTAGGACCTTCTAGCCAACTCTAGAGTCTTCTAGGTTTGTCTAGCTCCTTCATGCACGTTCCGTAAGCTTCCAGCGGTTTCTACATCCTTCATGAACCATCCGGCATGTTCTAGAATATTCTAGTCCATTCTAGCACTCTCTAGCGTGCTCTAGAACATTCTAGGGTCTTCAAGGCTTGAGTTGAGTCCGCCCAACTCTAGCGCTTCCTAGACATCTCTAGGCCACTCTAGAACCTTCTCATGTAGAAAAGTCTAAATCCTTTAGACAAACACCATTTATTTTGGATTTTTAGGGACAATTCGAGCGGGACGTGACATTAAACTAACATGTGTCGTTGTCAAATATGCAGGCTGCAGTGCAACGATGCAACCATTCAAATAAAGAAAGTATTTTTGTTATAGCTTTTCATGTGTATCAAGGTAACTTTAAATTAGGGTGTCTACGGTCCGATCAGATCCAATTTTGAGTAAAAAAAATTAATCAAATCGGACTTTTCATATTGTTCAAACTAGATCGAATCAAACCATTTGATTATTAAAAATATTATAACCGAACGATTTGATCCAATTTGGTTAATGATTTTTAACGGTCCAATTAATAATTCATAAATATGATACAACATATATTATTTTAATTAAAAGAAAAATAAATACGTTCATATGAGAACACTTTCTTGATTGAATTCAATCATATCAAATAATTGATTTTTATCCTCTGGATAAGATTAAGATACCATTAATTCAAATGAAATACTTTGAAAGTAATGTTTTATATAATAAAACATGAAAATATCACTAAAGAAGCTCAAGGAGTGCTTCAAAAACAAATGCTTGATTTTATCTCAAGTACTAAACACAAAAGTTTTCTTTTACATCTAACTTGATGAATGATGCCTCTAACCTCAGGTCCTCAACCCAAGCATCTGAACTGTCACAATTAGGATGAATGCTTACTTCAAAAATAAGTTAATTAACTTCTCTAAAAATTAACAAATCTATATACATCTTCTAAGTCACATTTAACTATCCATGAAACACATGTATCGCTTTTACTGATGTTAGGAGATAAATTAAATAACTAATCCAACCTAGTTTTGACCTTTGAAGCCAAAAAATAGCACATGTATATTATGGTTCTAAAATCACATGTTAAATTATACATAATATATATTTACATTAGGTACATAAACTAATATACATTATGTACGGTTTACAATAACATATTTACATTGTACAACTTACTATTTTGGTTTGATTCAATTTTATACAATTTGTACATACTAGTTTGGCCCGGGCTCAAAGTTTGACGTATTAGCAACCATCGAAAATGTGTATTTTTGAATTTCCGTTAGAACCCAATTATACACAAAAATGTGAATCAGCAAGAGAAAGAAAAACAGAGAAGCATACCAAATGCAAATCAGGAATAAGATTGTGGTGCTTCGGAATTAGGATTAGGGTTTCCACGACAAAGATCATCGATTAAGTCGCCTAGTTCTTTATGAGCAAATTCTCTTCCAAACATGAAACCATACCTAAAAATCAAGAATAAAAAATTGAAAATTTAGGATGTGCATGCTTAATGATTCCAAAGAAAGTGATAAAAATTAGAGAAATACCAAAAAGAAATAGCCGAGAAGGCACCAATAGTGACAATAGTGTGAAGCAAATGAAGTTTTTCTACATTTCTCTTGTTGTTGGGTTATAGGAATTTGGTCTAGGGGTATCCATTGTCCATAGATGACAAGATTGGAGGTGAGGTAACGATAGCTAACTGGTGCTAGAGGTGGCAAGGATAAAGATTAGGGGTTTAGGGTTTCGAAGAGAAATCGGCTCGTAATACAAAATTGCAAATGATTTTGTTATATAATACCCGTTCTAAATAATTTTTTAATATATTATAACGATCCGATCGGTTTAAGAATTAGTATAATCGGACTAGACTGTTTGAAAAATGATTTCAATTAATATAAACCAGACCGGACCATGTGATTTATAAAATTGTTCAACTCATTCCAGGCAGGTTCGATTCTTCGATTTAAACTGGTTTGGTCCAGTTTTTGGACACCCCTACTAGGTTCGATTCTTCAGTTTAAACTAGTTTGATCGAGTTTTTAGACACCTCTACTTTAAATGAAAGTTCAAAGGTATTTGAAAATCACTATGCATAGTAGTTTTAAAAATTTAAGAATTAATGTTTTTCCTTTTAAAAGAATTAGACCATACTTGTTTTTGAGACAAATAGTTTATAATTCATACCTAGATCTTAAAAAATTATTAATATGTCACTCAAAATACCTTACATTATTTTAAGGTCAAATACTTTAATAGGTGTACGAGTAGTTGTCAATTTCATAAATAAAATGTTTTAATGTAATTAATTTAATTAACTTAAGGACTTAATTGATTTTCATGTTTATTCGTTGATAGAACTACCTTAAGGTAAAAAAGTTCAAAAGTTGTTTATTTTAGATAAAATTTATTTGTACATACAACTCCATTTCCTTTTTGAGTTATTGAATTAGTAATCTCATACATTAGCTCTTTGGTATACAAAAAATGTTATTTTAACCAATTTTAGCTCAATGATCGATATCTAATTCAATCGATTGAGAAGCTCTAATATTGCATTCTAATTTATAAAAAAATCATATTTTAAGGTTATATTTTATTCTTAACTCAATTTTCTTCTTTCCTAATTTATTTAAAGTTGGAATTAAATAGATTTTCTATCCCTTATAAACACCAATTAGGTTTTTAATGGTTAGGAAATCACTTTCATTATTGTGTCTCTTCACCACACTTTTCATTAGAGCATAAAAAATTGCATGTTTTTATAACACACAAATTTTACAGTTTTATTCATTATTTTTTAGGATCATATAGTTTATTCTTTCTTTGTGTAAGGATTATAAACATTGTTTATTTTCGTGAATAAAATATTTGCATGTAAAATTGTTTTTAAGCATTATCAAGTCTATCAAGCAAAGTCAAAAAAACGTCAAAATTTTAGATAATCGTACCTCAGGTATATCTGTTATAAATATGATATATGGAATTACACTCATGCATTTAATAACATATGTTCATAAATATAAAATTATTTTTTGTAGTTAAAATACTTATTTAAACTTGAATCAATTTATAAAATTACCACTTAGCCTATTCTTTAATGTATTTTATTGTTTTGAATATATATCCTAAATTTTAGGGTAAAATATAAGATAATATATATGCTAAAATATAGAATAAGATATATGTTAAAATATTAGATAAAATATAACCTAAATAATAGGTTAAATCTTAGCCTAAAATCTACTTTAAAAAGAACTATTATTTAAATAAGAGTCTTTTTTTGTTAATGAGTATTACTAATCATAATTGTAATAGAAAATATATTTATGAATTACATAAGATTAAGAGTTTTAATTTTTTCTATAAATAAAACTTATTGCTCATTTTTTCAATCAACCATAAAAAAACATTATTATCTTCTTCTTAATATTTTCTCTCTATCTTGTTTTGTATATATAAGATTATAATTTTGTAGGCTTTTTTATTTGATTAATCTATCAAACATTAATGATTGTGTTTGATTAATTAATAAGTCTAATTAATTTATGATTTTAATCATATGTTCTTATAATTTCTTTATTTTTGTTCTTGAATTATTATATCAAATAATTGTGTGTCATATCATAATTATTTGGTTTGATTATTAATCTTTAAAAAAGCTATCATTAATGAACTTGAGCTTAAATTGATTCTTCTAGGGTTGATAGTTAATTTTGATTTATTTGATATATTTATTAAATTATCTATTTAAGGTTATTTATTATTAAATCTGTTCTAAAACACACACTGACATTTATGTTTTTGTGTTAACCCTTTTGTAATTGATTTGTGAATGTATATGATTGATGAAAAGTTTATTGGAACCTTGATCTGGATACCACTTACGTTAATATTAAAAACTATGAAAATAGAGTAAGGGCTCGTAGTAAGGTACATTGGAACAATATCCTACGAAGTATAGCATAAGACCGAGTTTGTACTTCAATATTTTTTTGTAGTGGAAAGTTAGGTAGTCCAGTAAACCGGTGGTTTTTTCTTTTAGGTCATGGTTATGACTTAGGTTGTTTCCACCTAAAAACATCGTATGTTATTATTTCATTTTTACAATTTATTCTTATACACGAGATTATCAATTAATAAAAATTAAAAATAACTTATTCACCCTCATCAATTCATCATATCTGTCATAATTTATTAAATTAATTATCTAGATTTAAAGAAGATATTGTTATTGATCTTGAGATAAATCTTTTACTTTGAGATTATTAGAGATTTTGTTTAATTGGTGAATTTACTGACTTAGGATTATTTATTATTTAATCTATTTTAAGACACTTTTTAGAGGTTAAGATTGACACATTCTATAGTTCATGAGATTCAAAATATCGAAACTTTGATCCGAATAAAACATACTACTTTAGGAGACTGAAAATAGTGATGACTTACTAGTAAAATATATTAGGATTTTATCTATAAGGGTATTCTAAAACTTGTTTTATACTAACCATTATTTTTCATAATGAATAAGTTTTGTGGTCTCGGGATAAATGATTTTTTTCTTAAGTTATTATTTTGACCTAGATTATTTCTATCTAATAATCATGTTTTTTTTATTTATTTATACATACGTGATAACATATCATCATAATTAGATTTTAAATTTTAAATTAATAATTTTTAAAATAAGATATCTACTTACTCAAATGTTTCTCTTAAAAATAAACTCAGTATATCAAATCCCACTTCATTTTCAAATCACTTTCATTGAAATCACGTATAACATAAGCACATCTAAACGCACATGTTCGGAGAGACCATGGCTTGAACCTTATAATGAAAAAAAGGAAATACTTGATCGATGTTACATTATTTGAACAGAAAACAAAATTTGAAGTAGTTGCAAGAGCTATCTTTGCAAAAAATCTAGAATTTCCCTTTTAAAGATTCCAACATGTAATATACATTTTACAACTTACATGATAATGATGGAAAGGGCAAAAATACCTCCAACATTGACCGGCCATTGCAGGGTTGTGCTTAAATCATGAGACTCATTTTTCAATAAATTTACTTCAATGAGCCGTATACAAATGATTGCACTCTAATTTATAATATTATACAAAACAAACCTGGGGGCAGAATTTAATCAATTGCAAATAGCTAAGCTAAACATTGTTCCATGTCCCTGACTCATCTTTAGCACTAGGGTTTGGCTTACATGTATGAAGCATATAATTGCAGGCTCTAACCGCCTCATCAACAGTGAGATAAATCCATTCATGTCCTATTTTCTCAATGAAGTCAGATTTGTTCAGCTTCTTTATCACCTCCCCACCAGGGTTGGCCAATACAAGCTAAAAGCAATACCCATATAAGACCATTTCGTCACAGTTTAATTTAACAGAAGAATGAAGATTAAAGAGTATGTAATGATTAAATGTACCTTTAGGCCTCTTCTATCAATAAGCTTATTCACCTCTTCAAACATACTTATTCCACTTGTATCTATGTTACCAACAGCTGCAAATGAAATAGATATAGCAAGTCAGAGCCTATGGCAACAGTCGATTTTATGTGCTAAAAAGTTTTCTAGTAGTTATTTTGGAGCAATATTGAAGTTGAAGTAGAGCCACTATTGCTTACCACTCATATCCAATATGACATACTGTAGGCTAGTTAACCCTGAAGATTTTATTCTATCTTCCTCTTCGTCAATCCACCTTGTGATCCTATGAACAAAGTAGTAGTAGAATAAACAAATGCAACCAAGAAGTACAAATTGAAAACTATTTAACTTTTGATTGATATCACTACCTTTCTCTCAAATAGTTGGAATTGGCAAAATAAATAGGAGCATCAATCTCAAGTATGAAAATTCCAGGAACACTATTCGCATTTGGATATTGTTCCAAATTCCTGTACATCATGGAATTTGGGATGTTTCCTTGAACAAATGTTTTAGGCCTTGCTATAAACAAGAGAACTCTGAGAATAGAGATTGCTACCTGCATAATTTACAGAAAATGTGTTACAACAAATGCATTCTGATAAAAGATTATACGACCAAAATATATAAATAAATAAATAAAAGATTTTTTTTTTTTTGGGATCATACCGCTATGACTAAGCCAACTTCAACGCTGCAAAAAACTACACCACAATAAGCACCAATGCAGACAAAGAAGTCAAACTTATCGACCTTCCAAAGATGAAGAGCTGCTTCATAATCGATTAGGCCGAGCATTGCAGATATTATAATTGATGAGAGGACCACAAGAGGAGTGTAATGAAACAAGGGTGTCAAAAACAACAGTGTAAACATCACTGCAATTGCCATAACAACATTTGAAGTTGCTGTTTTACACCCTGCATTGTAGTTCACTGCTGATCTCGAAAATGGCCCTACATTTTTTTTTATAATTTCCAATGAGAAAAGGCCGGTTTCATATCAATGATAAAAGAAAAGGAAAATCATTTTGTGAGATATGGTGGTACCAGTAGTGAGGTAACAAGAAGTGAAGGAACCAGCAATGTTCATCATCCCAAAAGCAATCATTTCTTTGTTTCCATCAATGTGGTAATTTTTAAACATGGCAAAGCTTCTTCCCACTGCTATTCCTTCCTGCACAAACCCATATACCCAATTTTCTGCTTAGCAAAGAGTTAAGAAGATGAAGCAAAATAAACTTAATCCACTTATATTATTTTTTTCTTTTTTCTTTTTGGGGTTATGAGTTCTGTACTAGAACTTGGCTAATCATCAAGAAATCTAAACAGTAATATGAAGCCTTTGTCCAATTGTACTACGTTATATACTTAATGGAATTACATTGACTTCCTGACATGAGATATAAAAACCATCAACAAACTGCATACGGTGGAAATGCGGTATAACTTAGCTAGAAGCTACTTACTTTAACTGTACATTTATCCATATTTATTTTTATTTTTACACGATGATCATAAGATAACCTAGAAGCTCCTTAATTTTTGTTTTGTTTGGCTAAATAGACAGCAGTAAGTCAATAACACATCAACCCTTTTCTTAATTCTCCCTTCTTTACTTGCAACAAAATATCGAGCACAATAATTTGAACAAATTAAGAATATTCATGGTCTAATTTGGACAACTTACTTAGTTCTTGCTGTTTAAGCACTCAGGATTCAAGTAAAAAAGAATGCAAGGGAGGTTTATTTGGTCTAAGACTCTAAGGCTTGTGTCATCTCGTCAAAATGATACCAAAGTGGCTAAACAAAAAAGTGGTATTACCTAGCCTTTTTTTTTTTTTCTTTTTTTTTTTGGGTTAGAAAAACAAAAGTATTGGGTTAGGTTGCTTACTGGTATGATATAGAAGACATAAGTCAAAACGTAAAAGAATAGATAAGATACTTACAGCAAGAGCAATGATGCCTGTGATGATGCCAGCTTTAATAGCTGTGGTCAGATATGGCGATACAAATACAAGATCTGTGATCGATAGTGGATTCAGCCCCTTCTTCAAGTGTCCTATCTGATTAACATACACCAACATTCATGTTATCACAGCACTTCTTTATTTTAAAATTCAATTAAAAATTACAATTTTTTTATGAAACTCTAACTCAACCTAACTCAACCTAACTCAAATCATGACCTTTTTATATGCGGAAGTAAATCTATACGGTTGAACCACCCACAACCAATGGGAATCATGCTCAAACCCACATTATCTCATTGATCTACACGTTAATCGGATCTCTTGGGACCCCCCAATCACTAAACGGTGAAATTATTGGTGAGGGCCCAAAACTTCCATTTTCTAGGACAAACAGCCTAGGTGCAAGAAGCTAGACGATCAATTATTGCACAGTCCAAGTTATAAAGCTGAGGTCCACATTCTAGGTCAAGTTTAATTTGTTTGGGTTTTATTATAATCAATTATTCTCCTACTTTCACCTTTAATTAAACCCTTTAAAAAAAATAAACGTTTTTTATACTCGGATTTTGTTAGACCTTTTAACTCCTTCAAAAATACTAATTTTTTTTATATTATACTAAAAATAACTTAGGTACGTGCACAATGTTAGAGTGATTATCACAAATCTCATTTATGAAAAGTTTATATTATACCATTAAATTATTTAATTTTATTAAAAAATTATATAAAATAATACTTTTAAAATTTATAAAAATAAAAATAATATTTAATCAATGCACGTTAAATATGAATGACATGTATAACGTTGTTTTAAGTTGTAAAAATATATAATAAATATAATTTATGATATTTTTATTATTACAAGGTTTAAAAAGAATTATTTTTATTCGGAGTGCTTACCACTTCAACGCCGTGTTTTTCGGCATGAGTGACATAAACGAGAACGCTTCCCAAAATAACTGACGTCAGAGGTGCCATGGCTGATATCCAAAAGAACTTTGGCTTCTTCTTGCTCTGCATGTTTTCAAACACAGCCATTAAAACTTAACTTATATTTGAGCTTCCTCATAACAGTTCACATGGGACTAAAGAATTAAAGTTAGTTAGCCATTAATTACATTAATTACCAACTAGAAGGTCCATGTTGGAGTCAATTAATCATCTTTCGAAATTTTGGTTAATTTACAGAAGCTGATTCCATCCTCCCAAACAAAAGCGTAATTAATTATAAAAGGAAATTTGAAAGACTTAATTGTGGAATTATATATATCACGAAGTGAAAAGTTACAGTATATGAGCTATTACTCGGACAGACCCATGAATGCTAATCACAATTTTTCAAGCATTTTTGAACAAATGTATGAACGTGACAAAATGATTTAAAAATGAATTAATTATTCACGTTTCAAAATTAATGTATCACCTAACACATTATAATTAATATATATGAATTTATATATCAATAACATCTCTCGTGGTGATGAGTGCCAATGATGCAAATTCGCATACAACCAAAAGCTACTGTGCTAGTGCTACAGTGTGCAACATAGTAAAATTATCTATAAAAAAAATGAATTATTTTTGAACTTTTCAAAATTAGTAAAAAAAATCCAATTTTAAAATTCCATGTGTTGTGCTGAAAAATATGCATATATCTAGTTTGATATAACGTGAAAAGCTTAACATAAATCATTAATTATTTAATATGGTTTAATTTTTAACATTTTAATAAAAAAAATAGGTTTATTTTCGTATAATATTAATAAATATATTTTTATTTACATTATAAGAAATATTAACAAATATTTTTTTTTCCGACAAGAATTATAAATGAAAATCTATATGGAAAGTTTTGTTATATAAGTAACGTAGGATTAAAGAATTAGCATATATATATATAATATTTATTAATTTTAATTAAAATAAATTAGTAGGTAAGATATTATTTTCTTTCTAGGAAATAGAAAGTTCGATTCACTTACAAAGTATCGAGTTATCATGAGGAAGAAAAGGAAACAACATCCCAGAACTCCACTTTCCCACCTCCACTGCATCAACAAATATAATGCTCGTTGAGATATTTTGTATATGAAGCAAAAGTAACCAATCAACCTCCATCTTTTAAATAATTTAACATAAAATGTTCCATGATGATCTATTCTTGCTCAACTTCTTTACGTTAGTTTCTTTTAAAAAAAATAATTTATTTTCATTAGTATCTACCTTTTTTCCATTTTTGTTGCCTTATATATCGAAATTAATTAAGAGAAATATCATGATTTTAGCTTTAGGAACATGATTTTATACCTATATATGTAACTAATATTTTAGTCTATACCAACACACAAAATCCACGTAGTACACTCTACACTTTGTATTTGTGATACCTCATATCATATCAGTACCTTTTCAATAAATATGAAAACGATTGAGATCCTAGAAATGCTGATCAAACTTTCTATAAATTAAAAGGTGAAAAGTTATATTTGTATAGATTAGATATTAAATTATAAATTTTAAATGTTATAAATAATCAATAACTATTCCATGATATGAGACAATTATATAAGGCATCTATATCAATATTGTTAAGTTTTATATTAATTAAGAATAAAGCAGTAATGTTGTTTATAAGTTTAGGTAATCTTCTAACTCACAAGTTGATTTTTGAGTTCAGAGTTATGCATGAGTTTCTAAGTTGACATTAAAGTTAGATTTTTGGCTTCTTTATACTCTCATCGGTCCTCGTGCAATAAATTTGGACTTTAGTCGATGTAGAAGGGGATGTTAAGTCTCGCATTGACTAAGAGTAAGTCAACAATACTGCTTATAAGTCTAAGCAACCCTCTAACTCACAAGAGGACTTTTGAGTTCAGAATTAAACCTATATTTTTAAGTAATATAAACACGAAATTGTTATAAAAAAATATTTTTCATAATTAAAACCTCAATTAAGAATATCAGATCAATAATACAAATATAAATAGGTAGAGATCATATGAGAAATAACCTTATGTGTTTGGGAGAAAACAGAGTGCAAGACTGATACAACATCAGTGGCATGAGTGAAATGGTTAAGACCAAGAATCCCTTTTAATTGTTGCAGGCACACCACTGTCGCTGCTCCTGCCATGAAACCTACTATAGTTGCATGTGACAAGAAATCCACTATAAATCCTAACCTGCATTTTTAATTTATTTACCAATTTATGATTTTAAGTGGTAAAAAAAAACAATACCTTTTGTCATACAAATTAATCCCAACATGTAAATACGCATACTATTTGTAAATGTTGTTTATTTATATGAATTATCAATAAATATATACAGTTACACTACGAAACAATTCATTACAACTATTCCTTGACCAAAGACCATTATAGAAGAAAAAATATTAAATATTAAATATTAAATATATGTTTTGGTCAGTTTATTTATCTAAATATCCTTATTCGACAATTTTCAAAGCGAAAGTAACAGATCCATAACCGTCCATACGTTTTTTTTTATTGTCAGAAAAATAAAAATAAAAACACGTTTTTTCCCCTAATTATCGAATTTCATATTTCCAAAAACTGACACCTTTTTGCAAATCGGGACAAAAGTCACAAAAACATTTCCAACACAGAACACAGAATGGAGAAATTATTAGTTATTTTAAATATGTGATATAAAATTTAAAATTAATATAATTTCTTTTTAAAAAAATACCCAATAAGATTAATAATGAATATATTTGATTTTAATTTTTGATATTTAATAAAATATTAAATCAAAAATAAGTAAAATAGGAAGTGAAATTAGCATATGAGTAAAATAGAATCTTAGGAAGAAATTAATGGCAGTTAATCTTTCTCTTAATTAATTTACTGACCTTAACAAACCCAAAGAAGCTTGAAACACTCCAGCGAAGAAAGTTGCAGTAAAAGCAAGGTGAAGATACAGAGTAGGATTCTCACTAGCATTAACCTCTTTTCCCAATGTTGAAGCTATAAGAAGTGAAGCTACGGCCACAGTCCCAACAGCTAAATCTTTTGAACTTCCCATCATAGCGTAAATCAATGGAGGAACAAAGCTCGAATCTAATCAGTAAAAACAAATTAACAAAAAGCAAAAGAAGCTAATTAACTTTCACACAAGTAAAATTAATGCACTTACATAGACCATAAATTGGGGGCAAGTTTGCAAGTTTAGCGTAGCTAATCCCCTGAGGAATAGCTAGACTAGCGATGGTGATTCCGGCAATAAGATCAGATTTGAAGAAGTTAAGAGTGTAACGTGGAGCCCACTCAAAAACAGGGAAGAAATACTGAAGACCAAGAATGAATTTTCTGGAGGTAGGTTGGTTCTTGAACTGCCTGAGTGGATCATCGGGAAAGAAAGTCTCTTTGAGAGAGTTTTGAAATGTTTTAAAAAATGGTTTAGGCGGTGGTATAGCTACGCGGTGGACAGTACTATTTGCCTCATTTGCTGATGGATAGGCATAATCTATGTTACCCATTTAATTAGATCAGGAATATCTTATCAAAACACTTTGTGTATTAATCGATCGCTGATATAAATATTATATATTGTTGGGGAAATTATTATGAGACGTAGAAAGAAAGAAAAACAAATTGATTCAAGTAGGTGAGAATTGTAGACGAAGTGAGAGGATGAAAGGTGTAAGAGACACGGGGGTTTATATAATAAAATTATAGAATACAGATCATTTCTTTAATTATTATTTTAACAACAATTAACGTGTCTTAGATAAATATAATTTTAAAATGGTGATCATATAAGGGGAAGAACCCATATTTCAATGTATCTTAAACAGTCCCAAATATTTTAATTTTAGTTATCAGCTGCCCACCTCGTGCTTATTTTTGCTTACAGGAACCCATATTTCAATGTATCTTAAACAGTCCCAAATATTTCAATTTTAGTTATCAGCTGCCCACCTCGTGCTTATTTTTGCTTACTTCTTTCTTCTCTTTTAATTTTCATCTTAAACAGTCCCAAATATATATATATATATATATAATTGAAATTTATGATTAAAAATAAAAAAAAAATGTGAGTTTTATTTCCACAAGAAACGATAAAACGATAATTTCAAGTTAATTTATTGCATTGTTGGACATTTGTGTGGAATGTTCTTTTGACGTGTTGCACTGCTATTACGTCGCCTCTTTACTAATCAAGAATTGAAAATACTAAATATACCTACGGATCAGTACTCATCAAAATCCACAGAACCGTTAACTTGAGTCGGTAACATGAGTCCACCGCACCAAAAAAAACACAGTTAATTGTGGATAACTTTAAATGATTAGCTTCGTATATATAATTCGGATCAAAAATGATTATATCAAAAACCATTTCTATACATACTCATATTCATCCCTAATTTCATATATAAAAAAAATATTTATATACAAAACATATTTTATAATTTATTGTATTTCTCCTAAAAAGTTATTCCCCTAACACATGTGTTGAAAAAACAAGAAATAACTCCACACAAAAGAGCTCTCTAATTTATATTATTATTTTTTTATATTTTCATTACAATTGTATAGTTATATATAAAAAAAAATTATTCCTTCAATTACTCTTTAAATTAAGTATTCCTTGATTTACTCCTTGAATTAAGGATTATTTGTTTTATTCCTTAAATTAAGCTTCTTATTTTATTCCTTGAATTAGGCTCATTGTTTTATTCCTTAAATTAAGCTTCTTGTTTTATTCCTTAAATTAAGAATTAATATCCAATACTCTCCCTCAAGCTGGATCCAGAAGGTTTATGGATCCAAGATTGGACAAGAATCGTTGAAACTGATGAGAAGCCAAGGGCTTGGTAAAGATGCCAGCCAGTTGGTCGAAGCTTCTTGTATAATGTGTCTGAATCACATGTGATTGAACTTGTTCACGAAGGTAATGACAATCAACTTCAATGTGTTTCGTCCTCTCGTGAAACACTAGGTTTGATGCTATATGCATGGCTGCCTGATTGTCACAAAATAAGGACATACGAAGAATTGTAGGAACACCTAAATCATACATAAGACCTTTAAAGCCATATCAACTCACACGCAGTTGAAGCCATTGCACGATACTCAACTTTGGCACTTGATTTGGCGATGACAGTTTGCTTCTTACTCTTCCATGTAACCAAGTTTCCACCGATAAATGTACAGTAGCCAGTGGTGGACTTACGATCAATTGCATTCCCTACCCAATCAACATCACAATACCCCATGATTTGTGTGTTGTCAGTCTTCTTCATAATGATACCACGATCCACTGATCCTTTTAAGTAACTTAAGATCCTTTTAACAAGGGTCAAATGCTCAAGTGTTAGGGAATGAATGAATTGGCTCACAATACTTACAGCATGTGTGATGTCAAGTTTGATGATTGTTAGGTAGATCAACTTACCAACCAGTCGCTGGTAATAACTTATATTCATGAATGGCGTATCCTTCAAGCTAGGTTTGAACTTACTGTCAAGAGGGGTAATGGCTGGTTTAGCATCGCTCATGTTAGCTTCCATGAGCAAATCTAGGACATATTTCCTTTGGTTAAGAAAAAGTCCCTTATGCGAGGTTGTCATTTCTATACCAAGAAAGTACTTCAATATCCCAAGGTCTTTAATTGTAAACCTTTGTTTGAGGGACTGTTTGAGGTTGAAAATCTCGTTAGCGTTATCACCTGTAATTATCAGATCATCTACATAAATCAGCACAACCAATTTGTCTATAGCTCATGTGCGAACAAATAGTGAGGAATCAACATTACTGCTTTTGAAACCAACACTAGTGAGAACTAAGCTTAGCTTGGCATACCAAGCTCGTGGGAACTGTTTCAGACCATAAATAGATTTGTGTAATTTGCACACTAAATCCAGTTCATTACTTTGAAGATGCTTGGGTGGCAATTTCATATAAACTTCTTGTTTGAGATCACCATGCAAGAATGCATTCTTCACATCCATTTGGTACATGGACCACCCCTTGTTTACAGCCACAGACAGTAGCACTCTTACTGTGTTCATTTTTGCAACAGGTGCAAATGTTTCTTTGTAATCCACCTCAAGCCACCAATCTTTCTTTATACCTCTCAATTGATCCATCTGACTTGAATTTGAGCATATAGATCCATTTGCAACCCACGAGTTTCTTTCCTTATGGAAGTTTGGTGATGCTTCATATGTTGTGTTGATCTAGGGCTTTAAGTTCTTCTTGCATGGCTTCCTTCCACACCTCTTGGATGTTGGCCTCATGAAAGTTTTGAGGCTCACTGTAACTCGATATAGTGTTGAGGAATGCGGCATGGATTGGTGTCATTCTCTTATATGACACATAATTTGAGATAGGATGTGTGAGTTTGTAGGTGACAAAGTCTTGAAGTCTTGTGGGAGGTTGCCTAACACACATTGGATTACATCGTGGAGCAAGAGGAGTTATCTTACACTCATTTACATCTTGTACCATATTGTAAGGATCATCTTAATTGTCATCATCTTCATGTAGCTGATGAGTGCTCAAAAAGCACTAAAATAACCATGATTTTATGCACATTAATTGATTAATATATATATATATTTATATGTTTTATCATATATTTATATATATTTGTCTTTTTCGGAATCACGGGTATTTTTATTGTTTTTCAGGTATTTTGGCTTAAAAACGTAACTTAAAGACTCAAAGAGGAATACTGGAAGCAATACATCACAAATATATTAATAAATAAATGGGGAAAGGTCAATAAATATGGAAAAATTGAATAAAATGGGTCAAAAAGGAGAAAATCGCGCCACGCCGTCAAGGCCCCGCCTGCCACAAGACGCTGGGCCACAGAGACGCCCACGTCCGCGCGCCTTCCTGGCTCAGCGCCCGTGCGCGCATCACTCACTGCTCCCGCGCCACCGCCATTTCGCCCCATTTTTTCACAGCGGCCGCTTCATCATGCCGACGTCATCGGTATGACGTCAAGAATTACCACTCCGCGTTTTCACATTTTTTTAACATTTTTTCCCCACTTTTTCTCTCCATCCTCACCTATAAATACACCCTTCTCTTCACTTCATACCATACCTTCAAAACACACTTCTCTCTTCTTTCTTTCTCTCTTTTCTTAGATTTTTAGGTTTTTTTAGTTTTTCTTAGTTTTTAGTTAATTTCTCTTAGTTTTAGAGTTCTTCCTCTTTGGGAAGAACTAGTTATGTTTTTTGTAATTTATTAGCTTTTTGATTCAATAAATGGGAGTGCAAATTCGCTTGGAGGTTTTCCAAACTAGAATAGCATCGAAGTTCTGTAAGGATTTTATTTTCTTTCTGATTATTTTTTATGCTTTATTCTTACATGTTATATTTAATTTGTCTGTGATTAAATTTAACTCTGCTGGTTGTTTATAAAAATGATGTAATAATAACGTTGTTATGCTTGCGAAATATTAAATAGGTAAAAATCTCTAAAATGAATTGATTTTATTTTTATTCAAGATTTTATATCAAGAATGTTAGAGAGAAATATATTATTTTTCATTACAAACTTAAATCTGAAAATTAGATTTTAAGGTTTAGTTATCTGGTCTAATTTAGAGTAGTGCTCTTTTATTTGTTGGTACAATCGCCCGGTAGTTAGAGTGAAGCTCTATTTCAAAAGTTTTTATAAGAATTATTATCTGAAAATGTATTGACAACATGTTTTCAGTAGTGGTTTTAAAACTTGAAAGTTAGTACTTGGATAAATAAATTCTTAGGTTTAATTTGGACACCTTGAATAAAGTTTAAACTGTCTAACCCCACCAAAGGTGGCATTTAAATGGTTCATTTTCAATCTCTTAGAAAAAGGAATTAATTTAATTAATCAAATTAGTTGTCAACCCCACTCATAGGTGTTAATTGATTTGTTTAGTTAATAAAGAATATCTAACCCCACCAAAGGTGGTATTCATACAAAAAAGAGAGAATCAATAAATATCAATTCATATCTTTAATAACCTAAATAATATGAGCAAGCATAATTAACTTAATTATTATATCCATAAATACTCCACTGTTTTAACAGATAAAATTTGCATAAATGTTTATTGAATCTATGTTTATTTTTATGTAATTAGATTAAAAACACAAAACCCAAAATATCGTGACAGGATATTTAGGATTTAATTTCGTTTTTAAAAGTTTGAATAATAAATTAAAAACCACATACATTCCTTCCTTAGATCGACCTTGGGAGTATACTTATCATTTTCTACGAAATGATTCGTGCACTTGCGAGAGTTTTATAAATAGATAAAAATAAAGTATCGGGCAGGATCGGCGATGTCGGTTCTGCCCCGATCAAGTTTTTGGCGCCGTTGCCGGGGAAGGAATAGCGTTTTTAAATTATTTATCAAAATTTTAAAAACTTTTTGTGTTGTAAATAATTGTGATTTTTTTTATTAAAAAATTAAAAAAAAAATAAAAAAATTTGTTGTTTGTGAAAAGTAAAAAAAAAATTCAAATTTCAATTTCGTAATAAATAAAAAAAAATATAACATGAATAATAAAATAATTTTGCATTTTGAAATCTGAAGTAAAAAAAAAAGTAAATAAATTTTAAATTAAATTAATAAATAAATAAGAATAAAAAAAATCAAAAAATCAAAAAAATCAAAAAAATCAAAAAAATCAAAAAAATCAAAAAAATCAAAAAAATCAAAAAAATCAAAAAAATCAAAAAATAAAAAAATAAAAAAATAAAAAAATAAAAAAATAAAAAAATAAAAAAAAATAAAAAAAAAAAAAAAAATAAAAAACTTTATTTTCAATTTTTTTTATTTTTTTTGTTTTTTCTTTTTTTTTTTTTTTTTACCTTTTTCAATTTATTTTATTTTATTTATTTTTTTGGCTTAATTTTTATTTTTTCTCTTTTTTTTTCAAATTTTTTTTAACTACTTTTTTTTTTAATTTTCGTTTAAGTTAATTAACTTAGGTTTTTAGTAACTTAATTTACTAACATATATTAATTTAATTTACTAACTTAATTAACTTAGATTTTCATTAACTTAATTAACCTACTTTTTTATTAACTTAATTAACTTAAATTTTAACTTAACTTAACTTAATTAACTTAATTTTAATAGCATGAAAAGTAAAGATCTAAGGGAGTTCTGTCTAGGAGACTAGTTCCTGGAAGCCTTTGTGCCACTAGTCTTTCATGGGAACGTTGCTTTGTCTAGGAGGATGGTTTTTAAGGAGCCTTTGCCCCACTATTCTTTCCTTGGAGCACTCTTGGTTAATACTGATTATGTTATTTTAACTTAAAAAAATTAAAAAAAAAAAATTCTGAAACTATCTCCAAAATTTTAAAGCTTTAATTACAATCTAAGGAGTTAGTTGTTTTGTTTGATCTAGGTACAATTGTGTTTTGATGCCTTTAATTATTTGATTTGTACCTAGACATGGATTATCTAAAACTCACAAGCATGTCCCTAGTTTTAAGTACAGAAAAATTTAAAAATCCATAGGACATGACTGAAAAAGTATAGGTAGACAACCTTGTCTTACTTGTAGGTTTGATTGACTCATTGATGAGGGGACATTGAGTTTACTTAAAATGAAATCCCCAAGTTACACTAGCTAAGACGTTAAACTAAGCGCTGGATGGGAGGCAACCCATCATTTTAGGTAATTTTTTTTATATTTAATTTTTATTGTTTATTTTAGTTTAATTATATGTGAATAATTTTTAAATTGTTAAAACTAAAAATATTTGTTGAGTTGTTAGAAGTTCACAACAATCTGTCTGTATACACTTTAATGATGAATATGATGAATGCACCTGCATTTCTCCATTACTATTTACACATTCTCAAGAAATAGGTAATCGTTCTTCTCTTTTTTTCTTTATCTTTAATTTACAGTTGTTACATTGAGGACAATGTAAGTTCTAGGTTGGGGGAGGTGAAACGTTACCATGCTTAATTAGAAAAGAAAAAAAAAAGATTTAACAATTTAAAAATTAAAAAAAATTATTAATTTTTTCTTTTTTATGTTCACATCTTCATTTTTTGTGTTTGGTTTTTTTTTTGTGTGATTTAGTAATTTTGGAATTAAACAAAAAAAAAAGTTCTCACAAAATTTTATCATTTCTTTAAATCAAATTTAAGTAAATAGTTAAGTCTTTTGTATTGTTAGATTAATTTTTGAAAACATATCATGAAATATTATGTAATTATTTTTGATAATTAGTTAATTTTTGTCATAACTAGTATTTCTTGATAAGATGTAGAAATTATATTAAACCCAAAATCGGTGTTTATGAATTTGTTTTAGTGGAGACTACCTTTGTGAGATATAATTTGAGCCTAATTTCCCTTATTCAGAGTGAAATATATATTTTTTCTACTCCAAACACATTTCTTATTTCTTCAAATTCTTAGATGATCTCTATAGGCATTAATATTGAATGTATGAATTTTTTCTCATCTTAATAGAGTGTCGTATATTTTTTATTATTATTTTTGCTTAGATTAAATGATTTGAGTAGAAATTGATAGTATATGCTTTTATCTCATTCGTGCATGACTGTTAAAAAAAAAAAAAAAGAGAGAGACATATCTGGGGTTACCTAAACCAAGATCAAACAGAAAAGCCACAAAATTAACCACTTACCAAAATCCTTAAAAAAAAAATATGTACAATCTGTACATGGGTTGACTCTCTAAAAAAAATGATATATATTGAAAAGTATCTTCAGAAAAAAATAGAGAGATAAAGAATATATAGTATAATCTACATACTATGACCCGCATTACCCAAGATCCTAAGAAAAAAAATGTGTATAATCTGTACATGGGTTGACTCTCTAAAAAATGATATATATTGAAAAATATCTTCAGAAAAATATAGAGAGAAAGAATATATAGTATAATCTACATACTATGACCCACATTGCCTACAAAGTTGTGAGTAAAGGCTAATTACAAAAGAAAGATATAGGAAATAATTCCCTAAAAAGTCATTGCACTTTCTTCATTTATAAAAGGCATATATCTTGAAATTTTTTCTTAATGAGTTTGATTTATGCATGAAAATAATTTTTATATATGATATCTTTATAATTTATACATTTGATTCCTTCCATGAGATCAACGTCAAAATAACACTTTGAGCCTTTCTTCTTTATACATATGCGAACATATTAGTTCATTTCTATACATCAACTCTTTCGCATATAAATTAGTATGAGTGTTTGAACCCATAGGATTCAGTGTTTTGAGAGTATTGACTTGTGAGGAATAGAGTCGAAGCGAATTCGGATTTATGACACTGAAATTGGGTGAAATTAAATTGATACATTTTTTATATGAAATATGAAAATGATTTCCGACTAATTATTATAATAAATCATGATTGTTTAAAAAGATTAAAATAACTTATGCTTGAGATTTTAATTATGATCTTAAAGGAGATTAAAAAGTATGAGACATTTTTGTGATATGTTGTTTTCTTTTATTCTTAAACGTTAATTTTTGATTTTGTTGTTTTTAAGTTGATTGTTGTTATTATTTCTTTTAATTTTTACATTTAGTTCAATGTTTGTGGGTATCATTACTGAAAACCCTCACGAGACTCAAACTCGTCCACTAGGGCAACCTAGGGGTTTAAAGGCTTGTTGCATAGGCTAAATGCAACCGTGTCAATCTACGGAAGTGATTTAGGATAGTTTAATTTTTAGTTTTTATCGCTTCTCTTGCTAAGGGACTAGCAAGAAGTCGGTTGGGGTTGTGATGAGTGCTCAAAAGCACTAAAATAACCATGATTTTATGCACATTAATTGATTAATATATATATATATATATTTATATGTTTTATCATATATTTATATATATTTGTCTTTTTCGGAATCACAGGTATTTTGGCTTAAAAACGTAACTTAAAGACTCAAAGAGGAATACTGGAAGCAATACATCACAAATATATTAATAAATAAATGGGGAAAGGTCAATAAATATGGAAAAATTGGATAAAATGGGTCAAAAAGGTCAAAAATGTCAAAAAGGAGAAAATCGCGCCACGCCGCCGCGCGCCCTCGCTTAACGCCAGACTACAGCGCGCCAGCGCGTAGACGCCCACGTCCGCGCAGCAGCAGCCCGTCTTGTGCCAGCTCCTCATGGCGCCCGTCTTGCGCGCCGCCATCGGCCGCGCCCCGCCTCCGCGCCATCGCCATTCGCCCCATTTTTTGCGCGCAGCCGCCTCATGTCATGCTGACGTCATCAGTATGACGTCAGCAATTACCACTCCGCGTTTTCACAGTTATTTTTTATGTTTTATTCTTACATGTTATATTTAATTTGTCTGTGATTAAATTTAACTCTGCTGGCTGTTTATAAAAATGATGTAATAATAACGTTGTTATACTTGCGAAATATTAAATAGGTAAAAATCTCTAAAATGAATTGATTTTATTTTTATTCAAGATTTTATATCAAGAATGTTAGAGAGAAATATATTATTTTTCATTACAAACTTAAATCTGAAAATTAGATTTTAAGGTTTAGTTATCTGGTCTAATTTAGAGTAGTGCTCTTTTATTTGTTGGTACAATCGCCCGGTAGTTAGAGTGAAGCTCTATTTCAAAAGTTTTTATAAGAATTATTATCTGAAAATGTATTGACAACATGTTTTCAGTAGTGGTTTTAAAACTTGAAAGTTAGTACTTGGATAACTAAATTCTTAGGTTTAATTTGGACACCTTGAATAAAGTTTAAACTGTCTAACCCCACCAAAGGTGGCATTTAAATGGTTCATTTTCAATCTCTTAGAAAAAGGAATTAATTTAATTAATCAAATTAGTTATCAACCCCACCCATAGGTGTTAATTGATTTGTTTAGTTAATAAAGAATATCTAACCCCACCAAAGGTGGTATTCATACAAAAAAGAGAGAATCAATAAATATCAATTCATATCTTTAATAACCTAAATAATATGAGCAAGCATAATTAACTTAATTATTATATCCATAAATACTCCACTATTTTAACAGATAAAATTTGCATAAATGTTTATTGAATCTATGTTTATTTTTATGTAATTAGATTAAAAACACAAAACCCAAAATATCGTGACAGGATGTTTAGGATTTAATTTCGTTTTTAAAAGTTTGAATAATAAATTAAAAACCACATACATTCCTTCCTTAGATCGACCTTGGGAGTATACTTATCATTTTCTACGAAATGATTCGTGCACTTGCGAGAGTTTTATAAATAGATAAAACCAAAGTAACGGGCAGGATCGACGATGTCGGTTCTGCCCCGATCAGTAGCGTACCATCAAGATGAGACCCTTCATTGTTACTTTTAGTGAGAGATGCATCAATGTTGACATGGTTGGGATCTTGTTATTGTGGAGCCTCAAGTTCGATTCTTGGTAATGGAAACACATACAAGATGTCATCCCCTTGACTTGTGATTTCATGTGACTTGTTGAAAAAAAGGTTAGTTTCATAAAATCGAACATCTTTAGACACAATTAATCTCCTAAGTTAGGGATCATAACACTTATATCTCTTTTGTGTAGATGAATAACCAAGAAAAATATATTTAATAGCTCTAGGAAAATCCAATTTATCTCGATGATGAGATTGAATATGTACAAAACAGATGCAACCAAAGACTCTAAGGTGTGAGAGGTTAATTTTCCTTCCTTTCATGACCTTTAGGGGAGACTTAAAATCCAAGACTCGGCTGGGTAATCTATTGATGATGTAAGCAGCTGACATAACCCCTTGGGACTAGAATCTCTTTGGTACATTCATTTATAGCATTAATGCTCTAGTTTTTTCTAGTAAGTCCTGATTTTTGCGTTCAACTACACCATTTTGTTGAGGTATGCCAACACAACTTGTTTGGTGCATAATGTCATGAATGCTCAAATATTGTTTCATGATATGGGACATGTATTCGGTGCCATTGTCAGACCTTAAGGTTTTCATTTTAGGGAGAAGTGATTTTTAACAAGGTTATGAAAGTTCTTAAATACTTCCATAACTTCATTCTTATACTTTAAAAGATACAACCATGTGACTCGAGAGAAATCATCAACAAAAATCACAAAATATTTATAATCATCAAAAGATTCATTAGTTGGTCCCCATACATCTGAATGCACTAATTCAAAACACTTACTAGCCCTAGACAAGGAAGAATTAAAAGGCAATCTAGTGGCCTTAGACAAGTGACAAGTTTCACATGCAATTGCATCATTTCCTAAGTTTGGAAATAAAGTTGACAAAATTGGTGGAGAAGGGTGAGCTAAACGTTGATGTCATAATTGATTATCTTGGATGAGGTTAAACTTGGCTTGAAACCCTCTGGGATTGCTTTTGGATATGTAATAGAGACCATCTAAGTAAAACCTTTCACCAATTGTATTTTTCGTGGCACAATCCTGAAAAATGACATTGTAAGGAGAAAAAATGGCTAAGCAATTCAAAGTATTTGTGATTTTTTCTACAGACAGAAGTTGGAAGGGAAAGGAAGGTACATATAAGACCGTCGACTCAATTTCATCTGACATTAATTTTATTTTTTCCTTTCCTAAAACCTTTACATTCTCACCATTTGCAATTGAAACTTGAGAAGGATTTGCTAATTTTTCAAACTTATGAGACTTTGACACATGGTTGGTCATATGATCTGTGGCACCTGAATTTACAACCCAAAAATCATGCAACATATTTATTTTAAGAGCAGTTTTAAAGGCTTTTATGATACCTTGCATTTCTTCTTGTGGTATGAGTTTTGTATCTGCCAAGAAACCCACAAACTTGCCTAGCAATGTAGTCAATTTTCCTTCTTCTATGCTATCCACACAATCAATTGTAGCTCCTCATGTCTTGCTTTGAAGATATAACATAAATTCATTCATGAGTTGGATTCGCTGTGAAATTCTTGAATGGATCAGACCCATTAGATGTAGAGGCAAAAGCATGATTTGCACGGTGTGTAGTACGATTCACTTTTTGTAAATCCTTGTCCTTTATAAAATCATGCTTTAATTCTGGATGTAGAATCCAGCATGTGTCCTTAACATGGCTTGTATAGTTGCAGTGTTGACACTTCAAGTTTGGATGTTTCCCTTTGTACTTCCTCTCGTTGGTTAGATAGGCTCTTACCTCAGGTGCACTAGCCATTGTACCCTTGTTCATGACTTTCCTCCTTACTTCTTCACATTGAATTATCGCACATACATTGGTGAAGGAAGAAAGTTCAGTATTCATGAGTATGTGACATCGTATATCTTCATATGTTGAATCGAGACTGGACAAAAGTTGAAATATTTTATCTTCTTCTGCTCTCTTTCGTAGCAGAGCTACATCGGTTGTATGAGAACAATATATTTCTAACTCATTCCACATGCTTTTCATGCTTCCTAAGAGTTGTACAAAAGGTTTTCCATCTTGTTGTAGAACTGAGATGTCCTTTTTTTAATTGAAAAACTCGTGCAACATTGTTTTGACTGACATACATTTCCTTGATCGTCTCCCATAGTTGGTATACGGATTCAAAGTAACTGAATATTTCAACTAATTTATGTTCCATGGAATTTAGGAGTCATGACATAACCAACTGATCCTTGCTAAGCTAAGATTCATAGGTTGGTGAGGAAACATCAGGCACTTTGATGCTTCCATTTATGAACCCTAACTTGGACCTTTCACCTAGAGCCAGAGACATTGCTCTTGACCAAGGCAAGTAATTAAACTCATTCAACAAGATTGGGCTTAATCTTTGATTTGGGTTGATATCCACCTCATGCATATTCATGAAGGAAAGCACCTATGAATTTTCAGCTTCTGATCAGAGCAACTTGTCTTCAATCATTTCGAATATTGAAGATGCTAAGATAATAATAAAGCAGAAGCAAGTTAATTTTTCTGTTCTGATACCATGTTGAAAAAAGAAGAAATAACTCTACACAAAAGAGCTTTCTAATTTGTATTTTTTTTCTTCATATTTTCATTACAATTGTATAGTTATATATAAGAAAATTTTACTCATTCAATTACTCTTTAAATTAAATATTTCTTGATTTACTCCTTGAATTAATGATTCTTTGTTTTATTCTTTAAATTTGACTCCTTTTTTATTCTTTGAATTAAGATTTTTTGTTTTATTTTTTGAATTAAGGTTTCTTATTTTATTTCTTGAATTAAGTTTACTTGTTTTATTTCTTGAATTAAGGATTAATATTCAATAACATGATTTAAAAAGTTTAACAAATTTTGAGTAATCAAAATCAATAAATCAATTTAATACTCTAGCAAATACATAATTGACAAGTATTATGAATGTACAGAGAGAAATAGTAAAAATGATTAGTCATATATCCGCGTCTCTAGATTTTCCATTATTCGAAACTTTTGAATACAATTTCTGGAAGCTGATGAGGGAGGTCGGTGATTGAGAGGCTAGAAAAAGTTAATAACTTAAAAAGGGACGAAAGACTTTTTTTTTTTTTTTAGGTCTTTAAACGAAAACGATACTCATAAAGAGTCTTATCAAGATAAAAACTCAAAACATAAAGAGATAAAAACCTTAAAAAAATTGAAGAAAAGGGAGATTTTATCACTCAACTAAATATATAAATATTTGTGAGTCCAACATTTACAAAAATTTGACTCAGATTACATTACTCTTTGAAAAAATTTAAAGAAAAGGGAAATTTTATCACTCAACTAAATATAAAAATATTTGTGAGTCCAACATTTTCAAAAATTTGACCCAGATTACATTACTCTTTGTAAGTTTTAATTTTGCTAAGCATTATTCTTGTTTTAATTATGTGCCTCCCTTGGGTCAAACCTCTAAAGTTTGGCAACGTGACTGACTAAGCTTTGATATAATTACAAATTTAACTCTGTTTTCTTTTGCCCAACTTCTGTAAAAGTTTGACATTTTTAGCGCAAGTATCATTTGATAAAGAGAGAAAACAAAATTTCTTTTGTTTTCACACCGAAACAACAAAATTTAACTGTAGGATATACTTTATATATAAAATTTTATTTTTAACTTCTGAAAAAAACATTCTTTTTCATTAAAATGTAAAATAATAATTTTTTATTAAGAGGATTAAAAATGAGACCACTTGCATAAATAAATCATACATGCACGCGGGAGGGAATTAAAAACTTTTACATTCTTGAATTAATTTTGTTGGGTAAAATAACAGCAAATACTTTTGAGGTTTTATAAAACTACAAAAAAAAAATCATTAATTTTAGAAAATATACAATTATAACTTTTAAGTTATTGTTATATTAGCTCATTGTAAATATTATGAGTATTGATTATTTTCGTAAATAAAATATTTATATGTAAACTTATTTTAAAGCTCGTTATTAAGTTTATCAAAAAAAGTTGAAAAAAACGTCAAAATTTTAAATACTCATACTTCAGGTATATATGGATAGTATGTTAAGGAGGGTAGCGTAAAACTGATTTTGTACTTAAACATTTGTTTTTCATAGTAGAAAGTTAGATGGTCAAGTAAAACATTGGTTTTTCTGTTAGGTCATGGTTGTGTCCTAGGTTATTTTCATCTAAAAATATCGTATGTTATTTTATTATTTCAACATTTTATTTTTACACGCGATTACCATTGGAGCTCAACACTTAGATAAAATTTTGAACATTGGTAAGTCACATGTGATACACATAACTTTGGTTATAAAAATGAGAGTTTTACACCTTCAACATCAAATACCACACTTGTAAGGTTATTAAACTCTACTCCTAGTGTTATTATTTATGCACAAAGATAATAATAATTTAATATTAATTACATCTTAGTATCATTAATATTAAATAAAATTATCATTAATAAAATATTTTTATAATAATAATAATTTAAATTATGATAATATTAATACATTTCACAAAATATACATAATATTTGTAAAGCATCCTTCACAAGACCTTAAAAAATAAATTTATAACCTAATACTAACACATGTATAATGTTTAACTAATATAAATTGTTAACTTTAAGATATATTGTCACAGTATAGAGTAATTAAGGCAAAGAAAAATAGTAGAGATGATAATAGATCGGATTTGAATCGATCTAGATTCGATCTATTGTTTAAAAGATTTAGTTTAATTTAATTTATTTTGATATGTAGATCAAATAAATCAGATCAAGTATTAATATGTGAATAAGTAGATATTCATAACTTGATATAATTTGTTTAAAAAAATCATTTTTTTAAAAACTAAAACATTATTTGATACGATAAATTACATATTTTAAATTAATAAATAATAAATAATAAGAAGATAATATTATACATGGTAGGAAAACTTTCTTACTTATTTTAACAAATAATAATAAATTAAAAAATAATATAATTTATAATAATTATAAAAATAAATAAATAATTATAAATACGATAAAATTTCAATTTTTATATAACAAATTTTAATTAATAATAAATAGATTTATGAAAATTTTAAAAGATAAAAAGTTAAATTTATAAAAATATAAGAAAAAAATTTTAAAAATTATTATTTATAATGTAAATTTTTTTAAATAAATAGTTGTAAAAATTAAGAAAAATATGTTATAAATGTGTGATTTTTTTTGTTTTAAAAAAATTTAAATTTGTAACGATCTATCCCTATTCATAAATCAATATGATCTATCGTGATCAAATCTAATTCGTTGTTGTTATATGTAGATCATAATTTAATTTGATTTTATCTAAAATAAATTATACGGAGTAAATATCTATAGTGTTTTGATTTAGTGGATTTTTTGTCATCTTGAAAAAGAATGACAAATTAAAAACTGAAGCACCATGATTAATTACCATTTGGATTAGGATGATTGATTAAAGTAAAAGAAGTGTTAAACCACGACAGGATTAGCGAAAACGATGGCATCAGTCTTGTTTTGTTTTGTAGCATCCCAAAGAGGAAAGCAAAACCATGTTGTATTTGAATGTCTTGGCCCAGAAATGTGAACAATATGGGAAAATAATATTCAGAAACAGAGCATTGAATCATCTATTGAATTCAATAAATATTGCAACTCATTCAACAAATACTGCACCGATACCAAACGCCTCTCAATATACACGCCTATTAAACAACTATAAATCATGTAATTCAATAATGATAGTTGTTGAAATAGTAATTAATATTTATCTATATAAACAATGTAAATACCTGATACATAATTAAGAAAATATACGAAAGAAAACGTTTATTTCTTCTTCTGATTATTTCTTCAAATATTTATTTCTTCAAATATTTATTTCTTCATGGTATCAAAGCCAGGTGACTCGGTCGGTACCCGGCCGGTTGTAGGGGATGGACCCTGCGCCGGTGTGAGGGGGAGGCGCTCCATATCCCCGGTCGAAAATCGATGTGAGAGGGAGTGTTGAAGTCCCACATCGATTGAGCATTGGGTTTCTGATGCACTTATAAGTCTATGACAACCCTTCCTCTTTGAGAGCTCTTTTGGAGGAAGTTAGGCTATGAATTTGTTCATGAAGGGCATCGGTGTTATCATCCTCCTACAAAACAAATGATTACCACCATGAATGTTATTTTTCATGAAGATACAATGTATTTCTCATCTACACTTGAATTTCAGGGGGAGTACAACCATGCTGAAACTCCCCCTGAAATTCAAACCCTTACATATAAATTGTTTCCTTATGAAGAAAGACAAATTATATGTGAGGAAAATATAAATAACTTGAATTTAGATGGTAATAACTCTCAATATAGAAAAGACTCAAGGGAAATAGAATCAAGTCCTCATCAACTTCAAGATCATCAAGCAAGTTCCTTACTACCACAAAGTGAGTACGAGTTTCCTTCTCCACAAGCTGCTGATATCCCTAACTAATCGTTTGCAGAAAATGTTCCAACTATTGAACCAGCCAGAAAAATACTTTCATCACGTCCTAACAGAGGTATTCCTAAAGCCATGTATGAACCTGAGATTTCTAGTAAAGTCAAATATCCCATGAGTAACTATATGTCTAAACATCGTTTGTCAAAATCAAACGTATCATTTGTGAATCAATTAACTGTTGTATCTATTCCTAACAGTATGCATGAAGCTTTAGCTGACCCAAAATGGAAAGATGCTATGAATGAAGAACTAAGATCCTTAGAAATAAATAGAACTTAGGAACTTGTCGATTGTCCACCAACAAAGAAAATTGTTGGATGTCGATGGATTTTTTCAGTAAAGTATCAAGCAGATGGTATGATTGAACGCTATAAAGCAAGATTGGTGGTAAAAGGATACACTCAGACATATGAGATCGATTATACCGAAACATTTGTGCCTGTAGCCAAAATTAACACTGTTCGAGTCTTGGTATCTCTAGCTGCAAATTTGGATTGACCATTATATCAGTTTGATGTAAAAAATGCCTTTCTACATGGAGATTTAATTGAAGAAGTCTACATGGATTTACCACCAGGAATCAAGAAATCCAAAATCCATGATGAAAAGGTGTGTAAATTAAAAAAATCACTGTATGGATTGAAATAATCCCCAAGAGCCTGGTTTGGCAGGTTCACAAAATCAATGAAGGCATTTGGCTACAAGCAAAACAATTCAGACCATACTTTATTTTTGAAAAAAAGGGTATGGTAAGATCACTGCACTTATTGTATATGTTGATGATATGATAGTAACAGGAAATGATCTTGAAGAAAGGAAAGCTCTCCAAAGTTATTTGTCCAAGGAATTTGAAATGAAAGACCTTGGTTCCTTAAAATATTTTCTTGGGATTGAGGTTTCTCGATCAAAAGAAAGAATCTTCTTATCTCAAAGAAAGTATGTCTTAGATTTATTAAAAGAAACTGGTACGTCGGCATGTCAACCAACTAATACACCAGTAGAGGAAGGATTAAAGTTATGTATCAAGGTTGATCAAGTTCCAACAAATAAAGAAAGATACCAAAGGCTTGTTGGAAGGTTGATGTATTTGGCACACATAAGACCAGATCTTGCCTATGCTTTAAGTATTGTCAACCAATTTATGCATAATCCTAGAGAACAACATATGAATGCAGTTATTCATATTTTGAGGTATTTAAAGTCTGCTCCTGGAAAAGGAGTATTGTTCACTAAAAACTCAGAGTTTCAAAGAATAGAAGTATATACTGATGCTGATTGGGCTAGATCAATAAATGATAGGCGATCTACATCAGGCTACTTCACTTTTGTAGGGGGAAACCTTGTAACATGGAGAAGTAAGAAACAACATGTTGTTGCTCGTTCAAGTGCAGAGACTGAATACAGAGGCATGTCACTTAGGCTTTGTGAGGCCTTGTGGTTACAATCTCTCTTGAAAGATTTGGGATATCCTTCTAAAGAATCAATTAAGTTATTTTGTGACAATAAAGCAGCATGTGATATTGCTCATAATCTAGTTCAACACGATCATACAAAACATGTTGAAGTTGATCGGTTCTTTATTAAGAAAAAGTTAGAAGAAAATTCATTGGAATTACCAAAAATTAAGTCAGAAGATCAATTGGCTGACATCCTCACTAAAACAGTCTCATATCGAGTATTCATAGAAGTTTCAGTCAAGTTGGGCATGAAAGACATCTATGCACCAACTTGAGGGGGAGTGTTGAATTCAACAAATACTGTAACTCATTCAACAAATACTGCACCGATGCCAAACGCCTCTCAATATACACGGCGTACCAAACAACTGTAAATCATGTAATTCAATAATAGTAGTTGTTGAAATAGTAATTAATATTTACATATATAAACAATGTAAATACCTGATACATAATTAAGAAAATATACGAAAAAAAACGTTTATTTCTTCTTCTGATTATTTTTTTAAATATTGATTTCTTCACCATCCGTACTATCGTGGACTATACGCAACTAGGTTGACCCATTGAATGTGATTTCAGTTCCCTCTCTCTCTCACTCTGTCACTCTCTCTAAACGAGTCATTCAATCAAAATATAGGAAAACAAAATGGGTCTAACTTGAAACGCTTAAGAAGACCAGCTAAAATGATGGGTATGAGCATCAAAGTTGTTGCTATTAATTATATTCTTTAACGTCCTTGTATATTTGACGAGTTCTTGCCGAGTGCCGACCCTTACTAGCCACGTACATATAGCCACACCACACAGTCTAATCCATCAACTCCTAGGTCCCTCCTCAAGACTCAAAGCACTAGTAATGTATGAGGTAGAGTCATGTACAGGCTGTAAGATTTGTTAGAGCTAGTTCTGTAAATACTAGACACCTGTAATCTCTATCTATGTTATGAGACTCCATGTGTATATATCACTATCATAGAGCCATCGACTTGAGGACTTCTCTCAAGAACATTGACGGCAGAGAAAACTCATTTTGCTACACCTTATCTTAATATTCATATTATTAAATTTCCGGAGAATTAACAACCAATTCTTTATTATTATAAAAAATCAATTTTTTATAGTTTTTAATCGACTAAAATAATATTTTTCATCGGTTCAAGAAAATTGTTGAAATAATCATAGAACAAAAAATATATATATTGATTTTTAAAACCGACTTAATTTTTTAGTAGATTCATTGAAAAACAAAAAAAAATGAAAATTTTATGTCATTTTGTGATAATGGCAAAATTTTACAAAACTAGTTTTCATGAACAAGCACAAATTCCCTGACCTTTTTTGTAATTTTTGTAGGTTTTTAGGTAACAGGCAAAAAAAGATGCCTGTTAAGAAGATGAATGTGAGTTCTCTTTTGTTGATTGATAGATAGTTTTAAAGTTCTTTCAAATAGAATTAAACATAATTTTATAGACTTAGTAGATAATAAATAACTTTTAAAATAAAGATAAATTTTAAGTAATCTTGAAGTGAAATAAAGATATCAATTTAATATTAGTAAATCTTTTTGAGTTAAGAGGTTTCCATAACCTTGCGCTCTGATAAGGAGAGTTTTAATTATCTTAAAAACATAAATTATTAAGAAGTAAATTAATTATTTTTTTATACGTTATATTTAGTTCTTAATATAAACAAAATTATAAATTATTTTTTTTCTAATATGTATTTTAATAAAATATTAAAGGCTAAATACTTTTAAGATAATAGTTGAGTCCAGTTTTCACTTTTAATTATCATTTCATATGTTACAAACAGAATACCAAAGTGGCCCGCTTGGTATTGGCGTACACTGTAGATATATTTGTTATTGTATGAGTAAGATACCATTTTATATATGCTTTTCATAAATTATTCAACAAGTGGATAAAAGTACGCATAAATTAAAAACAACTGTGTAAAAAAACCAGTTCGGATATTCTTTTGACAACAATCTAGCTCGCTAGAAAACTGACAAGGCTTTGAAAAAACTTGACATTTTTTTTTTACTATTTCATAAATAAAGGAATAATTAAATTATAAATATCTATTAGAAATATAAAAATAAATAAAATATAAAAACAGAACAATATTTAGTATAATATTATTTTTATAAATATCTACTTATAAACACTGGTTATAGTATTATTTTTTTTAATCAATATATGATATTTTTTATATATATTAATATCTAGTCAAGGATGTCGATAATTTAATCAAATATTTAATATTTTTAATCTATTTTTATTATATTTGAATAGTTTATATATATATACGACACAGCTTGCTTAGCAGGTAATAACTTTATTATTAGACTACTAAGATGATGTGTGGTAGCTTGATCTATTTTATTGATCAAGTATATATTGGACAATAATATTGTACCTTGGATGTGTTTCCACCTTATCTGGTATTTTCTATTTATATATATATGACTATTTTCTAAATCTCTCAATAAATAAACATCACCAATTTTATCTACCGCTATAAATGTTAAAAGGGTATTAAAAGATGTTAATTTTTTTTTAATTGATAAAATCAAGGTTGTGATACGTACAGACTTACTCAAAGACATGTTAGTTTATGTAATATTTAATAAAAAATAAATATCATTTTATGAAACCAAAATATTGGGAGATATGCGAGAGGGTGACCATGTGTTTTGGAGATTAAGGAAAAAATAGCAAAACAATTAAAAATACCAAATATCCTCAAATTAACTTTAAAACGATACTATTTAAATACTTTTTCATAAATTTGTTAACTAAATTGAAACCATTTAATAGACTAAATTAGTGTGTGTGTTTTGCAAAATTAGAGATGTGTATTTTTGGACAAATCTTGTTTTCCCTTTCGTTAGTTAGTTCTCTTCAGTACTATGTGTTATAGGAGTACGTAGTTCACAATGTTCATTCCCCCACTATGTTAAAGGGAAGCTAAGCATTCCTTTTATGTTTGGGTTGATAAGGATAAAATTTAACGTTGACCTAATGATTCAATTATCCAAAAAATATTATGAAAAGATTGAAGTATCATTTTTTAAAAATAAAATAAAAAATTATATTTAAATATTTAAGAGTAGAAAATATATCATGATAGATATTTAGTAAAAAGTTAAATACATAGATTTAACACATTATAATTTGTAACAAAAGTTATTTAACATAAATAAAAATATAAAAATTTAATAATTTAATAAAAATTAATAACACATACACATATATATTATTAAGAACAAGATTTTATTTAAGATTTTAAGCTTTAGAATATTATTTTTAAAAATAAAAGGTTAACAAATACAAATATATTTTTATCTATGTATTTTGTATTATTTTTTGGTTTTGTAATACTCATAAAAATGAATGAAAACTATTGAAAAATATTAAAAAATTTAAATAAAAAATTAATAAAATAAAATATGAAAAATATGATATTAGAAAAAAAAATTAAAATTAAGCAAAATATGAGAAACTTTAAATGTATGAATGAAAATTTTTAATAGCTTTAATTTTAAGTTTATTATCATGCATACTTGTTTATTCTTCTTTTTTATTTTAATTTTTTATAATATTTAATACTAATATTTTATTATCATGAATTAAAATTAAATATATAGATTTAAAAAATATTTTTATATATAATGTATTATTATAATTCTATGTATATAATTAATTATTTTTTATAAATATATGAGTAAAAATACATACACGTATATTTAACTATTTTATTTATGATTTAATTATATCACTTTTGTTTATATATTTTTTAAAAATTATTGATACATTTAATAATATATCAATATATATATATATATATATATATAAATTAAACCTAATATATTATTATAAATAAAATATTTATTTAACATTAAAAATATATATAATTAATTTTTATAAATTTTTTGATCAAGCTTATAGCTTCTCACATAGCTTTATAAAGCTACGCCCTGGCATTATTGTCTGAAGCATATGGAGTAGGGGTGAGCAAAATATCCGATCAATCCGAAAAATTTGAAAAATCCGATAAAAATGAGTGGTTTCGATCCGAAGTTGGATCAGATTCGGATTCGGATTCGGATTAAAAATATTTAAATCCATATAATCTGATCTGATCCGATATATTTAATATATTATTTAAAATTATATATATAATTAATAAACCTAATTATTATTCTAATTTTCTAACCTAACCTAAATAGTCGCATCTCTTATTATTAATTCTTAACCTAATGTACTCCTGCGAGTCCTGCCTCCCTGCCTCCATCTCTCTCACACTCCCTTCCTCCCTGCCTCCATCTCTCTCACACTCCCTTCCTCCATTGCAGTTTTTGAAGGTTTCTCTGCCGTTGCTATTCTTTGCTTCTGTTGCTGCTACTCTCTACTTCTCTGCTGCTTGTGATTCTCTACTTCTGCTGCTGCTAGTGATTCTCTGCTTTTCTACTACTGCTGCTTGTGATTCGCTGTTGATTCTCTGCTTCTTTGCTGTTGTTGCTGCTATTCTCTGCTTCGTTGCTGCTCGTTCTTCTTTACTTCGCTGCTGCTCGTTCTTCTCTGTTTCCCCCGCTGTTCTTCTGCCGCTTCGCCGCCGTCGCTTCGCTGCCGCCGCTCACCGCCGCCGCTTCCTCGCTCACTTCCACCGCCGCTCCCCGTTGTTGGTCGCTGACGCCGCCGCTGCCCGTTACTCACTACTTCACCGCTGCGTTCGGTCGTTGACGCTGCTGCTCCCTGCTCCCTGCCGTTGCTCGCTGCCACTGCTCCCTGCTCGCTGTTCTTCATCACAGTACACAAAAGGTTGTATTTGTATGAACTTTTTATTTTTATGAATTTTAATTTCAGATATAATATTCAAATGCTCTGTTTTGACTGCTATTGATAATTGTTATTTTTGTTTCAAATGGATGTGTGAAGGAATAAGTTATTATTTTATGATTTTATGTAACTTTTCGATATCTAGGCACGCCAAATTGCCAAAGGCGATTTGTTTTTATTTTTTCCCCAAAAACGTTGTTTTTCATGCTTTAATTGAGTTATAAAAATTTTTAAACTACTTTTAAAATATTGAGGTCTAACGTGGCTTTATGGAACAAATGTGAACATTTTAGTATATCATGGTTATTTATATAATTATAAAAACCAATATCATACCACATTTTTTTATAAATGATGCATGTTAATTGAACATTTCAATTATATTATTAAATTTTTGTTATATTATATATAAATGTTTAATATATATTTTAAATCACATCTCCAACATCACCCCACGTCTATGTGCACATTTTTATAATTATTTATTGCAAATGTCTAATATTTTTTTCTATAATTATACAGATGACTTTAGATAAAGATAATGATACACTTTATGTGATTGAAGAAGTAAATAAAGATGAAAGTGCAACACAACCAACTCAAGAAGAAGATTCTGTAAGTACTCCAATTCCTGACCTATGCATTGCTTCTAAAGAAGAAGGTAAAAAAGTTTCTTCTAGATCTAGTAGTGAAGCATGGACTCATTTTACTATAGAAGGAGTAGGGCAACATCGCAAAGCTATATGTAAATATTGTAAGAAACAATATAAGTATGTGTCAAGTAAATCTGGCACATCAAATTTGCTTGCACACATTTCCATTGGATGTGATAAGTTTCCCGGTAGAGTTATTAAGAAACAAAAAACTTTAGTTTTCCATAAGGAAGGAAGTCTTGTAGCTCACAGTTTTAATGCTGAAAGATGTAGAGAAAAATTGGTAAGAATGATAATAAAAGATGAATTGCCATTTATTATCCTAGAAGGTGAAAGATTTAAGGAGTTTATTGAAGAGCTACAACCTTTGTTTAAAATCCCTTCTCGGTGGACTATTGCAAGAGATTGTCTGAATTTATACGTTACTGAAAGAGTAAAATTGAAAGAGTTGTTGAATAGAACTAGTAAAAGAATATGTCTTACCACTGATACATGGACATCTTGTCAGAATTTATGTTATATGTGTTTAACTGCTCATTTTGTTGATAATGGTTGGAATTTACAAAAGAGAATCTTGAACTTTTGTCAAGTTCCAAATCATAAAGGTGATACACTTGGTAGAGCGATTGAAGCATGTTTGTTAGATTGGGGCATTGATAGGATATTATGTATTACAGTTGATAATGCAAGTTCTAATGATACTGCACTTACTTATTTGAAAAAATGTGTTAATGGCTGGGGTAATGCAATTTTAGAATCAAAACACTTGCACATGCGATGTGGTGCACATATTCTGAATTTAATTGTTGAGTAGGGTTTGAAAGAGTATAGTATATCAATAAATAGGATTCGTGTTGTTGTAAGATACGTGGGAGGATCACCAATAAGACTGCAAAAATTTAAGAGTGCTGTTGAAATGGAAAAACTCTCTACTCAAAAACTTGTTTGTTTAGATGTTACAACAAGGTGGAATTCAACTTATTTGATGTTGGATTCTCCAACTTATTTTCAAAAAGCATTTGAAAGGTTAGAGATCACTGATTTGGGGTACTATCAAGAGTTTTGTCGAGGTGAAATTAAACAAGCTCCGACTATAATGGATTGGGATAATGCTAGACAATTTGTCCAATTTTTGAAAGTTTTTTATGAAGCTACATTAATGTTTTCTGGATCTTTATATGTGACTTCTAATTTCTTCTTGGATCGTATTTGTTTTATTCATGATCAACTTGATATGTGGAGTAAATGTGAGGATTATATTATGATGAAGATGGCTAGTGATATGAAGGTAAAGTTTGACAAATATTGGGGAGGAATATCTAAAATGAATATGATGTTATTTGTGTCCGTTTTACTTGATCCTAGGCATAAAGAATGTTCTTTACATCTAAGTTTGCTAGAATTGTGTAATGGGGATGAGATTGAGGTATCAATGAGTTCAAAAAGGGTAAAACAACTTTGGAAGATATGTACGAGGAGTATTGTAAAGCTTATTTTCCCTCAAACATAGAATAATTTTCTCAACCTTTAGAAATGGGTACAGAAGGTTTTGGTTTAGAAGCAGATGCATTCCAACTTTATGCTTCTCGTAAGAGAAAGCATTTAAAAGAAGTTCATACTATGGAAAACAAATATGAGGTGGAAAAATACTTACAAGAAGCATTGGTTGATATGGATGATGATAAATTTGATCTATTAAGTTGGTGGAATGTTCATTCCTCAAGATTTAAGATTTTGTGTTTGATAGCTCGAGATGTATTAGTCATACCGGTATCTACTGTAGCATCTGAATCTACATTTTCTACTGGTGGTCGTACAATTAGTCCATACAGGAGTTCTTTATCTTCTAAAACTGTACAATCTTTGATTTGCACTCAAAATTGGATTCGTTCATCTCCAATCATTAATATACAAGAATCACTTGATGAAATTGAGGCTCTAGAATCAGGTATATTGCGTAAAATTTTCAAATATATATTTTTATATATATAGATTTTGTTATCAAATATATATTATTATGTTTATTAGCTCATTATTTAAGTATATTTTTAACTTTTTAATTTTGATCGTGCAGATGTTCTTGATGGTATTGGTGACTTAAACCTTGAATGATTATTAAAAAGAGTTATTGTTATTATTAATTTTGGAGAGTGAAGTTAATTTATGTAATTATTATTTAATTTTTTGGAGTTAAAATATGTAATTGATGTTGAATTTTTTCTTTTTGGTTATTTTTGTTGAATTATTTTCAATCATGTTGTCTACTTTTTAATTTGTATGAAAAATATTTTTATTTTAGATTTTTTTATTTTATGTAATTTTTCATTTTATATGTTGAAACTTGAAATTATATCAGATTTGTATTTGTTCGGATTGACAATTATAGCGGTTTGGATTAGATTGATATTATATAATTTGCTTATTTATGTAATTTTTTTAATAGATTTAAATTAAAATTTTGACCATATTCAATCGGATTGGAATTTAAAGCGGATGCAGATCGAATAATTTTTGGATTAGATCGAATTCGGATTGACTTAAAATTGGCGGATTTGGATTGGCATTTAAAGTGGATTCGGATTGAATAATTTTTGGATTGAATAATTTTCGGATCGGATCGGATCGGATTCGGATTGACTTAAAATTAACGGTTTCGAATTTGTTCGGATTTACATGTACAACGGATCGGATTTGGATTGAATAATTCATAATTTACTTCGGATCAGATCGGATTCGGATTGATCTAAAACTTGCGGTTTCGAATCGATGCTTACCCCTAATATGGAGTACACCATAAGTGAGTCAGAGCACTAGTGGGGTATACGTCATAAATTATGCTCCCAAATAATAGTTAGTATTAAATTTTTGTGAGTAATTTTATATATCTATAATAGAGTTGTATTTTTATTTTTGTGTTTATTTTTTATGATTTATTATTAAATTAACTAAAATTTATAATAATTAAAAAAATATTTAATTTATTTTTAAGTTAGGATGAGTAGTAGTAAAAATATTTAAAATTTATTTATTATATATTTTTTCTCTTCTCTCAAATGTAAGGTTGTGTATTTGGGAGACACATCACACATAAACTGAATTGTTATATTGTATTAAATATATTAAATATTTCAAAAATTACACAAAGTATATTATGATATAAAAAAACCTATTAAAATTAATTTTTTTAAATCAAACAATATTTTTAGTATAATTCGAATATATGATTTGAAATAAGGAATAACATTGACAGAATTAAAAATTATAATTTAGGGTATCAAATGAAAAATTTATCTCAAATTATTTGTTTATTTATAGGATATATTATACTTATTATAAGTATATATTTTATCTAATTTTATAACCAAATATATAATTATATAAAAATTATATAATTAATTTTTTAATACTATATAACAAACATGTTAATGTGTATTGGTTAGTTGGTCTCTTCTTATTCAATAGTGAGATGAGAATATTGTTATTAAAATGTCAATAATATTATATTATAGTATGTGTTTTATTTTATTTTAAATTATCATATTTTTTATTTTTAAAAATTTAATCATTTTTAATTTAATTATTCATTCATAATGTTAAAACTATGGAATATTTTTACAAATATAAAATGAATAATAATTAATTTTTTTTTTAAATCCATATTGTGCTAAGTTATAAATGGCATGATTGACTGTGGAATATAAAGTTACATTACTCATTAAATCCTATTTTTTTCTCAGCCAGGTATGTAGGATTATAAAGGAAGAGAAAGGTCCACACTAATTATGATTAAAATACAACACATATATGAAAAGGATACTTGAAATTAATGGATAGATATGATGAATTGGGATTGATATGTAACTATAACTATGTATTGGGTTGTGGCTCCAATTAATCCCTTTTTTTTCCACAAATTTATGATTGATTTATATATGTTGGTCATAATTAATGCATTGAAGAGAGGTTTGGATCCATTTCAAAGCGTTGAATCCCAAAAAGTTTGAGAAGGAATTTTGGTGCAAGTTGCTTTCTTTTTTCTTTTCTTTTTTCGTGATGTGTATGTGGAGGTGAAACTTATTTTATAGAGACCAGCGCTTTTGTTTCCAAATCGGTCCTGATAATGATTTTGTTTTTTGTATTTTCTTAAAATAATTTTTCAATTTTTAATGATTTTTTATTTTAATTTTTAATAAATCATTACTAAAATATGAGATGATTTATAAATATTTAAAAATAATACTTTTGATTATTAATTTTTTTCAATTTTACTGAACATTTTTTTAGAGAATAAATTCTTATAACTTTTATATTTATATATATTTAAAGAAAATGATTAAAAACATAAAATTTATAAATAATGACAAAAAAAATTATTTATTTTTTAAGTTTTTAAAAAAATAAAAAAAAAACATAAAATATCATTAAACAACTTTAAAGTAATTTTTGATTTTTTTCTTAAAAATCAGTAAACAAAATTTATTATTAAATATATGGGTGATTATTTTAAAAAAAAATTATAAATCATAATTCAAAATTTTTATTAAAAAAAGCCCTTAATTTCTTCCTATATTCATTTTCATACTTATATGACTTATTTATTCATTAAAAAAGACCCATGTGTTGTTCTTCCAAAATTACATATTTTACGTAACTAAAAGGAGTACACTGCATTGCTAGAAATAGGATTCTACAATTCTAAAGAGTTAGAATGCAATATATTATTTGAATTTTTCCTTATAAGTATAACTTATAATCAAGTATTAAAATATAGTCTCAATTTGTAAAATTATAAATAAATTTAAATTTACAAAATTGTTAATATTTACCAACAATATAAAATAAATACAAAAATATTACACTTAACACAACATTTTTGAATATTTTAATGATTTTATAATCACAAAGTTTTAATATTTTTGAGTTTTATTTTAACTAACAAAAAATTTGTATTGACACCTTATTTTACAAGTGATTGAGGTTAATTAAACTTTATATTATAAACTATTTATAAAACAGCTAATGATAAGATATCAAAATTAAAGAACATGCATAAATTAGAGCGGTAAAAACCTTGGATTGAATTTGAAAAAAAAAAAAAAAAACCAACCCAATTTTAATTGCTTTTTGAAAAACAAAAACATAACCAATACATGTAAACAACAAGCAGAGAAATTAATATGAAATATATTTTATTATAGAGCCAAATATCCAAGAAAGCATATATACAACCCTAAACACATGAACAAACTAAACAAAGCATACCATAATTCTATGTACCTAAATGAGTTCCATTTTCAGCAGCCAAACATAACTATACAAGGAACCATATATACTAATAATATATAGCACCATGACAAGTGACAAGCATCCAAGAAGGAATTTATTATAAGCTCGCCAACGTACGTTATCTAACTAGGCGAAAAGCATAACAAAATACTTCAGGAATGAACAATTAATAACTCAATAACAAACAATGCTCTACAAAAAGAATCAAATTACACAAGATAATAAAGAAAGACTCAACACAAAAGCAACAAAATCCAATTAACTAACTAAAGCATTATCTTTTGTTAATTAATTGTAGTTTAAGCTTTCATTTTTAATAATTAATTAATTAATTAATTAATGCATCATTTTTTATGTTGTTAATATATAAATTTAAATGTATGCTCAATTAATGATGTATTATTATAAATTAAGATGAGTAAATATTTAGCTTCTATGTCAATTATGCATATGCAAAAAGAGTAATTAAATTAAACAATAAAAAGGGACATTGTATGTTAGGTTTATTTAATTAAAATAAATAACATTATATTATTATTTAATTATAACAGATATAATATAATATATATAAATGAATAATTTTAGATCCGTTCTAATTGACCTTTTCAACTCAAGATGTATTAATTCCATACAACTGTTGTTAAAACTATTTAAACACTAACACAAAACTAATAAATATAGATAGGATAGGATTGGATTGGATTAGTTCAATTGAATTTGGTTGGGTTTGGTGTTAGTGTAGGTATTGTTTAAACGCCATACAATTAAGTGAGTGTGGTAAGAGAGTAATTTTTGTATATTTACACAAATGATTTAATTTTAAAATAATATTAATCTCGTACGTACTATTTAATTATAAACATTATATTAATATTTTTTAATTAAAAACTCTTTTTATAAGCAACACACTGTGTACACATAACATAATACAAAGTTGATGGGAACTTCAAATTCCACTAATCAATATTTCTTTCGATACACGTGGTGTGTTTAATTAATGCCTTTTCCCCATCATATGAAATGTTCGCGCGAACTACAATATCTATCCCCTTCCTCTCCGTCTCCTTCCTTATGCCTTATACAAAAGTTGCAAACATTATTTTACTTCTCATAAGAGCGCATATTTTGTCTGTGCGTCTCATGCATGTTACAATTTCTTCATTAATTTCTTAGTCTCTCATGTCGTCATCATCATCTTTCTTTTTGCTACGTACATTAGACCTGTTTTCCAAAAGCATTCAAACATATGATTTGAGATAAAAAAAAAATGAATATATTTTACCGTCGTATCACAAAGTGAAGCACATTCAGAAACAAATTAAAAACACTAGTAGTGTAGTGTGTGCTCAAAATAAAGCCATTTATGTCCACTGGCGTGGTCCAAAAACATAAAATCATGCTAGTTAGTGGATCTCATCAAGAAGAATTGATTCCAATATTACCACACATGCCTACTTTAGCAGCAGTTCACATCTTTTACCAAACGAATTCGACCCTACCTTATTGGATTTATATGGAGCAAATCAGATTGATGATATTTTATTTTTGTTCTTAAATTAACGATTTCAAATTACATCCATTAAAGATCATTTTTTTTTTCAGTAGAGTACTATTAGATTAATTATTTGTTGTAATTGGTTCTAGACTTCTAGAGTTAATTATCTATTTAGAAGTGTTAGCCAACAAAAGGGATTGATTTGAAGACGACTCTTTGCCCATGTTAAAGTGTTGATGAACATGCTCTTCTTGAAAGTAATTTATGTAAGTTGATGGAATGGACTATAATTAATGTGTTCAATTGTATTCGCTAATAGTCACTACCTTCATATTTGAGGATCTGTGGTCCGGTTTGCAATTTGTGTTCAATTGTCCTGTATCTTTTAGTCGGATATTGTTTTGAGCAATTATATATATATATATATCACAAATATAATACAGTCTTCAAGCCCATTATGCAAACCACGACTTTTATAACAGAATAATAAGATAATATATACTCATATTTAATAAAATAATAAGATGTAAAATATATATACATACATAAATATATAATATAAAGGGTAAATAAAATATATTATTTTAGGTATATGTTGTGAGTTAACAAACAAGAAATAAACTTATAAGTTAATTTATATAATTTATTTTTAGATAATTATTTAATAAAAATGATATAATTGATACAAATATAAAATATAAAATAATATTATAATTTTTTTAAGAAAAATAACATTACAAATTTTTATAGTATAATTTTTTTGAATTATATTTATATAGTGTGAGTCTAAGAATTTAATTGTTCAAAAAATCAAAAAAACTTAAACTATTAATCTATAAAGTAGAACTATTGACCTAGATAAAAATAAATAAGTATAATTTAATTTATATACGAATTAGATAAAAAATACAATCATAACTTCATAATAATGTGATAAATATATATAAAATGTAAACTTAAATCTTAGTATTGTTATGTAAGTATTTAATTGTTCAAAAAAATCAAAAAACTTAAACTATTAATCTATAAAAAAGAAGTATTGACTTTAATAATAATACTATAAAAAGAATCAAACCATATATGTAAGTATTTAATTGTTCAAAAAAATAAAAAAAACTTAAACTATTAATCTATAAAAAAGAAGTATTAACCTAAATAATAATACTATAAATATAACTAAGTATAATTTAATTCATATATGAGTTAGATAAAAAAAATACATTCATTGCTTTATGATAATGTGATAAGTATATATAAAAAGTAAGTTTAAATCTTAATATTGTTATCATATGTATTATATTTTAAAATCTAATTTTTAAAATTCATATAATAAATTTAAGAATTATGATATTATCATTGTATATAAACGATTTTTTAAAAGTTTAATTTTTTAAATTTATTAACTTTTTTTAAAAAGTAAGATGACGAAGCCAAATCATTACATTTTAAATTTTAATTTTTTAAATTCATAATATAAATTTAAGAGTTTTGATATTATTGTTGTTTATAAATATTGTTCTAAAAATTTAATTTTTAAAACTTATAATATAAATTAAAATTTAAAAAATTGACATTAATGATGACATTAAGACAATTATTTAAATATAACTTGATTCATATATAATTAAATAAAGAACATAATTAAATTGTAATTTGATCATAAGATAATAGAGAAATGACATAATCATAAAAATATAATTTAATGATAAGTATAAAGTATCATATGCAAATAAAAATAAAAATATAAGTATTGATATTATCACAATATATAATTTTAATATCATTATTATGTATATTTTTATTAAAAAGTAATGCTTTTAAAATTCATTTTTTATATTATAATAATTTGTGTTTATACTAAGAAAAAAAATTGTTTAGTATATGAGTGAATAAGTAACGTAATCATAACTATGTAATCTAATAATAAGCTTAAAATTTATACTTTAAAATCTATATTTTCACGTCAACATAAATTTATCTTTATAATCTTTATAAAAATATTTACTTTACATATGAGTAGATAAATAATATAATCATTATCACATATAAAAAAAAATTTAATTATTTGTATTATCATAATAAGTAATTTTGATGTTATTATTTGTACATGAGTAGATGAGTAGATAAAGGATAATAAAAATTACATAATCTAATAGTAAGTATAAAGTGTTATATATAAAAAAAATAAAAAATTAAGTAATGATATTATTATTATATGTTTTTTTATTTGAAAATGATGCCTTAAAAACGTACCTTTTTATATTATAATTAATATTTAACTTTATAAACGTTAGAAAAATTGAAACAGGTGACGAAAATAAAGGTTTGCAATCCATCCTTTTTTATATACATTATAGAAAAATATTTGTTACTTATATAAATATAAATAGATAAATAGTATAATTATAATTATATAATTTAGTGATATAATTATATAATTTTGTTAATATATGGATTCTAAAAAAATGTAAAATTTTTAGTATTTATATTATTATAATTCATAATAAATGATATAATTATAACCAAATAATTTAATAGTAAATATATAGCGTTATATATAAAAAAAATTAAAATTAATATTATCATAAAATATAATTTTAATAATATTATTATTTGTTACTAGAAGGTATTATTTTTTTTACATAATAAATTTAACTAAAAAAATTATAACAGACGACGAGAACGAAAATTTGAAAACCTTCATTTTTTTATACAACTATTTAAACAATATAAATGTGTGCTAACTTAGTAGCACTCAATTGAAAACGAAGATTACTTTTTTCAGACACGAGCTTTCGACATAAAAAGTAAATATATCAGGCAGGCAGGCAGGCAGGCAGGCAGGCAGGCAGGGATGAAAATGTCGTGTTTTTACACATTTTAATATTTAAATATAATATTTATATTTTTTAATTAAATTATTACAAAAATATCTACAATATTATTATCATTAAAATATTAAATTTTGATTTATATTTACTATTTTTTTCATTTTCTTTCTTATTAATCATTTTAATTATATTTTTTTTATATTTTTGTAATAAATAATATATTTTCTTTTTAAACATATTTGTTATATATATATATATATATATATATATATAAATATTTAAAAATAATTAATTAATAAAATTTATTTTCATATTTTTTATATTTATTTATTTATAATATGTATAATTAGATAGTTTATTTAATTGTTTAAAATATTTTAAATACTTACCGTATAATATTTAATAAAAAAATTATTATATAATATTTTAATTAATTGATAAACTTATTGATTTATATGAATATTTTATATATTTAAAAATACATATATTAAATAAAAAAAATTAACTTATAATATAAGTAATTAAATGTTTTGATATTTTATAAAAAAAATTCATACTTTTTGTTAGAGTTTTCATAATTTTTATAATTTATTTCAAAATTTTCGTCTATAATGATAATATTTTTAATATTTTTATAAAAATTATATTTTTATATTTTTATCGAAATCGATATTTAATAAAGAAAATTTTAATAACTTATTTTTATTAAGAGGAATAATTTATTCGGAATATATATATATATATATATATACAGTTTGCTCTCGACAAGAACACATATTGTCTTGGTATTATTTTATGGGCTAAGTAACAGTACTATAATCTTGGACTGATAAGTATCTCAGGCTTCTGGTGTCGTCAACTTAGCCCAGTGCGTTGGTCTTATATATGAGGCCCGTTGAAGATACCCATAAACGAATGGTAACTAAGGTCATTAGTTAAAAATAAAAAGAATAACTAATCTCATATTTTTTATTTCCTTTCTTTCTAAGTAATTCTACTAGGGTGTTTACTAATTTATAATTATAATTAATCGAAATAAGAATGAATTAAATAAGATAAAATCGGAATAAAGGTGTTATTCTCTTTTATAATATAAAAAAAAATACTACAAAAGGGATGACAAGTAAATTACTCATCAAAATTAGACATCGCAAAACACAGACTTCGTGACTTAAATTGAATCTTTTTTATTTAAATGTAAAATGGAAAAAAAAATTATAGGTTTATTAATTAAAAAATACAGTTAAACAAAAACATGAAATATGATTTTCCAAGATTATACATGCAGTTAATATTTCATAAACAATGTGAATAATGAATCTCAACAAAGAAAATGAAGAGGACGAACTCGTAAACAAATGGCACTAAGAAAAACTGTTGGAGATACAACCCAAATGGTTCAGAAACAGAGTAAATAATCAATTTTAATGGATACGGAACGGCTGTTGAAGAAGAAGCAGGTGGTTAGCTAGATTAGGGAGGCAGATAGTAAATGAGAGAAGGTTAGCAACGTAATTTAATTGAACCAACGTCGTTAAGATAAACGGCAAAACAACAACTATGCTTACAATGCCTCTATATGGAGGTTTTTATTCCCAAGCCAACCAACGGTCTTATATATCCCATTGGGCTCAAAGATGGTGTACAGGTTCACAACTAACCCATACTCCGAAACCGGATGGCGTTTCATTGAAGTTACTTTAAATAATTAACATGATGTTTATATTAGGTTAAAATATATTCAATTTTATTATAATTATTTTTTATAATGTACTATTATAATTTATATAATATAACTGAATAAAATTGATGATAAATATTTTAATAAAATAATATTATTTTATTTTAAATTTTTTTATAATTTTATTAAAAAAATATTTAAATTAATATTTACTTTATTTTTTTTACATTTAAAAATATAATTTTTAAATTAAAAATAAATAAAAATTTAAGATATATAATTTTAGAATTAAAATTTTAGATATATTAAGTAAAGTATCTATTACAATTTAGACTCACATCCTTATTGTTTGTATTTTTATGTAACCATACAAACTTTATTATATGCAATACAATATTAATTTATATAATGATATTTAATAATATGTAATAAACATGTCTTAAAAATTTTATTTTTACCCATTATCTTTTAAAATGATTAATTGAATAATTTTTTGACCTAAAATTTAAGTTTTTCTATGTTAGCTTTTAACCTTAAGGTGGAAATATTAAACCATAAACTAATTTAATCGATTAAAATAAGAAAATTAAATATTATATTTTATAGATCTAAATAGGTTAATTTAGGTTTTAAAAATACAAAAATAACTTATATGATGTCAATTAAAATTTTAAAGTTTAAAAATCGAACTTATATTACTTATATATATTTATTTTTTAATTTTATATATTTTAAAGTATATATATTATATATGTTTTGGAGAATTTAATTTGGATTATTTTTTACTTTAATTAAGAAAGTGAATAAATTTATATTATTTTTATAAATATTTATTATAATTTATAAAAAATATTTATTTTTCTTTTAAATAATTTACTCATTTTAAAAATTTTATTTCACTTTAAAATTTGTGCATAATTTTAATTTAAATTTTAACGTATATTTTTTAAATTAAATTGTTGATTTAAAATTAAATTTTATTTATTAATTTAACATTAATATAAATAAATAAATTTAAATTACAAACATAACATATTAAATACATTAATATATTTTTTGATGTTATCTAATCATTATTTTATATGTTAGTTTTTAATTTTTAATTTAATAATATATATATTTTAAATAAAAATTTATGATAATCTAACTAGTCTCACCTCTTACTTGTAGTTAACAAGTAAGTAATATTAAAATACATTCTATGCATAATCAAATTATACAACTAATTTTAATTTTAATTTTTTTATTAAAATATTTTTTTCTGACTATATTAAAAAATATATAATTATTTTTATCAAACTAATATAACATTCAATTAAATCAAACTAAAACATTAACTAATATATTTTCTTAACTAATAATCATATAAAAAATTATCAAATCAATCATCCTCGTGATTTCTTCTTGTTTTGTGTATTAAACACAGAATCTTTCTTTTTGGTAAGCAAAGATATGATGTTTCAACCACCTGATGGGTTTGGTGATTGGATGTTTAATCATTTAATCACATTTCCAATAAGCTTTTGGATTAATTATTAGCAAATGGATCACTTAAAAACTAATTTATTTATTTTTTTTTTTAAAATAAATATAAATTATTTATATCTTAAATTTATAATTACAAATTATATGGCGGCTATTGACTTATTAAAAAATTAATAATACTCAATTAAAACCACGTGGAGTCTTGTATGTAAATAGCAAATTATATTTTATTATAAATTTAAAATATATAATAATGTTAAAAAAATTAATTTGAGCTAAACAAAATTAAATACATTATTACTCTATTCTAAATCATATATCTAAATTATACAAAATTTCATCTGATCTAAAAAACAAGAAGTTACTGTGGAATCATTTTTTTTCCAAGATTTGTATTCATGAATAAAAATTTATCTTTAAAATTACCAAAGTTTAAAAATTAAATCTTATTTAAAAAAAAGATGTTTAATTAAATAATCACTCAATAAATACTATTATTAAACAATTATTTTTTTAATATGACCAACTCAAACGATGATGAATTGCTTTCCTATAAATACTATCACATATCTCCTTATCGCATCAAAACTAAATTTGCAGCCACAACACAAAAACTTGGAGCTTTTTACTTTCAACCATGCATGGTTTCTAGCTCATCATCTAGCATCAACGGATCTATAATCAAATTCAATAACATGAGTTGTTGTCCTGGTAGAAAAGCATGGCGTGTAAACATGAGTTTTTTTTACAGTTTTAATTTTTATCATACATGTAATATTTAAGAATTTTATTTGTTTCATATAAGAAATGCAATAGGTATGCATATTCAGACAAAATCCATCATCACTGTTTAAATTACATGATATTAATAGTCCTGATAATAGTTATAGGAACGAAGTATATTAATTATAATAAAAATATCCAAAAAGTTATTAACTTTTAGGTGGAGTAGTCTAAAAATTCTAAAAAAGTACAATAGAAGTCTGAAAATGAAAAAAAAAACATAAAAAATGGTAAATATTAACTTATATTTGATTATTTTTGAATTGTTATATGTTACTTAAATTAATTATAATTTAAAAAATATGAATTTGTATAAATTTAAATATATAATAATTAATTTTGTAACACATATGGTAACTTAAAAAAATACACAGATATATGTTCACGTATGTTATTTTTAATTTTTTTTAATTCTTTATTTTTTTATAGTTAAAGAAATTGTAATCTCATGTTCAAAAATTAATTAATTTTTATATACTTTTATGACATTTAATATTCTTTTGTTACTCTATTTATTGTTTCGAAAGTTACCACGAAATCCGAGAGATAGCAAAGAATTGCATGCAAAAGCTATAGAGTTCATATATATCCCCTAGTATATTTGATATGAACTCTGATCATGAACAAACATAAGGAAAGTTATCATGCCCTAACAGATTTGGCCATGAGTTTGATAACAAATTTTATCCTCTCCTATGTATATAACACATACATACTTATAAATGATATTCTTTGGAATATATATAATTTTTACAAAATTTAAAATAAATTCCTAACTCTTAAACAAAACTAATGTTTCTTAATAATTTCTTGAACTTGATCACTCCATCATCCCATCTATAATTTTCACAAGTAGCAAAACAATTGTCATCTTTTCAACTTAATACTAGCTAGCCACTTCTCTTTGTACTTAAATATTGTTGCACAAGGATTTTCTAATAGTACATTCACATGAGTTTTCGTATAGAATTGCATGCTTTGCAAACCACTTAGTTGAAATTAATTGCTTTACATGCTCTCTACATTCTTTAAATGTTAATTTCGAATCTTTCATTGAAGAAAGTAGTCGTGCAGCTTTTTTTTTCCCCTTCAATTTACCACCATAACTTCATAAAATAATACCATACATATAACATAATTCTAAATGTTAATTATTTGTATCACATTCAATATTATTTATTTTTTAACTTTAATTTAATTATATCTCAACAAAATAATCATGAAAACTCATTAAATATAATTATTTAGGATTTTTATTTTCAAATACAGAAAAAAAAAATTAAATTTTGTTATTTGATAAAAGAAATCAAACATTTGAATTAAAATATGTGTCAAAGAATTTTGTTATTTGATAAAAAAAAATTCAAACATTTGAATTAAAATATGTTTCAAATTATCAAAAATTGTTGTTTTAATTTACTATGTAATTTTGCAATTTGAGGTTATGTATGATATTTGTTTTTGTGAAAGAATTTTTGATAAATTTTAAAAGACAAAGGCAATTTATTTTTTTAAAGAAAGTGTAGGCCGTGATCCAGAGGGTCGCAGTCACTGCCTTCACACCCGTGCAAATGCACTCTTTACGTCACTTTCAAGCATCTTTTCAAACCTCATTGTTTGTCTCTATATATTTCTCTTCCTTGTACTCTTGTTCGTGTGTTCTGCCCCAAAAAAAAAAATATATATATATTGTTCTTGCGTCCGTGCGCGTAATTTGAACTTTGAATTATTTTTCTGTGCTTGCTTTCTTTCTAATTCTTTTGCCGCTCCCTATATCTTTTCTCTCTCGAAGAAAAAAAGGGCAAACATTCATACTCATCACACCTCACAAGCGTGGGTAAAAAGCTTTTACCTTTCTCTTATGCTTCGTTCTCAGCTTGTAATTTTTTTTTCCTATTATACTTGTTCTTCTATTTCTCTTGAATCTTCCTATTTATCCTTTTCGTTTTAATTTCGTCGTCTTCTGCTGGCTGTATCAGAGGTAATTATTTCCCTGTAGATTCTAACTTATGTCGAGCTGGTTCATTGTGGGATTTTGTTTCCATAGGTCTTACTTTACTCTGCTATCAATTTTTTGAACTTATATTCTCTCTTTTTTTTGTAAAATTTATTGCAATCCGTTCTCTCTAAGATTTGTTGAATATATACGTTCTTAGAGTTTTCTTCGTAGGTTTCAATTTCTCTCTCTTCCTCCATATATTTTGATTTTGTTTGCTGATTCGGCTAATTATAGAAGGAAATTGTTAGAAGTTTAGGCACAACTCTAACCTAAAAGGCAGCTTGGAGGTTAAAGGGTTGTCTAGGATTATAGGATTATAAGCATGAAGAAGGTATCTTGCTTGGTTGACGTGGGACTTAAGTTAAACCTTAACACTCTCCCTTTACGACGGATAGGGTTGGATGTAAGAGGAGTTTAGGAGCATCGTCAGGATATGAGAGCTTCTGATACCATGTTAGAAGTTCAGGCTTAAGTCTAACCTCAAAACTAGTTTTTAGGTTAAATGGTTCCAATTTGTAGTCCTTAATGAATGTTGGAGTTGAATTTTACTGGTCACATTCTTCACTTTCACTAATCCTGCAAAACAAGTAAAGTGACACCAGATAGCATCAAATCTATTACCATATGTAAGTCAATTTTCTCGTAATTGATAGAGAAAATTGGAGTTTAATCAAAGAATAGAGAGTGTATCTAGAATGATGGGATATCAGCTTATTTATAGGCTGATATTCATGCAAATATGATTAAAGATATTATCTCATTTTGAAATATTATTCAAATATTGAATGATATTTTATATCTGATAATATCTCTTCAAAATATTAAATAAATGAAATATTTACTATATTGGGAGAAAATTTCCTAAATATATAATTTGATTTAATTTAAACCGTATGGTGATTATGTTGATTGTACAATGATCATTGAACATTGATTAGTCAAATTGTGATATGGGACACTTAGCAATGCGTATTTCATAAAAATCTCTCCAACATCAACCCTTAGGTCTCTTTAACCATTTCTGGTGGGCATGGAGGTCAAATTGTATAATTTGTGTATGTAAGGAGGTTTGATATAATTGTTGATGTCTCTGATGTTTTGTAGTTGATATCTTGATTTTTTTGGCATGATAGTGAGCATGAGATTGCGAGCTTTCTAATTGTATGTCCTATGCTTGAATTTGATTGTTGGATAGAGAGATATGAGCGGTCAAAGTTGTATTGAAAAAAGTAACTATTGCTACTTATTGGAAATAATGTGAATTTAAATAAAAGAATGATGAAAAAAAAGTGCAAAATTTTCCTCTCTTAAAAAATTGTCTCACATTATTTTTCTAACTTGGTGTTGATATAGAGAAGGATTTACAATTGGAATTAGGTCTCAAGGGGTACCTATTTTTGTGTAAGGAGAGAGGACCTAGGCAATTGTAAGTTCACATGCGTCCCCGCACCGCTGCCTGAATCAACACTACTAAATGGAGTTGATGAACCAAGTTTGGGGGACTAGTCTAGTAAGTTGGTCAGACCACTTATAGTCAGTTTTGGATCGATTAGACCATGGTTGGTTGGTCATCTGATTGGTTGGTTGATCGGTCGTTTAGTTGGAAGGTCTATATAGTCAGGGGTGTCTTGTCTTGAGGATCTTAGAACCAATCTCAGCTCTCAAAGAACCAGTCTAAATCATGGTGAATCGAGTTTATTTGTGCTTTGTTCTAATGTGCCGGTTCAAATCGAATCGGACCAAACCGGTTTTACTGACTAGAAAAGTAGATTTTCATGGCCAATCTCCCTGGTGGCTTGGTGTCTAGCCTCAAGGTGATCTCTCGAGTCTAGACGACTATTGTCAGGTCGAATATGGGTAGAATGGTTGTACGTAAGATGAATGGCAAGTCCTGAAATGAACATCATCGCCAGGGTTGGTGGCACTTGGGAGAATCACCATTGGGCGAATGGCGATAAGTGGCTAACTAGCCTCCTAGTTGGCTGGGGGACACGAGTTCCCAAGTAGCTATGTGTCGGTCAGTGTGGTGGCTCCTGCTATGGTCTGCAAGTGCGTCATCACGTTGCTGTGAGTTGTCACGTGAGTGTCGAGCATTGGAAGATGTAGCATGTTGAGTTTCTGAGAGCAGTAATTGCTTATGGAGTGGAGGAAGTCTTTAAGTATTTTCTAGAGTATTTCTTTCGAGTGAGCGACTCTAGTGTCTAGACTTGGCTTTGCCTTCTGCTTTCTATTCGTGTTGTTCCTCCTTACTCTTGATGAGAATTATACTTCCTTATAATTTTCCTTACTGAATTAACTTGCAACCATATTTTGCTTAACATATTCCATGCTCATGATCTTGTTTTTTGATCGAATAATTTCTTGTGGAATAAAGTGATGAAGAACACGATGAACATTGCGAATAACCTGATGAATGTTCTTAAGTTCATTATCTGAAATCGGTTAGAACATCAAATTTATTTCCTATAGATAACTCCATATATTGAAGCCGATTTTTGCTCATCATGTTCTTTGTTTTCACTGAAGTTCAAATCCTACAAAACAAGGGATAGAGACACTTAATAGTATTATTCCCTCCAATACTTAAGTCAATTTTCTTGTAATTGACAGAAAATTAGAGCTTAGTAAAAAAAATAGAGAGCATACCTAGAATAGTGGGATATTAAGCCTATTTAGAGATTAATATTCATGTAAATATGATAGGAGATATTAACTTATTTTGGAATATTAATAAATATTGAATGATATTCTATATCTGATAATATCTCTATGTAATATTAAATAAATGAGATATTTAACATACTAGGAGAATATTTCTTAAATATGCCATTTGATTCAATTTAAACCACATGTTGACTGTGTATTGATTATACGACCATTCATGTGACGTGGGCCAATGACACTTCGCCACGCATACCTAATAATAATCTCCCCAACAATGAATATAGTAGGTTCGTCCCTTCAACTTTGTTGTACTTTTTTATGTTTTTGTGTGTGTGTTAAATGAAGCTCATATTGGCACAAATTATGGGATTGCAAAGCGTTGAACACAAATAACATGCTACATGTTAAAGCTTGTTGGGCACTTGTAATCTTGGGAGTGACCAATACACTTAACAGTTCTGCTTTTTCTTGTAAGCTTGTTGATGGAGGCTCAAACTGGTATAAATTTGAAAAGTTTGGATCAGGAGAACTACTGCCTTCTTTTGGGTACCCTTTTAATGCTTGAGTAAAGCATTAATTTTCAATATTCAATTCAAGTTGATTATAGTTATTATAGCATGTTTGCATATAATTAGTTGCAAATTTAGAAGTGTCAAATAAGTTAAGTTAACTTAGTTCGTTTAAGTTCAGTTCAATTCAATTAATCTAAATTTATGTGATCTAAGTTTAATTTAGTTTATTTTTAAATGATTTTGGCTAAACAACTCAGGAGTTGGATCATTTTCTATTCTATAAAAAAAATTAAAAAATTTATAAACAAAAATGTTATTATAAATATTACATTTTTTTATATTTATGTATAACATGAAAAAAATAAAAGTAGTATCTTTTAATTGCGGTATTTTATAAGGACATTATTGTAATTACAAAAATATTTTTATTAACAAAGACATTTTGTTAAATGAGTTCACGAATTGCTGGTGTGTTAAGTAAGTTAGCTCATTTGTGTTCATGAGCTAAATGAGTTGGGTTTTTTAAAATCATGAGGCTCATTGGATCAATTTTAAATGACATCATTACATCAACCTTAAATGAACTCATTGGATCAACTCATTAGACACCACTAGTTGCAATCTTGATGATTTACTTAATCTTTGCTTATTTCAAAAACCTGCAGTATGTATATATTCTTTCATTTGTGATAAAGTATTATGAACTTTTTTCAGGTATAGAAACTTAAGGAGTATTAGATGGAGCAGTACGAAATTTTGGAGCAGATTGGTAAAGGTTCTTTTGCTTCAGCTCTTCTTGTAAGGCATAAGCATGAAAAGAAGAAGTAAGCAATCTTTAGGTCTATGGGTAAACTATAGTACTAACACAAGCAAATATGTCTTATGTAAAACTGTAATCCAATAATTGATATTTTGCTCTTTTCTTCTGTTTTATAGGTATGTCTTAAAGAAGATCCGTCTTGCTCGCCAACCTGTTAGAACACGAAGATCTGCACACCAGGAGGTTACTGTGTTTTTTTTTAATTTTTCTTTTATGGTTAATCTCAATTCCTTTAGTGAGGCAGAAAATAAATTTAAGGCCATTGTTTATATTTAATGACATTGCTTAGGGGTGTCCATAAACCGGATTGGATCAGACTAAACCGTAAAACCGGACCTGACCGGACCAAACCGAACGGTTTTACTAATTAAACGGTCCGGTCCGGTTTGTATTAATTTTAAACCGTTTAAACCGGACCGGACCGGTTTAATAATATATTAAAATTTTCATATTATTCTTCATTAAATTATAAAAAAATCGAACCAAACCGGGAACCAAACCGGACCAAACCGTTTTATAAGTCAAACGGTCCAGTCCGGTTTTTATTTCTTAAAACCGTTTCAAACGGTCCGGTCCGGTTACATTTTTTTTAGACAAAACCGGACCGGACCGGACCATGGACACCCCTAACACTGCTTATTGATGTTAAGCTTCTATTGAATTTTCGCTACTTTGGTTCGAATTAAGCATTGCTGGTTAAGTTTATCTACCTTAGACTGTGTAGTGTCTATTCTTTAATATGAAACTTTTTCACTGCCTGATTACCTCAAGAAAGCTTGAAATAGCATCTCTGAGTTTTTATTCTTCTTGCAGTGGTTGGTAATTTCTGTATGACAAAAATGGTGATTAATGTTATTTTTCTCTCTTTTCATTATGCTGCAGATGGAGCTTATTTCTAAAGTAAGGAATCCATTTATTGTGGAGTACAAGGATTCATGGGTAGAAAAGGTCAGAATCCCTCTCTATCTATTTTGATTTAAATGCTTCATCATTGATTTATGGATCTTGTACTCATTGTTGTGCCGTCTATGATTTTTGCTGTTTTATTGCCTCTATATGTGTGATTCATACGTTACTTGTTTTCTTGGTATAATATAATTTTGATTCCTTCTAATCCAGCCTAATAAATTATACACCATTTATTTTCTTGTCGTTTGTGTGCTTCTTCGATTGATTCTTTTGCTCCATTTATAGGGTTGTTTTGTATGCATTGTCATTGGATACTGTGAAGGGGGAGACATGTAAGTCGATGTTTGCTTAAGTAACTTATTTGTTATCCTTCAAATGTTTGTCTCCTTGAAAGAAATGAGAAATGCATTTCTGCTGCTTTTCTGACTTTTGCGTTGATTGGTTGTTATACAGGGCGGATTGTATTAAAAGGGCGAATGGTGTACAATTTTCTGAAGAGGTTGTTATCTTGGGCCATATGTGGCAAATTGTTACATAAATTTCTCCTTATATTTGTCTCTCAATTGCAAATGAACATATTTCAGAAACTTTGTAAATGGTTGGTTCAACTCCTGATGGCACTAGATTATTTGCATGCAAATCATATTCTTCATCGTGATGTCAAGGTAAGCAGAAGATTGAGACAGATGTTAGTTGAAGTGTAGGTTTGAAATTCCACAGTTAATGTTTACTTTGTTTTTAAACTATTTCAGTGTTCGAATATATTTTTGACGAGGGAACAAGACATACGTTTAGGTAATAATATTTTTTTAATTTGTCTCTATCATTATTGATTGGCAACACTTCTCATCATGTACTTATGTTCTGGTTATAGTAACTTTTTTAATTGCATAATTGAGAAATTGGTGTTGGAATCAGGTGATTTTGGTCTTGCCAAAATGTTGACCTCTGATGATCTTGCCTCTTCTGTGAGTAGTCTTGCCTATAAATAAGACCACCTCTTTTGCTCCCCACCCTCTCTGTTTTTTTGTCTATTACACCTAGTTGTTTTTTTTTCTTTTTGGTGCTCCATTACATACAGGTCGTTGGAACACCAAGTTATATGTGCCCTGAACTTCTTGCTGACATACCTTATGGTTCCAAATCGGATATTTGGTCTTTAGGTAAGTTGTTTCTTTCCTTTTTCTTTATTTTTTATCAAGCACATTTTGGATTAGTTTATAAATCTGCTTGATCGTTAATTTGTGCATGTGATGCAAATTGTAATTCAGGATGCTGTATATATGAAATGGCTGCTCACAGACCTGCATTTAAGGCCTTTGTAAGTTACTGAGTTTTTGTTGTAAATTCATGACTTTGACTATCTGTATACAAGAAATCAGAGATGAAATCCCATGTTATCTTTAGATAAATTCTGCCAGTCTATCTACCATTCACTGACATGGCCGGTGCAAACTTTCTCATTATAATATGCTTGTATCTGTATCTTATAATTACTGTATTCTGTCCTTTTCTTTTTGCAGGACATGCAGGCACTTATTAACAAAATAAATAAGTCCATAGTAGCTCCACTTCCAACCATGTATTCTAGCACATTGTGAGTCTATTTCCAGTATGTGGCTTTTGATTTTTAATTTGCAATAAGAATTCAGAAAAATCTTCTCTTTTCCCTTTTTCTTTTGGATTCTATTATCCTAATCAGAGAGTTGGAAAACAGAGCTTACTTGCTTTATATGTGCAAATGCATGCATGTAATTTGATTGTTGTTATGATTTGATGATATGTTCTCTGGTTGTCCTTTTCTTTTAACAGTCGAAGTCTTGTAAAAAGTATGCTACGAAAGAATCCAGAATTTAGACCAAGTGTAAGTTCTTTTTCATTATTATTTGTTGAACAGTTTTGCCTTCAAAATTATTGTTTTTGAGGGAAAGTTTTACTTGTGAAATATCCCAAATAGAAATAAGATTGATTTAAAGATAAAATTAATAGGATGGAAATACATTGATTCAAAAATTCTGTCAATTTATTAAGTGATGACTCTGCTCAGTTTATGTCAGATAAGGCGTGGCTGTTTTGTACAATTCAGTATTTTTGGTTGCTAGCCATTGATCAAAATGAATGATTTTCATTTCAATGATGTGTGTAACCTGTTGTCAGGCTGCAGAGTTGCTAGGTCATCCACGTCTTCAACCTATTGTCCATAAAATTCATATGAAGTTAAATAGCCCTAGAAGGAGTACTTTTCCTTGTGAATGGTCTGATTCTGATTACATGAGAAAAACAAGGTTTATGGAGCTCAACGGCATTCCATTTCCTACTATTAGTGAGAAGAGGCTGTCATTTAGCAATGACCGGACTTTGAATCCTACTGTTTCTGGAAACGAGCTTGATTCTCCATATTTTACCAGGAGATCTAAGGAATTCCCATACTTTGTAAATGAGAGGTTTGCTGAATTAGCTATCGACAGTACTTGTGAATGTGATACTGAAAACTCAGTAGCCTTAAAATTTTCAACCATAGTCAAATCCCCAAGATTGAAGGCAGCAAAAGCTTCTGCTACTCCCAGAGGACAAACAACATCAAGAAGTTCTCGTATTGGCTTAAAACGTGATTCAGTAAGTTCAGTTTCACTATTTCTGATGTTGAGTATGGACAAGATGCTGGTCTTTTCCCTTTTTTTTTTTAATTTTTTGTAGTTTGTTTGTTACTTAATAAAACCATGTTCTTAAAAATGTAGCTTCCAATGTCAAAAACTCCAGCCAGAAAATCTACTCACCTAGCACGGCGAGTGTCTCTACCATTTTCAACCAAACCTGCAGAAACACCTTACAGAAGCAATGTTGGTCTCCTTCGAAACATGGAGTCTCCTGATGTCTCCGTCAATGCCCCAAGGATTGACAAGATGGCTGAATTTCCCTTAGCTTCTTCTGAAAACCCTATGTTTCGTACCTGTAAAACTTCAACTTCTGCACAATGCTTCACCTCTATTCCAGGCCTTGGCAATGCTGACTGCTCAATCACAAAAGACAAATGCACAGTGGAGGTTGTAGAAAGAGCCTCATCCAAGCCTAGATTAACTGATGGTAATCAAGGAGTCCGAAGAAATAGCAGTGAATCTTCTGAAAATTGTCCTACAATTGGCTTGTCAAACCGCTCTTCCTTGGAGTCAAGGCAGAGGCGATTCGACACCTCGTCTTACCAGCAACGTGCAGAGGCATTAGAAGGGTTGTTGGAGTTTAGTGCACTTTTGTTACGGTAAGAAAGGTTTCAAGAGCTTGGGATGTTGTTGAAGCCATTTGGGTCTGAGAAGGCTTCTCCAAGGGAAACCGCTATTTGGTTGACTAAAAGCTTTAAAGAGACTGCTATTTAGAGTAGAATTTGCTCAGTGAGTGCTTTTAAAGCTTTGTATGTATGCAGTATGATTTAACATTTTACACTTGATGACCAAGACTTCTGAGAAGAGAAACTAAGTCGTCCAACTCAGAAGGCTACTGAAACAGGGATTGAGATCGGGCTTGTAATTATGTTTTCTTTCATCCTTTTCCTTTTTTTTCCCTCAATCCATGCAAATACATTTTGAAATACAAAGAACTAATTAACTATTTGTAGGGAAATTACGGTAGGGGATTAGACAAACAGGAACTGAAGTGCGATTTTTTAAATTAAAAAGGGAACTAAAGGAGGTTTTCTCCATAGTGAGAGATGAGAGAACATGGATTTTTTTATTTCAGAAGGAAAAATGGTAGTTTCATGTCCGTTATTAAAGTGACTTATTAGTTAAAAATGATGATAGAAGTTATTATTTTGATAAATAATGCATCATTATAAGTTTATTATTTTTATAAAATAGATTTAGGTAATCATTTTTACGAAGATAATGGATTTGTGTTTTAACATACGAGCTTAAAGTATATTCTTATTAAAATTCGTTAGTTTTATGTTCTTTTATTTTTTTTTTCTATTATGTCTACCTGTTTTTTAAAAGGGTACTAAAATCATTTCATTTTTTTTCTATTATGTCTACCCGTTTTTTAGAAGGTACTAAAATCATCCATTTTGTTATTTAATAAAAAAAATATTATAAAGAGGAATTTAAATTTAGATTTATGAGTAGTTATTTTTTTTATCGTAGATTTGTGAAAACTAAAATATATAAGGCTCATCAAAATTGAATAATATTTGTGTTTATAGTATTACACATTCGAAGTTTTGGATATTTAAGTCATAATATATTTTTTTTGTAAAAAAATAACTTAAAAATAAAAAAAAACAATTCTAAACGCAAGAATGGAAGAGCATTTAATTATTTTTTTTAAAATTCATAAAATTATGGATTGAAGTGTAGTAGTTTTTTTTAATTGTTATTAATTATTTTTACGATATATTCTTTCATCGGATTGTTTTTTTCTTTTTAAATACTAATAATTTATTCTCTCTTTGTTCAAATAGGGGAGGCAATAGTAGTCCAACTGGTTGGTCTAGGAACGCAGCTTCGATCAAGTACGAGAAAATTAGCTGAGTAATACAGACGACGGAAACGAACAATGGAACACCCAGAAATCCTAGAATTGTACGAAGTTCGATATTCGGATTTCGTGCTCCTATCTTCTGATTATATAAATGCATCGTCTTCTCTGGAAGCACCTGAGCTTGAGAGACTGAATTTAATCCAAAGCAACATAATGAAAACCCTAGGCCCAATGGGCTCAGGCTTGCTGGCCATCAATGGCGCCCCTAACGTCTCTTCTCTCAGCCAACTCCTCAGAGTTGCTCGCAAGCTCGCTCTTCTCGATCCCGACCAACGCAAGCGCCTCTTCAAGGTAAATGTGCCGCACAAAGATCAAAATTTTCTGGAATTCAGTTTAATTTTGTCTTTTATTCAATCAAACTAAAAAAATGAACTTGAGTTGAATTTGTTTATAATGTGAAAGGAACACAACTTAGGCAGTGACGTTCCTCTGAAAAATCCCAATAGAAGTGTCTCCTCTTTCGCAATGAAACTTACTTACGCTTATGCCTTACAACAATACGACAATAATGGAGCTAAAGATCACATTTTTACTTCTGAACCATATGCTTCCCATAATAATGAATATGAGAATCTGGGAAATAAGTTAAAAGAGTTAGGATTTTTCATGATGGAGCTTGGGTTGCGACTTGCTCGAGTATGTGATAGTGTCATTGGCGGCCAAGAATTGGAACAGAGCTTATTAGAATCCTCTGCTGCTAAGGGGCGTCTCATTCACTACCACTCTTTGTTCGATTGCCGGCTTCTAAACGAAGCTGCCATGAAAAATGGTGGGAAGAAGAAGATGGTACCAAGAGGAAGCTATCATGATGCAAAATTGAGCAGCAACATTGACTCTCATTTGTGGCAGCAGTGGCACTATGACTATGGGATTTTCACTGTTTTGACAGTTCCATTGTTTATGCTTTCTAGTTTTGAACAAGCAAACATGGAAGCTAAAGATCAAGACTTAGAATCAGGTTATGATGATGAATGTGTTGTTTCAACAAGTGGACATACATATTTGCAAATATATGATCCCAACAAGAAAAGGGTTTTCATGGTGAAGGCCTCACGTGAGAGTTTTATTATTCAAGTAGGAGAATCAGCTGACATTATATCCAAAGGGAAGCTGAGGGCAACTCTTCACTCTGTTGGGAGACCAGCTGATAAGTTAGAGAGTTTAAGCAGACAGACATTTGTGGTGTTCTTGCAGCCTGATTGGAACAAAGTTTTTGACATAACAGATTACCCCATAAATTTGGATAGTCTTTCTGAGGAAGAAAAACGAATTGTTGAGGAGGACCATTCCCATCTTGTTGAAGAAATCCAGAAAATAGTTCCACCACTTTGGTCAAGGTTAAAACATGGGATGAGTTTTGCAGAATTTTCAAAAGAAACTACCAAGCAATACTATGGTAGCAGTGGATTGCAATCTAATAGATAGGACTTGTGTTTGTTGGAATTTTATGTTCAAATTTCCTTCTTTTTCAGTCATATGGAAATGAATTTTTTTCCTTCATAATGACGACATTGTTTTGTTCTGTTCTGTTCTTCAGATATAGTGGAATGTTGGCACTCGAGTCTTATTATTGCGAGGACTAAAATTAGAGATAATTCATTCAATAAACAAATTTATGTCTCTAACTTGCATTGGGAGTTCAAAATTTGGAAAATCCTAAAAAGTTTAAAGCTCGTTATAATAACAACTAACAACGCAAGTAATGATAGAGAATCATTCAATTGGTTGAAATCCTTAGATGGTTGATCAAATTTATGATAAATTATACATTATTTCTGACATGTCATAATATAAAAAGATGCAAAAATGAGGACAAGTGTAAGTGATATTAACATTTCTCTATTTCTCTTTTTTTTTTTATTTAGACTCTTCGTAAATCAATATGACATGGAGAAAACACGATTGAACTCATTGAATACAAGCAACATGAACTCAATTACTCGAACATGTCTACTAATCCAATACGCTAAGGCATCCGCGTACTAATCCAATATGCTAAGGCATCAGCGAGTTTCAATCTGATCTCCTTTTCGACCCATTTTTTTTTATCTAACCGTTAATAATTCATCAATTAAACTTGGCGTATCAAGCAATCCAATTGATATATGTTCATAATAGTAAATACCAAGAAAGAAAGAAAAGATTAAAAATTATAACATTAAAAATAACTCTATAGTAATATTGAATATGATTTAAATAGACAACTTTTAACATTGAACGACATCTAATAGAACAACATTCGAAATAAAATAATGTATCAGATTTTTGTAATAGACAAAATGTATAAGATTGATATAGTGAGTATTATTTTTAAGGTTAAGAATTTTGAAAATGTTGTTTTTATTGTTTTAAAAAATTTCATGTCCCACCGTTTATTAATTATTACTTTGCTATATCATTTAGCCAGTAACTTATAAATTATGCAAATAATACAATTGATAGAGAAAACATAAACAATTTTATTTACAAGAATGTCAGAATAATCATAGTTGCTTATGACTCCAGCATTGTAATGGGAAAAAGAAAAAAGACAAGTGCTTACAAGAAGGATCCATAATGTCCATCTAAAGAATAGCAGATCATGATCTTCTCAACTATTTGCAGCTCTTAAGATTGTTAGCAGAGAGAGGAAGAGATTGATAATGTCTAAGTACAAAGCGACTGAGGCCCAAATATATTCATCATAAGAATAACGTTTGATCAAGTTGTCTGTGTCGTATATGATGTACCCACAAAAGATGATTGATGCCAAGCAACCGTATATCATTACAGATATTTTGCCCAGAGGGAAGAAAATCTAGAGCAGACATATAAGGAAAGAGCTAATTTCAGAAACACAATCATAACAAACCAGACATTATAGAAACAGGGATATCTTCAGAACAAACAAGGGTATACACATTACCTGAATCACAGAAAAAACCATTAGAACAATCAAGGCTCCGAACAAAAATGGACCAAGGAAGTTGAAGTCATGCCCTCTCTTTGCGGCCCAAAATGTGTATAAAGTCAGACTCACTACCACCACAGTAGTTAGAATTGCAGACTCCAATACTACCTTTCCTACATTCAATAAAAATTACAAGAACCAATTATTATAGAAAAAAATAATATAAATTTATTTCAAGTTCCAGAATTTTAGGAACCAGATGAAACGGAAGATGAAATACTCCAGTTCACAAGAGTATCAACTAATTTCAAGCCAATTAGAAAACAGCCTTGGTAGAAGAAAGTGATTTCATGAAATGAATTTGGCATAAAATCATTAAAATTGGTTTTACGTTTTAAGTATACTGAAATAGTTTGATAATTATTTAAAATGATGAAATGCATTGAAGTCCGTTATTTTTAACGAATGTGTACCGTACATCTGTATCTATTAACTGAGTCAGTACAAGTCCGTTATTTTTACAAAAAAATCATAAAAATTTATTTTATAAAAATAATGAATTTGTATTGTCACATTTTTTAAGGTAAAAGATTTAAAATATCCTTTTTTTCTATTTAAAATATATATATATTTAGAAAATTTTATTTGTTTAAGTTACATCCATTCTATACAAATAAACATTTCAATTTAAAATGAAATTTAAAAGTTAAGTTTAACTTGACTAAATGCAAAGGTTGCTAGATATTGGTTGAGAGTTAAATTGATTTGGAATGTATGGGATTATTCTAGCTACTCTACATCCCAAATAATTTCTAAAAGACATCAATAACGCAAATGTGTTTCTCAAAAAAATTTAAAAGCAATACTCTTGGATATATTGCTAACAAAACTGGAAAAACAGTTATGTGAAGGAAGATGCTTGGAACACGATATTTAGTGAGTCCTTCACATTTGATTTGCATATTTATTATACCTTTTAATTTCTCTCTCATGATTTTAATGGATATAATAGAGTCATGACCCATTTTGTGAATTTGGGTCAAAATATATTAAAAACCACAAAATAAATACCTAAAAAGGTGTCATTCCTTTCTTTCCCGTCGTTTAATTATCAACGTCTTAAACTAATTCAATTATTAATATCTACATCGAAGAGCAACTTAATTAAATAATATGGCAAGAAAGAAGGAAAGAAATATTACCGTCGGTGAAAGCACAAATCAATCCAACAGGAAATGCCAAGGAAATGGTGAAAACTGCAAGCAGAATATAGTTCACCGGGTGCTTCTGGTAATAGTAATACAATGGACACAACACTGGCAACAAAAAACCCAACAAAATAAATTAATTAAGAACTCAAAGTGTAAAATAATCAAAACTAAGCTTCTCTATTGAAAACTTGTAAACCTACCAATGAAGGGCGTGATGGCAAGGACGATATAGAGAGCCAAGCCAGCCCCACTACTTATGAAGAAATGCGAAATTGGATGAACCGTCATAACAACGGCGGCGACTGCTATGGTGGCCAATAACTGAACGGCTATTATGGAATAAATTTTCCGAATAAAAGACCACCGAAGTTCCGTGCTTTCTAACATCATCGGGTACAGAGTGCTCACTCCGGCCTCGACATCATTTTTCCTGTTGGGTTGGTTCCACATCTTAACTCTAATTCGCCAACAGGAGCACTTCAATCAAAACAAGAACTGAAGCAGCCGTCCACAGATTTTCAGGGAAAATATTCGTAACGGGAAAGTGAGGGAAAGAACGAGTGAGAATTTACACGTCAGTCGATGCTTCGTTTTTGGGTTTGGAATGTTTGGTCAGTTGTGTATTGAGAGGGAGATGAAGGGGCTAAAAACTAATCAGAGAGGGAATTTCGCACTGCGTCACCCACACGTGTGGACGATAGGCCGTTATTTTCGGTTGACTTTTAACACGTGGAGATTTCCTTGAAGATACGAGTGGAACTCTCCGAATATATAATAATATGCTTTGTCAAAAAATATATAATTAATGTAATACTTTTTAAAAAATATATAAATAATTAATAATTAATTATAAAATAAAAAATTTAACCCCAGTTTAAAAATTAATTAATTTTATTTTTAATTCTTTATTATATATTTATTTATATTATAAAAAGAATTAATAGTATGTTTTTTTCTTAAAAGAAGATAACAATAACATTTTATATATAAAAAATTTAACACATATAATTAAATTAATATTAAATAGTTTTAAATATAATATTATTATATAATATTAGCTCGTTTAAGTATAATGTATACTATTGTAAATGTAAAATAAAATTAAGATAATATAATAGGAAGATTGTATGATTTTGTCAGGCATAAAGTATTCAGTCAGTAGAAAAGTTATTTTAAAAGTAAAAACAAATATAAGTATAACGGTATACATCATATCTAAATAATATTAAAAGATATTTAATTAAAAAAAATTTAATATTAAATAAATTTAAATAATAATCATTAAATATTAATAATATTTAATTACATTACATTTAAAATTAAATGATATATTAAATATTTTTAAATAATTAAAATTTATAAATTGAATATAAAATATGTTATTTTTATAATTAAAAATTTTAAAAATATTATTTTTTAAGTTATTTTCTTTATCGATATTGTTACCGGTAACAACTCACACAGTGACATGGAAAATTATTACTTGATGTTAAAATGGATTTTATTGTTACACACAATAATATTATTATATTTATACTGTGTAACAATTAAACACAAAGACTTTTACTTTTTCAATAATAAAATCTCATGTTTGTTGTAATTATAAAGATTCATTTTTTAGTTAATACAGAGAAATATTACACTATCCCATTTAAAATCCTAACAAACTAAAAAAACGGCATAACAGATCTGAAAGAATAAAAAGATTGTATATTAAACTAATTGTTTATTAATTTATATTTATATTTAAATCTCAATCAACAAGCATTTTAAAATTCATATAACAGTTTATATTAGGAATGTTAAAAAAAATTACGAGTTCTATTATTCGTGTTTATCTGCACCATCGATTTAGTTTATCTCTAATAAATTTTGAAAATGGATACGATTTCAGATAAAAAAAACAGTTTTTTCGTATATTTATTCATTAAATTAAATTATATATTAATTAATAATTATTATTTATTAAGAATTTTTTTTTTAAATTTGAAAAAACAATTCTTTCTGATATTTTTTAATAATTATTTAAAATTATTATCCGTAGATAAAAAATCATCTCCAAATCGTAATATCTTTTTAGCTTTTTCAAAATACAAATTTTATAATTCAATTCAAAAATAATTATTTAAGATAACCTCATCTCCCTATTACTATTACTAGTAGATTATTCCATATTATTAAATACAATGCTTTAAAAAATAGGTAAAAAGAAAGATACTAACTGATTTTTTTTTTCCTTGAACAACAAATTTTGGACCTCTTTCTTTTATTGCATTTAATTTTTTCTTTTACATCCTTAGGTTAAAGAGAAAGATAATTTAAAAAAGAGTTAAAGTTAATTTTAATTTACAACTCACTATTCTACTTTCTTCTTCTCTCTCTTTCCTTTTTTTTTTTCAACTCGGTATTCTACTTTCTTCTTCTTTCTTCTTCCTTAATTCCCACCTCATTTTTTCTCTCTCTTCTTATTTTCTAAAAGAAAAAAAAAAATACAATACTCATATTCACCAATTTTTAATAAATAATACTTTATTTTTATTATAAATAAAAAATAATAAAAATAATTTATATTTATATAATAAAAAATATATAGTTTATAATAAATAACTTATCAAAATTTTATTATAAAATAATTTAAAATAATAATAATAAATTATAAAGTAATTATAAAATTTTAAATTATTAAAAATTTTACTAAATAGTTACAATAATTTTTATGAAAAATTATTGATATTTTAAAAAATAAATTATTTAAGATTAAAAAAATAAAAATAAATTATATTGTAACACATATCTCTAATATTATTATAATTTTAATTATTACTGAGATAACAAATATTTATTAATAATAATTTTATTTAAGTATTAAAATATAATTAATTAGATATAATTTATATATTTTATTATATTAATAATAATAATAATAATAATAATAATATATTAGATAATATTTTTACTTAATATCTTGTATAAAATTGGATATAGAGGTTTCACAAATTTTTTTGATAATTTAATTATTTTTATGAATATTATTTTTTATATCATAATTATAATTATAATTATAATTATTATTATTATTATTAATAATAATGTATTATATTATATTTAAAATTAATTATAAATTTATAAGATATTAATTTTTTTTTATATTTATAATAATTATGTTTTGTAAAATAAGACTCTTTTTTTATTTTATTTTTTAAATAAAATTGACTAAAAATTGAGCTTTTAAGTTTAAAGTTAAATTTTGTTCATTTTTAAACTAAAATACAATTCAATCATTTTCTAAACTATTATATGGGATATGTCCATTATAGACAAAAACCCCGAAGAGAATCTCATATGAAAATTAATGGTTTTATAAAATAATATAATGTTAATATTTTCAAAAAATTAACTTTTTTTTAGCCATCTTTATTTTGTTTTCATAGAACTAATGTATCGAAAATGGAGTTTCGAAAAAAAAAAGTGATTCAATGATTTTTTTCCAAACTACAAAACAATAAATAGGGTGAAAGAGAACAATATTTTCTTCCTTTTTATTTTATTTGCATTAAAATTACTATGTAATAATATAAAGTTATTTTCTATCATATGTAAATTATTATTTTCATACAAATAACTGATTAATGATATCTAATAATAGTAACATGATAAAAATATAATAATATGATATTATTATCCTTAAAATCTAACCAAATATTAATAGAGACTCTGCTCTATGATTGTGGTCAATAGAGTATTCAAACCTGTATGGTATTATTTATAGAAATCATATCAAGATCCGGAGGAAATCCAAAGTCTACACAAAAGTGATCCATACCAAAAGCAAATTAATTTTACCAAATTTATACCTGTTTTTATATTTATATTATTTATATTTTATTACGTGTTAATATTATATGTGACACACAAATTATAGAATAATATAAATGTGATCTTAAATATATATCTAAATATATCACAATTTCAACGATTTTACATTTAATACAATTTAATGAGACTAATTATATTCATTAATAATATTATATCATATCATATATCTTAAATTTAAGAAATATAAAGTATTCTTTCCACGTACCTCCCCACTCCTTAAAAACTTTAATAAGAGGCTCGTTATAGTGACTAGCTTGGAAAGTAAATTTAGAAGAATTAGACTAGATCAATCTCAAAACTTCAAGTAAGTACTAGCGTCGAGCATAGACTAGATCAATTTCAAAACTTCAAGTGAGTACTAGGGCCAAACATTATAAGTCTGTACCCAAATTCCTAAAATCATTCAGGTACATTTTAGCATGGTTTTTTTTTTAACTTTGAATTTATTTGAGTTATTTCTGAATTTAAATTAACATTCCAATGAAATTGCCAAATTTACATATATTTATAAAATTTAACTGTTTGGGTCAGATTAATAATATAAACATTTAACCGTAATCATGCCCCTAAAATAACTTGGTTATGGCCGAGCCAGACTTCTTCAACCCTAATCGGGCTTTGAGTTGAGCCAGATTATACCAGTTCAACAGTTCAATCGAGTTTTTAGCAGACGGTCTAAATTTACATGCCTAGTTAGAGCATAAATATACTATTGGCTATTGCAGAGGTACTATTCATTTTGCCCTATTCTGAAGGTTTCCTTTTTAAGCATCCTGAAGAAAGATGAATGGACAAAGCAGTTAACTAGTTCTTGAGTCTGGGAGTCTTAAGTTTCATTACCCAAAAGTTTAAGCGTATGAAATTAGTCCGAGAAAAATGTGGAAACCTTTTAAGTGAGAAAACTGCATTTTGTTAGTAATTCATTACATGCTCAAAGAAAATGGTGTACAAGCTTTCAAATGTAAATCTTGTGTTTACACAATGAGGTAAGAGCCATTTTAAAAATGAAACATGGTGCCTATTCAATCAAACATAATTCATGAAAAACATTTTTTTGTTGTATTAGATAACAAATTTTATCTTAATGCCCTCTCTAAAATGTTTCAATGAATGTTCAAGAATGCTGATCACATTAGAGTATTGAACACCCGCAACCTTTTGCTTCCCTGGGTCCTTCAAACCATCGATCCCATGTTATGTTCATAGGGCCATTTGTTCTGTAATCAGAATAGATCTATTATCAACCACTGCAAACTAGAGTGACCATAGTCATGCTATATAAGATATTAGGAATAAGACTTACGTTGGGAGTAGAGGATCCTGTCTGGTTCCTATAAAGGTAAGTAATCTAAGACACCAACCAAAAAGATCACGAGTAACATTAGGATTATAAAATTTAACTTTGATTAGAAAATTAAGAATTCTGGATTCATCTATATAATTACACCTAGTTGCTTTTTAAAAACATGGAGATATTCTCTCATAGCTAAAATAAACTTACAGAACAATAGTAACCATCATACGGTGAAAAATAAAACAAAGCCTTCCTTACACTTACTCAGCACATATAGTTGAGACGTTCTCTGATTTCTCCAGCTCTGCCACCTCTTCCTGTTGAGGGGAGAAATGCAAAATCATACACATTAGAAGGTCTTAAGTTCTGAGATTATACGAAGACAACAAGAATTTCTTTTTCCTTTTTGGGTCAGAAACATGAATTTCTGAATCAGGTAAGTTTGAAAATTGGAACTAGTTAAATAGTAATTATGCTGAAAATCTGTACATGAGTTACAAATTTTTTAAAATACTGAAAAAGTTAAACAGAACAAACACTTTTCTATAAATTCCTAAAGTATGTATATTCATGGTTAGTATAGATAATGAACTCTCTCTTATAATCCTTAATATTCTGGCTGCAAAGAAAATCTCAACCTACACCGCTATACGCCATCACCTCATTGATGCTTCAAATGGCATATGGGCTGCATCATGCTGCAGCACCAATTCTGTGCTTCCTTCTTGATTGCAATTTCCTTTTCAACCAGAATAGATGGCAGAATTTGACTTTTATCTGCTACGGTGTCACCCGTCTAGTTATGTCCATATGGAAATGGTGAAAATTTTAGACGGTTCCCTGGGAACTACACAATTTGGTTAAGGTTGGTGGTTGATGTCTTGAGGAGGCGTAGTCTACAAATACAACTATTACACCCAAGAGTGCGTAGGTTGGTGAGCATTACGGATCTGGAGTGGCTAGAATACATGATATTTTCTAATTAATTGTGCATGCTTCTAGTGTAGCATGTGGTTAAATCTAGATGAGATGAGACCAACTAGTGGACATCAAACGAAAAACCAAAATGCTTCATATAATATCTAGGGAACAAAGAATCTGGATAGGAAATTAAAGTAGGCCAGAAAATCCATTAAGCATCAATCCTTATGGGAAGAAAAATAAAAATTCATTTTACTAAGAAAGTTTTTCTTAAGGAAGTAATGACAGCTAGCAATTTAAGAACTCAATTCTTAAGCAAGGTCTTTTCATTTTTGCTTTTATTACTAGCCGATCGGAGAGGCTAATGCTGCGATATTATGTGAAAATATGAACTCTTAATCTATGTGTATTCTTTCCTCAACTATCTTACTTCAAGCACTCCTTTTTCTAGCCACACAAAAAAACTACAGCTTTCCAATAGCTTTCCCAGCTAATCAGATATGATATTCCTGAAGGATAAAAAGGGTGGTGCACAACACAACTTTTGGCAACTTCCATATGTAAACATAGCTTGCAGAACATGGAAATTGCAAAAGCTACATTTCTGCTTATAGGTCATTCCAACATGTTAGTAACAAGTCCAAAAAGTATGATAACAGATCTGAGTTCTAATATGCATTTTGAAGAGTGTTTCTCCCTTCAGTATTTTTGAGAATCATGTATGATCTCATCTTAACAATTCTACCTCCTCAACTCTTCATGAATGCCAGTCAGTTTACAATAAAAGCAAATAAAATCACTTTTACTCCCACAATGTCCACCAATTTGAAGATCTCTAAGCTGTGATCACTAACTCTAAAACCAAATCTTAGTATAGCACACATCTACACAACAGAAGCTCTTTTTATACCATAATGCTATTATTTTTAAAAATACTGTAGGAGCAATACCAATATTCCAATTTGGCTCCTTGTTTCAGAGATCAAAGTTCTCATTGCTTCATATTTTTGTTACAATTTTTTATTTATCGGTATTATAAAAAAAAATCAACAGCTTCTGCACAACATTCTTAAACATGTTTTAACCATAATGAATATATATACATAGGAAACCAAAAAGAAAAAAAGAGAGAGTTGGAAAGGTTTTCAAAGAAGCAACTTTTCCAGAGAAGCGACAAAAGAAGGAAAGTGCTTTAAAGAAGAGGGGAGAGAAATTAAAAAACCTCCAAAAAACTAATCTCTTGTTCAAGATGCTTATGTTCAGCCAGAATCCGATGCTTTCCTCTGTTATCATTGGCACTTCCAGCTACGGATGAAGCAAGGAGGAGTTCGTTTGAAGACGACGCCGTCTCAGAGTCCATTCAGACACTGTGAAGTGAACATGGAGCTTTCAACAAAAGCAATTGTCACACTCATTTCAGTCCCATGCTTATGAGTTACAAAACATGTCCCTCGCACTCCAGCAATAAACTCTGTAGCCTACAGATCTGGGAATCTGAGTGAGTTCTTTTGAGATGTGGAAATTCCGTACAAGTTCTACTTTTTCCTCTTTGTCTTAGCTTTTCTGGGAAAATAGCAAGGAAAGGGAAAATAAGAAAAGATCTTTTGCCCTCCTTTCTGGCTTCGTCGTTTGCTCTTGGGAAGCAAAGCCGTTTTTTTCTTGAAAACGATATCAACGATAATTTAAAATATTATTCTACTAAAATCTCAGGATTCAAACAATTCGCACTCACATATCCAGACTAAAGCCAGCTGGTTGTTTTAAGTCTTCCACATTATTCACAATTTCACGTGCATCTTTGAGTACTTTAAAGTTGAGCAACGTTGGGATTTAATAAATTTTAATTTTATAATTTTTGAGTTAAGTTTTATTAATTTTTTAATTAGAAAAATATTTAAAAAATAATTTTTTTTATTTTCTAATGCACATTTTAAATAAAGAACATTTTTGATATTTTAAATATTTTGAAAAAAAAAATAAAAACGACACTACACCTCTTCTTCTGTAAGGTCATTTTTAATTTTTTTTAAATATCTAAAATGTCCTCCATGTAATGTCCATTTGAAAATAAAAAATAAAAAATACATTTTGGATCAATTTTTTTAATTATATAACTAACTAGAGTCGTCTCAAAAATTATAAAATTAAAATGTATTAAAACTAAAGTTATAAGGGTAACTATTTAGTATCTATTATTTTCAAAATTTTAATAGTAATTTAAAAATATTTATATTTTTAAAAATTTAATCATTTGATAAAAAAATAAATTTTATACACAGAAAATTAAATAATAATTTACTAATTAGTTTATATATTTTTTTATTTTTTCTTGTTTCTTCTTTTTTTTCTTTTATCTCTTTTCTTATTTTTAAGTATGTATGTATTTATATAAAATTTTCTCATTTTTTTTTATTAAATTCTAAATTATAAACTTTAAATATTAAATTTTAAGTTTTAATTCTAAAACATAAACTCCAAATCATATATTAAAAAGTGACAATTTTAAAGTAACATTAGAAATAATAAAATAATAATTAAAACGATAATTTTTAATATAGTTTATTAATGTGTCTAATTCATAGAATTCTACTTTCAATTTTCATTATATCAAAAATGAATATATTAAAATTTTCTTATAACACATCAATCTTGATAATTTATAGATTTTGGAAACATAATCAATCTTCACCAAAATGATGGAATACAAAAAGATTTTTATATATCATTAAAATTGACAAAACCTTTAGTGATAAATAAACGAGAGCTTTTTTAAAATTTAAACTGGAATAAAAATAGAACTTGAATAGATGAACATGTCTCTGTGAACCAAATTGGATTGAAATTTTCATCCACTCTGAACAGTGTCTCATAAAACGTTTTAATGTTTTTAGGACGTGAGAAATTAGAAGATTAAAAAACTATATGATTAATTAATTCCTAAAATCCATAAGTTTTTTGACCGTATCAAATTATAATAACACTACGTGATTAAGACCCACTTGTGTTTTTTCGGCAGTACGAAGAAGTCAAAAATAGGGATGGGCAAAAAAACCGCGGGTTCGGTTATCCGCGGTTATTCGAATCGGCAGTTCGGTTTTTAACCGATATAATTCGGGGACGGGGACGGTTTTGGGTAAAAACCGAATATGAAACATCGGTTACGGTTCGGTTACGGTTATATTAAAAACCGTACCCGCCCGTACCCGAAATTAATTATATTTAATTAATTAAATTATATATTAAATTATAAATAAAAAATTAATTATATATATTTAATAAATTAAATTATATATATATTTCGGTTTTTTTTCGGGGGTTTTTTCATAACCGTCCCGAACCGTTACCCGCGGGTAAAAAACCGTCCCCGAACCGTAACGATTTTCGGGCGGTTTCGGTTATAGGTTTTATAATTCGGTTCGGGGACGGTTATATCAAAAACCGTCCCGTGCTCATTCCTAGTCAAAAAGCCTTTCATTTTGGGCTATCTATATACATGTTACGAGAGTGTTAGATATACTAGGAAAAGAAATAATTTTGTGCTGCATAAATTAAAATAAAGAAATTGATTTGATATATTTAAGTTTATTTATTTATTATATTTCATGTAAGAGTGGTACAGGGTATATTGAAATTTAGATTTGAGAGATGTTTTTAATTCATGGGATATAAAGTGTGTTAAGTTGTTAAAAAAAGATTTTTTATACAAGAATTAATATTAGTGAAATTATGATTTCTTGTGTGGATTAGGTAACTAGTAAACCCACGTTAATTTATTGTATTCTCGCTTGCTTGCTTGATTTATTATTATTATTTGCATTTTTGGTATTCTAAATAAGTAATATCAAAATCAAAGATTAAAAATGATGAATTGAAAAACATGATAACAATAAGATTTGAGATAGAAAATTTTGATGAAAAAATTAACTTCAATATTTGATAAAACAAATAAATATACACTAATACAACAAGGAATGCACCAAAGGAAATTAAACTAAAAGATACCAAGGAATATGATGTAAAGAAATGAAAGCAAATACAATAAGTATTATTTGCTTGAGTTTTATTTATAAAGTCAAATATAGTGTGATCAATGAGATTTTTTTATCAAAATTGTGAAAAAAATTAGAAAAATTATATTTGTCAAATTTTATAATAAATAGGCTTTACTTAAAGAAATAATTATTCGTTTTGAGAATGAATAAATGTGGTGACATTAGAAGTCATCTAAACATGTTTAATAGATGTATTTATGAACTCTTAAGTGTTTATGTAAAAATAGATGATGATGACCAATCAATGATTTTGATGTGTTCATTGTTAAAATCATACGATACATTAATGACAATATTACTTGTTGGAAATACTACGTTGTTGAAAGTAGATAAGGTGTCAACAACACTTTTGAAAATTAGTGATGTGATTCAACAAATAGTTCCTAAAGTGAAGATGTTCTTTTTTCCTGAGAAGATTTAAGAACAAGTTTATCAAGTAGAAAAAAAAAAATAAGCCAAGCAAAAAAGATCCTAATAGGGATGATAACTGTTTTATGTCTCATTTAAAATATAAGATTAAATGTTTTTACTATCATAAAAAAGGCACATTAATAATTTTCATGAAGACAAATTAAAAGATTAAATATTGATGAAAAGAAAAAGAGAGATAAAAACGAAAAAGTTAAATGTCATTGAAATTTATGATTTTGAGTCTGATGTAATATGTGTGATTATATGTAAAGGCTCTATAAATAATTGAATTTTGGATTCTACGTGTTGTTTTCATATGTGCTCAAACAAGGAGTTGTTTAATACTTACAAGCCTTATAATGGCCGTGATGATCAATGGATCAAGAAGCAAGATCATTAGAAAAGACATTGTCAAGATGAAGATGTATAATAGAGTTATCCGAACATTTGATGATATGATATTTTTGGTTTGAGAAAAAATTTAATCTCATTTAATGATCAAATTCTCTAAGTTATGGCTTTTATGCAAAAAAAGAGTCTATGAAAGTAATTAAAGGTTTTATTATTATAAAAAATGAACGAAAAAATAAAGTTTATACAAGTTGATTGGATATCTTGTTTAAGATAGAGCTACAATCATCTTTAAAGATAAAGTAAATATTAACTTAAATTTTAAATCTTACAATAATATCAATAATATAAGGTAAGAAAAATGAGTTAAATTTAATGAAATAATTATAATTTTTTATGATAAAAATATAATGTTAAATGATTACTTTTAAGGTAGAACATGTCTAATAAAGCTATTTTTGTTAAGTATTTAGTGATGATCCATTAGTTTTTAGAGTGTATAAAATTAGCCTAATATTAATAAGAGAAAAATATCCACGAGTTTAATAATTTAGATAAATTAGATATTTAAGTTTATTAGTTTCTATATAGTACATTAAAAATATATTAAATTTAAAAAATAATATATTATAAATCTATAAAAATATTTGATATCCTAATTTTTAAACTCAATAAACTTTTGCAGCCTTATTTTTTTAAACTTATTGTACCTTTAGTAGTCTATTAGGTTTATAAAATTAGACATCATATATCATCAAGATTTTTGATATTATATAATAGTCCTTTAGAGTATTATCTATAAGCAGATTAAAATATATAACTAATCCAAATTAGTATACCAATTTCACACCGTACCCTTTAATAAATCTATGTGATTAATACCATTTGTTTTCTTCGGCAGCATTAAGAAGTCAAAAAGCATTTCATTTTTTGCCATATACACATGTGACACGATAGTGCTGGATATATTTGAATTTATTTATTTATTATATTTTACACGTGATAGTGATCTTAAATATATTTAGATTTTGAGTTTGAAAATAATTTTTAATTATTAAGATATAGAATATATTAAATTATTATGATAAAACTTTGTATTTAAAAATTAATATTAATTAAGATATAATTTTAAGTGTATATTAATTAATTAATGAAATTATCTTAATTTATTATATATTAATAAAAAAGCTTTTCAACTTCTTTTACTGTTTAATTTGTTTAATGTGTAATTAAGTCGAATGACTTTCCTATTTCATCCTACCAAAACGTTTGGACAATAGTCTCTTTCCCTTTTTTTTGTTCTTTTTTTAAGACTAAGTTTCATTAGATCCGAATCGAAATAAAAATAAAAATAAAAAGAAAAAGAAAAGAATTTTATTTGATTTAATCATTAGAATAAAAAAATCAATATTATAGTATTTGGTTTACAGTTAAAATAAAATAAAATAAAAAATATTATATATTACCTTAATACTCATATATTCAATAAAGTTTAAATAATATCATTTAATTATTATTTTTTTGTCAGACAAAAAAAATTATTAAAATCATTATTTTTATAAATAATTATTACTTAAAAATAAAATATATTATCAAAATTATTTTTTTAAAAGGGTTTAAGGTTTTGAGGTTTGAGATTTTGGGTTTAAGGTTATATCTGTGGGTTAAGGTTTATGGTTAAATTTTTTTTTTTTAAATATGGTTTTGGGATTTAAGATTTGAGGTTTAGGGTTTATGGTTATATTTGTGGGTTAAGGTTTAGGGTTAAAATTATTATTTTTCTAAATAAAGTTTAGGGTTTTAAGATTTAGAATTTGGGGTTTATGATTTAGGGTTATATCAGTGGGTTAAGGTTTATGATTAAAATTATTATTTTTAAATAGGGTTTAGGGTTTTGGGATTTGAAATTTTAGATTTAGGGTTTAGGATTATATTTGTGGGTTAAAGTTTAGGATTAAAATTATTATTTTTCTAAATATGGTTTAGGGTTTTGGAATTTGAGATTTAGAGTTTAAAGTTATATTTAAGATTGAGGTAAAATTGAAAAAAAAATTAAAATGAGAATAAAATCATGATTCCTTAAGGGGGAGAATAAATTTTGATTATTTTTCTTTTAATAATCGATTTTATTTTATTATCACTTTTTAACCCAATTAAACATAAAATTGAAAGTAATTAATTCTAATTCTATTTTATTCTAATCGATTAAACATGGGGTTAGTTTTTATAATACTTAAAAAATTAAGGATAAGATGATGAGGATCTAATAGATACTAAAATTTAAATTGTAAGTTCTAAATTTTATACTATAAATTTTAAATTTAATTATACATTAAATCCAATCAATGAAAATAAAAAAGTGAAAAAAAAAGAATATGAAAAAAATGAGTAATAATAATAATAATAATAATAATAATAATAATAATAATAATAATAATAAAAATACTAACAATAAAAAAAATAAATTTAAAAGGTTAAAACACCTTTTCAATTTTTTATACACATATTCCTTCTTTTTTTTACTAAAAATATACATTTTAAATAATTTAAATAGTTTTAAGATACTACTTAAAAAATTAGATAATAATGAATACAAAAAGATTATTATTGTTACTAAGGTAAGACACTCTTACAAATATATTGTTATTATAATTTGTGTAATAATTTTTATTAAATATAATAAAATAAATTTGATTATATTTATCAATAATATTATATCATATTATTTGATATTTATCTCAAATTTTTAATAATAATTTTTTTCTTAAAATTAGGCCACGATCAAGAGGGTTATACACAATATTTTAATGATAAAGTGCATATATCCATAATAAGAAAATATGCATTAGTTCACTAGTTATAAGGTGTACTCACATTTTTGTTATTTTTTTGAAAGTTTCACTCTAAGTCTATTTAAAATATTTAAGTTAAATTTTAAGAAAAAATTGATACTTTGTAAAATTATTATTTTATTTTTTCAAAAGTGATAAAATTAAATATTTTTTTAAATAATAATAAATTAATTTAAAATAATAACATGTCAATAAAAAAAGTAAATATTAAAAATATATCATTGAGATTAAAATGTAACATAGTGTTGTTAGAAATAAAAAAATAATTTTTTAAATATTCATTTTTTTTATTTTTAATAAAAATAAATAAATTTTTATAAAATATCAATTTTATCATTACTTAAATCTTTCAAATAAATTTCAATAACCTTTTCAAAAGATATAAGACTTGTATTATTTCATCAAATAATTAATAAATTAAAATATATTTTATTAAATATAAGAAACTTATACCACCTTTTATCTATATTTTAAAATATAATACGAGTTTTATATATAATAATAAAATTAAGTATCCCATGAACAAAAGCTAAGAATTTGAACTTTGAAAATTACTAGCTTATATGCTGTGAAGGATACAAAATTAAAAATTAAAAATTAAAAATATAAAATATATAGCAATGTTATTTAATAAAAAATTAAGTGAAAATAATTTGAATATGGTATAAAAGTTATAAGCCATTGTCATTACAACCTTTTGTGTTTAATCATCATAAATGTCGATAACTCTTACTATGTCACTTTTTAATGACAAAAACTTCATACGTAATGAATTTTTATAGTTGCTTTTTTTTTTTTACCTTTTTCTATTAAAAAAAAGAATTAATAGCATTTGTTTCATATTTACATATGTTATTAAAAATATAACTATTAAATTCTCAAATAAGATACAGATAAAAGAGAAAAAAAATAACATAACTAATTTAATAGTTAAATAGAAAAAAGGTGAATAATAGTATTAATTTCTTAAAAAATATTATTTAATCTTTTATTTTTGTTAAAAATAAAAAAAATAAAAAATATTTTTATTAATATCTTAAATAAAATAATATTATTTTACAATTAATTTATTTTATCCATAAATAAAGAGAATGAAAAATATTTTTAATTATGATTTTTTAAGAAATATATATATATATATATATATATATATATATATATATATATATATATAAGATCAAAATCAATAACCCTACCAAAACGTAACTTCCATCAAATAAGGACCAAAACTACCTAAATCCTAAGCTTTCTAAGCTCTCTTCTTTTTAAAGCTCTATTTTTTTTAGACCTATAACCGATTAACTCACTATGAAAAAAAACCAACACCCATCCGTTATTGACTTAATTTGATGCCAAAAGAAAGGCCGATATTTTTAAATGAACCAGTTAGCTTTTAATTAATCAATATTTTTATCATTAAAATTATTAAAATATTAAATTAACCGTAAAATTTATCATTTTTTTATATATATTTATAAAATATAAGAAATTAAATAAAAAATTAATTGATATAAATATTTAAATACGAGAGAACTTTACAAAAGATTACCTGTTACTCTTCAATCGTATTTATATTCATTGTAGATTCATGTAAATAAGTAACATAGATTATGTTTCAAAGCATACACTTAATTATAATGAAAAAAGTTCTTGGAAGTTGCAACCCACGTTGAACTCTTACGGCCACTCCCTCTGCTGGTTACAAACACTCACCGAAAGGCTTCGCTGTAGTCTTCAAATCGCAGAACCCAAGTAAAATTTACTGACTTTTCTTTGTGGCTTTTCTCTATTAGCTTAATCATGGATTCTTCAATGCTTATCGGAGCTGACCATATCATCTCATGTGGAGGAATAACCTCAAATAGATTAGGTTTTCTGCGATCAAATTTTCATGGGAAGAACATTCCCAAGATGTGTTTTGCTTACAATAGTAGAATTTCTAAGTGTGGTGCTAGAACTATTGTTCCCAAATGTAATGTCTCAGCTTCTAGGCCTGCCTCACAACCTAGGTTTATCCAGCACAAAAAGGAGGCGTTTTGGTTCTATAGGTTCCTCTCAATTGTGTACGATCATGTTATAAACCCTGGGCATTGGACTGAGGAGATGAGAGATGAAGCACTTGAACCAGCAGATCTTTGTGATCCGAATTTGGTTGTTGTAGACGTTGGTGGTGGTACAGGCTTCACCACTTTGGGCATTGTTAAGCATGTGGATGCGAAAAATGTAACTATCCTTGATCAGTCTCCCCATCAGCTTGCTAAGGCCAAGCAAAAGGAGCCCTTGAAGGATTGCAAGATTATTGAGGGTGATGCAGAGGACCTCCCTTTCCCTACTGATTTTGCTGATAGATACGTATCTGCTGGAAGGTACACTGTTTTTATAGCCAAATTGTAGTCCAGTATAAATTCTTTAAGTTGTATCTTAGTTTAGGCAAGATGTTCGTTCATGTACAATTTCTTCTCTTTAATTTACTTACCATCGAGCTAATTATGCGCGTCTGACTCCTGAAAAGCTCAAGGTTGGAATGTGCTCGAGCATGGATTTGTTGATAATGGTACTTAAGAGAGAAATAAGTGAATAAAGTTCGCTTTCATGTTAATTATGTTTTTGTATTTGTGAATTTTGACTCTCTAATGTACCATTTCCTTTTAATTTTTGAGACAACTAATGCTTTTGCACACTGTGTTTGAGTGCATGCTGATAGTGGAGATGAAAGTTGTGGAAGGCTGTTTCACGTACATTTTGCTTCATGGCCGAACTATGGAATTGAAATAGCAAATTTAAATGATGGTTTACATTATGATTTATATATGTTTTGAACTTTTTCAATGAATTCCTACTTGAATAAGTAATTGATATATTCTGGGTAGAGACAATGAAAGAAATCTTTTGAAATAGTTCTAATGGGGTTGCAAAAATGGTATATTCAGTATTGAGTACTGGCCAGACCCACAGCGTGGCATCAAGGAAGCATATAGGGTCTTAAAACTCGGAGGAAAGGCTTGCCTAATTGGTCCTGTGTACCCAACATTCTGGTTGTCTCGTTTCTTTGCAGATGTTTGGATGCTCTTTCCAAAGGAAGAAGAATACATTGAATGGTTTGAAAAGGCAGGATTTAAGGATGTGCAACTGAAAAGGATTGGCCCAAAATGGTACCGCGGGGTTCGCCGACATGGGTTGATCATGGGATGTTCTGTAACAGGTGTTAAACCTGCACCTGGGGATTCTCCTCTGCAGGTAATTTTTATCTCCTCAACAGATTTACCGCTCTTTAGCCTGTTTTTCCTATGTTGTTTATCCTTCTAATAGAGGCTCATGATGCCTCTATATTGTTGCTGGCAACTCTGTTCATTTCTTCCTTTAATGCTATTAGTTTTTCTGTTGTCAAGTCAACAGTTTATAAATTTTATTGCCAAGTGACAGTTCAATTGTTGAATATCCATGGGTGATGGAGGGTCCTGTAATTTTCAATAAAAGTGTACAAAAATCCTATAGTTATTAAGTGGTGCATAAAAGTCATATAACTTTTAAAAAATGTACATATTGATCTTAAGTTGACCATTAACCTTTGAATTTTATTGAAATTAAGAGTCAATGTTTTTCTCTTTTGAAAGCTATAGGACTTTTATGCACAACTTAATAACTATAAGACTTTTGTACATTTTTATTGAAAGCTATAGGACCTCTAGGGTCCATCACTCTAAATTCATAATTTGAAATTTTCTTTGCTATTGCTACTGTACATGGTGTATTTGTGCCACAACCACCATGTTTAGTCCTCATATCTTATCCACAACAAAATTTAGAAGAGAAATTCAAGACTGTTTATTTTTAAATTCTTTGCTCAATTGTTGAAAAGAAATCGGTTCAATAGGAAATTTTTAGATTGAAGGTTTTATTTGAGTGTATCTCTGTAATCTTTCATTTTAATGAAGGGAAAAAAGAAGAGAATTCCTTGCTATTGACACTGAATGAAAATGGGACGATGCTGTAAGTTATGCATTGCAGGATATCATGGTTTGCTTGCGTTAAACCAAAGGCAAAAGGAAAATAGTTCGCTTAATGATTAACCCGTTGCATTGTCTCCGATAGAAAGCTCTTTTATTTTTTTTTCCGTGAACTATTAAAAAAAGAAGCTCATATTTCATTCATTTTCACTCCTTATTGTAATTTGGTATCCTGTGTCTCCTGTATTTACGAAGTTATGCATCTTCTTGCAGCTTGGACCAAAGGCAGAGGATGTCAACAAACCTGTAAATCCATTTGTGTTCTTTCTGCGCTTCCTTTTGGGTGTCATGGCGGCAACATACTATGTACTAGTACCTATATACATGTGGATCAAAGATCAAATTGTACCAAAAGGTCAACCAATCTGAGAAAGAGGCTTGTAATGAAACCTGGTAACTGGTAAAGGTGCATTTCTTTTGTAGATGCTGGATATTTTCATTAGAATGTCATGAACCTTACATGCGCTCCTATATTAGGTTCCATGAGAGACCAAATCCGTGTTTAATTTATGCCATCTTTGGAAGCTCTGTGCAAAAACCATGTAAACTTTTTGCCATTAATATAAGGGAACAAGCACATGTAAATGTTTTTTTTTCTTACTAATGTCTGAATATTGCATCATCTATATAGTTCTATTACGTTGAGCATGTTTCCTTTTGTATGAATTTTCTTTTTTTAAATTTCTATCTCGTACACCCATGAATATTTGTTTGTTGAAAGACTGCTTTCATACAATGGTATAAATTTAATGGTAAATATCACTAGTAACCCTGAGGTTAAGGATTATCATTCAGAATTCTGATAAATATCACTTAAATCACCTCTAACATTGTAGGGAGCCTCTTTTTTGTGTCAATGATAATGGGTGTGATTTGAACATGTAATTTGGAAATGAGAGAGGGGAATCTTACCATAAACCCATTAAGTGAATCATAAGTAATGCCTCCTTAGTCCTTGATATCCAATTATTCTTAATTCGTGACTAAGTTTGATCAGTAATAGAAAATAAATAATATCCTTTAAAATTTGGAACCATAAAAATAATATTTTTTATGTCAATCTATATATTCTTATTATTGAAAAGTCTAATATATCATTTCATATTGAATGCAATGCAAGTTGAATTGTGACTATTTAGATTTGTTTAATGTTAAATATTATCCAATTTAATCATGTTTAATATTATTGAGTTTTATTTTTGTTATAAATTTTAAGAAAAATTTTCAAATATTTTAATATTTTAATTTTTTTTTTCTAAAATGGATTTATTTGGTTGTTAAGTAGGTTATTTCACATAAAAGTCCTAGTAATAAATATGTAACATACATCCTAAAATTTAAGCATTAGATTAAACCTAAGAAGACCTCAACCAGTCAATATATTTTAAAGAACTTAGCTACCTTTATAATAAGGCTTTTTAATAACTTTTTTGTATATAAATTTTTGATCTGATTAAACCTTTTCTGTGCAATTTTGATCATTGAAATTTGTTGTAAACAGAAATGATCAATGCAAAGAAAATAACAAAATTTTATCAACAGAAATCAAGTACTCTTCCAAAATAAAAATTATTCCAAACAAAGTTTACATCTTGAAAAACAACATAAATTAAAATAATGCAATGGAAAATCTCATAGTTTGATCGGTTTTTAATCGACTTACATGGCTCTCTTGTAATTGCAAAATTTTTGTGAATTATGAGTGAACATTTTCTGTTGCTCTTTTGGGAGACATTTGTCGCGATCTTAGATTTTGACTAGCAATTGTGCGACACTTAACATTGTTCGTTGCATTAAGCCTACCTTTCAACCTGAATAAAACACTCCAAAGAGTCTAAAAAGAAATTTAGAGAATTCAAGAGCAAAGCAAGAAAAGAAGAGAGTTTGTGAAGAATGTTTTGTATTGCTCTAGAGAAGTTATCTTACAACTTTTCCAATGATGGGTACAAATGAAGATCAATAGATCTATTTATAGTGTGACACCAAACTTAAGATTATACCACAAGTTTTTAGATCCTACCATGTCTAGAATGTGTAAGAGTATCTACATTGTTCTAGTTTTATCTACAACATGTCACAAGGTTCTAGGACCTTCTTGTCAAGTCTAACCAACTCTAAAGTCTTTTAGGATTGTCTAGTTTCTTCATGCAAGTTCTAGGATGTTTTAGAAGCTTCTAGAGATTTTTACATCCGACATGAACCATCCAGCACATTCTAGAATATTCCAGCACGTTCCAACATCTTCTAGCACCTTCCAATACATGCTAGTGTACTTTGGAACATTCTAGAGTTCCCAAGCTTGAATTGAGTCCATCCAACTCTAACTCCCTCTAGACATCACCAAGCCACTCTAGAACTTTCCCATATAGTAACTTGTAGAAAAGTTTAGATCCTTTAGGCAAACACTATTTCTTTGGATTTTGAAGGACAATTTGAGCGGAATGTAACACCCTCCCCCACTCAAGTTTGCGACGCCCTCGTCGTGCCTTCAAGCTTGAACCTTTCTATGTGATCTTTGAATTGTCACAAAGATTTTCAGGTTCCCAGCTTGTCTCTATGTTTGTGGCATTCTTCCATTTGACTAAGTATTCCCGATGGCTTGGTACACCCATACGCCGAATTAGGCTATCTGTCAAGATAGAGTCCACTCCTCTATCAAAGGAGGTTACTACTGTGGTGGGCATCCTTTTTGATTCTTCTCGACTCGTGTCTTCCTCGTCTCCATGATAAGGCTTCAACATGCTTACATGAAAAACTAGATAGATTTTAAGCTTCGGAAGGAGTTGTAATTTGTAGGACATCTTACCGACTCGCTTAAGGATTAGAAATGACCCTTCGTACTTTCGTACCAACCCCTTGTGAACCTTCCGTAGGGATTTGAATTGTTGGGGCAATAACTTGACAAGGACCAAATCTCCTTCATGAAACTCGATCATCCTTCTTTTCTTGTCAACCCATTTCTTCATTTTTTTAGACGTCTTGTTCAAATAGGCTTGAGCTAACTCGACTTACTCATGTCATACCTTAGCAAATTTAAAGATAGTAGGACTCTTTCCTTCATAGCTTGTGGCCAAAGCATGAGGATTAATGGGTTGTTACCCCATGATGATCTCCAAGGGACTCTTACCAGTAGACTCATTCCTCTACAAGTTATAAGAGAATTGGGCAACATTCAGCAACTTGGCTCAATCATGTTGGTTGGCACTAACAAAGTGCCTAAGATTGAGCTCTAGCAATGCGTTGGTACGTTCTGTTTATCTATCGCTCTATGGATGAAAGCTTGTGGAGAAGTTCAAGTATGATAACTCCGTCCAGAATTTTCCATTAAATCGTGGGTCTCGGTCATTCACGATGTTGGATGGAATTCCCCAATCCTTTGTAACATGCTTAAGGAATAACTATGTCGTCTCATCCGCAGTGTAATCTGTTGAGGCAGGTATGAAGGTTGTATACTTGCAGAAGTGATCGATGACTATAATTATGCTGTCAAAGCCCTCTAGTTTTGGCAAGCAAGTGATGAAGTCCATTAAGACACTCTCCCATGGTCTCTCGAACAAGCCTCCGGGTGCATGCTACTCTATCTTGCCTTGTTGGCATACAAGACAAGTTCTCACATAGGCTTCAACATCATCCCATAATTGAGGCCAGTAGTAAATGGACTTAATTAAGGTTAGGGTGCATCTCATACCTGGGTGCCCAACCCATAGTGAATCGTGGCACTCCTTGATAAGATCCTTCCTTATATTCCCTCATTTAGGAATATAGATGCAGTTTTGCATGGCGTAGAGTAGTCCATCATTCCACCAAAATCACCTTGTCTTTTCTTCCTTGATAAGGGCCATGGAGGTCTTGAGCCAGAGCATCATCCTCTAACCTTTCTTTGATCCTTTCCAACAAGGGACTGCTTAGTCTACTCAAGGCTGTTAACTCCACCTTTTGACTTAGTGCATTAGCCATCATGTTACTTCCGCTGTGCCACTTTGATTTTGCCATCTGATAAGGACTCATTGCTGGTAGTCTTGTGCCGAGTTCTAAGACAACTTGTACCTCCATGGGTAAGCTTGGCTATGGTGATGCCTTCTCATCATCATACTTATTTAAGATGGTCAAGTAACTCTTTTTCTCCCTCTTCAATCCCTTCTTGAATTGAAGTGCTGAGAGAACTTGGGTAGTAGGTTTAGTGGTTCTCTCCGTTGGTACCACACAAGCCTTTGATCCATCTATGATGCACATAGAGTTTGAACACGTGATAAGGAAAACTCTAACCTGGTCCAAGAACTCCATGCCAAATACCACCGAGAAATCATCCATGGGTGTCACCGATAAGCCCACTTGGCCAGTCTAAGCACCAAGACTGATCTTAACTCCACGAGCAACTCCTTGGAAAGGTAGTGTTGTCAAGTTAACTGCTTTAAGAGAGCCTCATTCCTTGATAACCTTTAGACCGAGTCTCTTTGCTTCCTCTAGTGAAACAAAGTTGTGAGATGCACCTGTGTCGACCAAGGCTTGGCGACCTTCCCATTGATGGTTGTATCCATGAATATCAAGCCCTTAGGGGTCTTCGGAGCACTCTGTAATGCACCAAGTAGCCGCAAAAAACCCTTCTTTGCACTTTCATCCGTCTCGCCTTCATCTTGGTCATGCGTGGAGGCAACTAAGGCACTCAACGCCTTCCTTTTTGGACATTCACATGCCCAATGCAGTTCGTTGCTTATGAAGCACGTCACATGGGGTTTCGAGGCATCACGATCCTCCTTTTCCTTCCCCTTATCTCGCGGTTTGAACAAGGAGCCTTCTTTGTGATTTTTGTAGCCTTGACTTTTGGCATGGCCTCCCCCACTCTTTCTTCCACCAAATTTTCTATCTGCAACCTTTAAGCTCTCTTTGTTTATGGAGTAGTCAATAAGGCTCTCAACAATCACAATGGTCGAAGATAAGTCTTGGACACCACGTCGCTTGAGTTCAAGGTTAGACCACGATTGGAGACCATCTATGAACAAGAATAATGCATCCTTGTTTGATGTGTCAGGGACTTCTAGCAGCAAGGTTGTGAACTCTTTCATATAGTCCCTTATGCTACCTATCTGCTTTAACCGTCGCAGTCGACCCCTTGCCTCTTCTTTAGCATTTGCGAGGAAGAATTAGCTTTTGAACTCCCTTTTGAAGTCATCAAAGGTGTCAATTGTGCATACCCCTCATTGCACATCTTCATACCTCCGTCTCCACCACAGCATAGCAGTATTAGACAAGTACATGGTGGCGATTTGGATCTTGTTGGCATGGTCCGTTATGCCAGTAGCCTCAAAGTATTGTTCAAGCCTCTAACTTTCCTAGCATTCCTAGCACCATTGAAGGTCTTTGGCTTGGGAACTTTCTTCTTAGCCTCAATGATGATGGTTGTGTTAGTTCCTGAGGCCATAGCCAGTTTGCAAAGTGCTAGGTTACTACCCATATCCTCAACTCTAAGTAACACATTGGTAGTTTCTCTTTGGACAAGATCCCGTACCTTGATAAGTTCGTCCTTCAACCCATCAATCTCTTGCCTTAACCCACTATCTATCCCATTGAGGGACATCTTGACTACTACATGGATCTCCGCATCCTTGGCCTCCAGGCCGCTACATGGTGGTTTCCGAACTTCCTCACACCTACGTTCCATTGGTGGAACATCCACACTTGGTATAGTTGGGGCACTATTTTTCATTATGCCAAGGATAATAAAGCTTCAACCGAAAGCTCTGATACCAACTGTTAGGTCCCTATACTTCGACTAGAAATCGTGCGGCACTTAGCATAGTCCATTGCACCAAGCCTGCCTTCCAATCCGAATAAAACACTCCAAAAAGACTAGAAAGAGACTTAGAAATTTAGAGGGTTTAAGAGCAAAGCAAGAAAAGAAGAGAGTTTGTGAAGAATACTTTGTATTGCTCTAGAGAGGTTATCTTACAACTTCCCAAGGATTCCAAGGATGGGTACAAATGTAGACCAATAGATCTATTTATAATGTGACACCAAGCTTAAGATTATGCCATAAGTTTCTAGATCCTATCATGTCTAGAATGTATAAGAGTATCTACATTGTTCTAGTTTTATCTACAACATGTCACAAGGTTCTAGGACCTTCTAGTTAAGTCTAGCCAACTCTAGAGTCTTATAAGATTGTCTAGTTTATTTATGCAAGTTCTAGGATGTTTCAGAAGCTTCTAGAGACTTCTACATCCTTCATGAATCATCCAGCACATTCTAAAATATTCCAACACATTTCAGCATCTTCTAGCACCTTTCAGCACATGCTAATGTACTCTAGAGAACATTCTAGATTCTCCTATGCTTGAGTTGAGTCCATCAAACTCTAGCTCCCTCTAGACATCACTAAGCCACCCTAGAACGTTTTCGTGTAGTAACTTATAGAAAAGTTTAAATCCCTTAAGTAAACACTATTTCTTTGGATTTTGAGAGACAATTTAAACAAGACGTAACACACTACCCTTATGGATAAAGTATGTTAGGACACTAGGATGCTTGTTGATTCTATGTTCCAAGCCTAGGTATGGATCTTATCTTTACAGTTGATAGTCTTTGTAGTTTATGATGTTTGATGTTGATATTATATTATTTATGGAAAGTTTGATCAAATTTTTATTTTTTTAAGTTTTGATATTCTTTTTTAGAAATTTTGAAAACATTATATTAATATATATTTTGAAAAACTCTTTTATTTATGAAAAGTTTGAAATTTTTAGTAAGTTTGATTTTTTTAACTATTTTTCGTAAACTTAAACCAATTTTTATTGAAAAATTACAAAAATAACATCATTAAAATTTATAATAATAAAAATAGTATCTCAATTATATTGAATGAAATTTAATCGGATAACATTTAACTTTGAGATGATTAAAATGGTTATACTTCAATTGGAGTAATTAAATTTGAAAGATGTCTAATTAAACGATATTTAAAATTAAATGATATGTCATATTTTTCTTAAATAGTAAAAATTTATAAATTGGATATATGAAGTATTATTTTTATTATTATAAGTTTTAAGAGTGTTATTTTTATTTTTTATAAAGTTTATGCAAATTTATATTTTATATTTTTTAATAATTTTATTTTAATAGAAATTTAAACAACATTCTATTTTTAGAAATTTTCAACAATTTTTTACTTTTGAATAACTATTTTTTTAATTTTTTTTAAATATTTCTATTTTTATATTATTATTTTTAACTTTTACAAGTTTTTAGAAAATTTTGAAAAACTATCTATTTTCAAGAATTTTGAATTTTTTTTATATTTTTAAAATTTTTGAACAACTTTCTATTTTTAGAAATATTAAACAACTTTTTACTTTTAATTTTTTTGAAAAACCTTATGCTTTTAGAAATTTTGAAAAACTTTGATACTTGTTTGAACGCTTAACTTAAAAGCAACTCTTAGAAATTGTTTTCTAATAATCATTACCAAAAAAATAAGGGATTGTTTGTCCATATAATTTAAAAACTGTTTTCAGTACTTAAAAATAAAAAATTGCTTTTAAAAACAAATTAAAATGTTTGGACGTTGTTTTAAGTTATTATGTTTTAAAACAATATGTTTTGAAAAACAAAAATTGGAAATTATTTAGACATGTTTTCATTATTTTTGAGAAAATTGGAAACACGAAAAACATATGCGTAACTTTTCTGATCTTTTTTATTTAATTTGATTTAAGGAGCTCTGGTATTGGCCTTTGCAGCTTTTACTTTTTTTTTTTTTTTTGCTCTTTTTCTTTTTAATAATAATTTTTTTAATATTTTTACAACTGAAATTATTATTAATACTATTATTTTTCAATAATAATAACTTTATATAAAAATTATGACATTAAAGTATAATTAATTTTAATAGTAAAATAAACAAATATATATGTTTATTATAATCATAATAACAAAAATAATTATGACATGTTATTATAATTTTTATAAAAATATATGATATAACTTAAAAAAAAGTTTTATTTCTTATTAAAGTTTAAATTTGCTCTCATTTTAATTACCTTAAGTTTTTTTAGATTAATTTAAAACTTTATGTATTCATTTGTTATCGTGTTTTAATTAATATTTATTTTAATATCTAAATAAAATAAGTCATTAGATTATCATGTAATACCAACACTCTTCCAAATTATATGATATTATACTAAAAATCTATATCACATCTTATAGGTTTTAGATAAAATTATACATATATTTTAGAGTAATAATTACAATTGTCCTTTATTATTATATAACTAAAATTAAGATTCATATCTTTTTATCAATTAATTAATAACTTATTAATAGTTAAAATATTATAATTATTTTCTTATAAAATGTTATTTAATTAAGTAACATAAAATTTTATTATTTTAATTAATTATCTTAAGTCTTATTTTTTATAGATTAAGTAACATAGATTAAATTATAAATTATTAATAATTAAAATATTAATATTTTTTAAATTTATCTTCTTTTATACAGGTTTATTTATCTTAAGTAAAATAAATATTTTTTTATGATTTATTATTTTAATTTTTATTTTTAACACATTATTTAATGGTTTAAATTGATTTAATTAATTAACATTTAATATCAATATTAACTGATACAAAATTGGAGAGATAAAGTATCAAATTAGTAAAAAAAAAACTTTATAAAAGACATAAATTCTAACAAGTTTAAAATAAAGCTTACAAATTCTACCAATTTTAAAAATATATATATATAAAATATTATTATTTTAATAATTTTAATTCTTTATGAGAATTATTTAAGTATCATATTTTAATATTTTGGCATAGAACATAAAACCCTAGATTTACCCTTAATCGTCTAGATGTCACAATAGAATCAGTGCCATTAATATTTAATTACACAATTACTTCAATATTTGACTTTTATTCGTTAAAAAGTTAAAATATTTTATTTTTGCCCACATAATTATTTCACGGGTCCACTTCTATTTGTTTCTATTTTCATATTTAATATTTTTAATTAATTTGACAATGACTTATCGAGCGTATTTTTTTCAAAAAATAATTTCATGTTTTTTTTAGACTATTACTAAAAAAAAAATTTATATTGTATTTCTTGTAGCAAAAATAGTTCCAATTTTTTTATATAATTACTTTTTTCCACTATGATACTTTACTAATTTCAAATATTGCTTAACATTTTTAATTATTATAAAATATGAATAAAGTGATTTAATTATATTAGAACTATGGTTATAAAATAAAATTGATTTAAAAAAAAAACTTTGGACAAACAACTCGACACTATTTTTTTTTAATTTTTAAGAATAATTTTTTAAAGTAATAGCCAACAACTTATTATTTTTAAAGTTATTGAAAATTATGTTTTATAATGATTTTAAAATAGTTATTAAATATTGTCTTCAAGTTAAACAAATAAACATGTCCTTATATTTTTTATAAATTTTAAAAAGCATTATAATTTTATAAATCTTGGGAATAAATTATTTTTAAAATTTTAAAAAACTCTTAACTTTTAGAAATTCTTAACAACTTTCTACTTTTAGAAGTTTGAAATGATTTTTTTTAATTTTTAAATAACTTTATATTTATATTTTTAAATAAAGTTTGACAAATTATACTTATCTAGTTAAGTTTGAATTTTTTTATAATTTTCAAAGGTTTAAATAAATTTGTATTTTATAAATTTGAATAATTTTTATTTATTAAAATTTTTGATAACTTTCTACCATTAAAAATTTCAAAAGCTTTTATATTTTAAAAAAATTCATCAACTTCATACTTTTGAAAACTTTAAGAAAATTCTATTTTAAAATTTTTGAAAAAAATTGTATTTTTAGAAACATTAAAATACCATGTATTTTAAATATTTTAAAAACCTTTCGTTTAGAGTTTTTCAACTTTATTTTTTTAAAATATTTTGAAAACCGTTATAGTTTTTAGAAGTTTGAAATGATTTTTTATTTTTTAAAAATTTTAAATAACTTTATATTTATATTTTTAAATAAAGTTTGACAAATTATACTTATCTAGTTAAGTTTGAATTTTTTTATAATTTTCAAAGGTTTAAATAAATTTGTATTTTATAAATTTGAATAATTTTTATTTATTAAATTTTTTGATAACTTTCTACCATTAAAAATTTCAAAAGCTTTTATATTTTAAAAAAAATTCATCAACTTCATACTTTTGCAAACTTTAAGAAAATTCTATTTTAAAATTTTTGAAAAAAATTGTATTTTTAGAAACATTAAAATACCATGTATTTTAAATATTTTAAAAACCTTTCGTTTAGAGTTTTTCAACTTTATTTTTTTAAAATATTTTGAACACCGTTATAGTTTTAAGAATTTTTATTTTTTAGAAAGCTTTGTACATTTAGAAATTTTCAACAACTTTCTACTTTTAAAAGTTTGAAATTTTTATCTTTAAAAACTTTAAATAGATTTTACTTTTTATATTATTGATTTTTTATTTTCCAAATATAATAAAACTTTTCTACTTTTATAAATTTTTACTCATTATATTTTTATCAAATTTGATACATGTTTTATTCATGAAGCTATTTGAATATCTCAAAAAGGGTAGTGGAAGAACTTTTATCACCTAAGATAAAATATAAAAAAAATAATTTAAATATTTTTTTACGAATAAAAAAAATAATTTTAAATATAATTTTATTTGAAATAATTTATTTAAACATATACGACAAAGAACAAATATATATTTGAATTTATCATCATTAATTTAACTTTCAAATAAAATTAAAAACATAATATTGATACTGATTTTTATTAATACTAATGATTAAATAAACTTTTTTTTTGTTGTGCCTAAGAATAGAGAATATATCGTTAGGACCTTAGACCACCACAAGATGACTCCAACTTCTATAACAAACAATAGCTACGAGGCCTTATTACATTCCCAATTATGTGGCCTTTAACCCTTCGATGTTTAAGTAAGTACGAGTTGTGAGAAGAAGGAGATCAGTGTCTCTCCTTGTGATGTAGAGAAATGTGAAGAGATATTTAAGAAGAGAGTATAGATTTTAATATTTTTTGGTTATTTTCAATTATAAAGTCCAATCAAGTTAAGGAATTATGCTTTATGGTGAGCAATGGTGAATATTTATAAGAGAAAATATACTTACTAATAACCCTTACCCATAGTGATAGACTTATCTTTAAATGTCGGAGCTTCATATGCTTAATTATCTTATTATCAAATAATTAAGAATTTAAATATTGGTTATTTATCCTATTAGATATTTAACTAATACTAATGCTTATCTGCTGACTAGGTTAGCCTACGAGTTACTTGCTGACTAGGACCTCTTATATCACGTCATATAACTTGAACTATTTTACACCAACACTAATCCCTTATACTTGCTAGGCCTGGCTATATGGACTAAGAGGTCTATTTTACCATTCTATCATCACCTGGGTTCATTATTTTTTGAACCTCACTAATGATGTCAAGTCCACTCTTAAGTGGTCATTACTTGTTAGTATGATGAATTTCTTGCTTTTCTCGAGCACTCAAACTATGCACAATGATTTTTATGGATTTCCAATTAAACTTTCAGTAAGGGAGTTATGTCGATGTCAAAACCACTACTCAATGTGTTCATTTTGAAGGGAGGACATGGATCCAAGTGTGTGGACTTGGGAACCTATGGGCTACCCAAGAGCTTGATGAATGACAGAGTGATCGATGAATGGGATCAGACTTTACTATCGTAAGGATGAGCGAGCAGGTAATAAAGTAGAAGATCGATGAAGGAGCGATGGACTAATGTCCGACCAATTATTATCCAAGCACCCATGGTGTGTCTGGCCACCTATGGAATGTTCGACTATGGTCTGATTACTCATGGAGGATTTGGCCATGGTATGACCTCTCATGATTTGACCATCCATGGTTTTTTGGCCATGGTCAGGCCACTTATGGAGTGTCAAGCCATAATGTAGGCAACTTAGGTTCATGCATCGGTGGTCGGGGGTGCATCGAGTTGGGCGATGGTTTCGGGCCATCCCGATGATATGGTTTTGTCCTTGATGATGGTTTTGAAATCCTTACAAGATCTATCAATGAAATGACTACCCTTTTGTGAGGGTTCTAATACTGCACTTGTAGATATTCTCACTCTCTAAGACTTAGGCTTTTCTTTGTTGTAACTATTTTTCTAACTTGTGTACTTTTGTTCCTTGATGGAACGAAATGTCATAGGTGCACAAAGGTTTGGACTTTTTAAGGGGTTTAAGTAATGGGGAATTATGTCCTGATCACCTCATGTTTTGGAAGGACCAATACATTGGTCTACTTAATGAATTATATGCTTGACTCATACTTGAATTTTGTCTAAATGTGTACATATGGTTGACTACTTTAAAAATGTACTTGATAAGGAAAGACATGTAGAAGTGTACCATTGAAGGTATCCATGCTCTAGTATGTGATGTTGTGTAATTATTAGGCAATGAATCCAAAATGATCCAGGTGGCTACATGTCCATGCACATGTACCCTAACTAACCATATGCATTGTGTCCAACCACATATGCTATGTTTGGCTACGCTCCCCTTGTTCAACCACATGAAATGTGTCCAATCATATGTGCCATATTGGGTCATTTGTGCCTTGTCTAGCCATGTGCCATTCAATGGGCTCATATTAGCCTAATTTTTCGTGTGTCTATTAGCTAGTTTGGTCACTTTTAGTTTGACCGTGTACATATTATCTTATGCTTGGACTTTGTCATTTTCATATGATTTGTTTTCATTTTATCAAAGTAAGGGTGGTTTGCTTGCACTAGGGTGCTTTTGGCATACCATTTCTTAGCTTGGTGTGCTTGAGTTTATCAAGTCATCCAAGAATTTGGTCTTAGAAACTTCAAAAAAAAATTATAATCCTTACTGGATTATTACATCATATCATGAATGTCATTTCCAATTTTTTACTATATTAAATTGGGATTTTATGTCCTATAAAGAGAATCTTTATTTTTATTAATTAGGTACAACTTTAACAATAATAAATTCTCTTCTCTAAAATTTATTCATCTAGTAATTATATATCTAGAAACTATAAGGGTTAAGAATCTATTAAAAGTTCTTAATTGACTTTTAGAGTTATAATAATTATTAATATTATGAATAAAATAAAGTGTAGTCACTCTTTTTCTATTTTTTAGTACGTTTAATTTGGAATTAATATTATGTACAGTTACAAAGGCTTCATCATTACTAAAGGGTATTAAGGTTTGAACAAGTTAAGATATAATAGATATAACAAAAGAAGATGAACGATCAAAGGAAAGATCATGGTGAACATTAAATTCGGATATGATAATTATAATTTTAAGTCAATTAAAGATCTTAAATAATTAAATATTTATTTATAACATTTATAAAATTAAAAAAATAAGAAAATAAATAAAAAAAATAGTCACAATTTACTATGAACATAAACATAAGAAAATTATAAAAGTAAAATAATGTTTTGATAAAAAATTTAAAAGTTTGACTTTAAACAATAATATCTAAGAAGTAACAACTAGTGTTATAAAACATATAATCACAATTTGATATTAAAGCTATAAAAAAGAAAAATATATTATTAGATAAAAATTAATATTATATTAATTATTTAAGAATACTAATGATATTAACTTAAAAATTAAATATATTAGAAATTTTTTTATAAAAATAAAAATATATATGTTAAAAATAAAAAATATTAATGATATTTTTCATAATCTATCCTAATTATATTATATATATATATAGCATTAGTCGTCACTAAAGCTACGTGATACCCACTGTTTTTTGTTCTTACAAATATCTTTGTAAGCTTTTGTCATGCTTTTTGTTCTCTTTATCAAACAACACAAATCCGCCGCATTAAGCGAATTTTAAATTCATATCTGTAATATCTAATCTCATTGTTTAAAATATATAATAAATTTTTGATATTTAGAAAGATATATATTTAAACTTTTTCTTCAGTTGAAGACAGTGAACTATGCATACATGACTGGAAATTGCTAGGAAGTTGCATATGTTATGTCGATTAGTCAATATCGTGTCATGATTTATTGAGCACGTCCCTGTTGTTTGATAAGCATTTTTGTTTTTCTCAAGTCATGATTTATCACTTTGAACAAAGTGATACTTATATTTAAGTATGCGGTTTCCTGGAAAGGAGAAAATGTGTTCAATGCAGTTTATCCAGTGATATATTCATCTAATTTATTATTTATAAATTTAAATCATATTAAAAATTATTTATAAAAAAATAATATAATTAATATGATAAATTTTATTATTAGAAGGAAACATAAAATTGAGACCAATGGGTTAAATTTTTATTAATTAATTCTTTAAAATGAGTTCTTTCAAATACTTCCAAGAATTATGGGTGTTTATGGTTCGATCCGGTCCGGTTTTGAATAATTTTTTTTTAGTCAAATCGAACCATTCATATTGTTCAAATCGGATCGAATTGTTTGATTATTCAAAAAATTGTAACCGAATGATTTGATATGCGATTTGATTAACGGTTTTGAACAATTAATAATACATAAATACAATAAAAAATTAGTCGAAGAAAAAGAAGAAGATAACGACGGAGATCATGTGACAATCATTAAGAAAATCACACAAAAATGATAAAATAATTCAACAATTCGATATTCTGAATAGAAATCCAACATTTAAAAGATTTAAAAATAAAAGAGAAAAATACCAAAAACATTGATACTAAACAAAAATAAAAATATAAAAAAAATCAGAACCACATTCTATCAGCATAGCTTTCAATAGTAGAAAAACAAAATCAGTCACCAAAATCAAACAGATTAAAATCTTAATCAACCTCAAAGATCTCCATAAAGAACACAAATAAAAATATATTTCATACATAGATTTAAACAATACTACACTATTAAAACAAAAAAAACCAAGTTTTGTCAGAAAAATTCTAGACGAATTCAACCAACAAACTTAAAATGTGATTATAGAAAGTCTATTAGTCTTATGAATATGTCTTATACCTATTTTGTCCATAAATTATTGACGCGAGGCAAAATGAGGAGACGCGAGGCGAGGTTGGCTTGCGCCTGGCTTGTGGTGAAGGGCTGGAGGCGACAATTGATTTTAGCTTAGGTTTTGGGGAAGATAGCACGATGATATTTAGAAAGAGAGTAGGGAAACTGAAAATGTGAAATATCTTAGCTTTTATATACGTGAAGGAAATAAATTTTATAATTATTTATTAAAATCGGTTCGATCTGATCGGTTTAAAATTTTATATAACCGGACCGTTAAAAATTGATTTTATGTATTACAAACTAGACCGAACCATTTTATTTATAAAAATGTTAGGTACGATCTGATTTTTCGATTTAATCTGATTCAGGCTGGTTATTGGACACCCCTACGAAGGACACAAAAGGTTCTTAAAAATATTTTAGTTAAACTACTTAATTTTACATATAACATTCTAAGTAATTAGTATTACAAATTGATGCACGAACAATTCATCTTTTGTTCACATAATAAACTATTTAACAAAACTAATGACATCGTACTAAGAAAAGACTAGGCAAGCAAAGAGTAATTGTAGGTAACAACGTAGGCTATGTTCATCAAGGGATATCTTCTTCTTCACTACTAGGGTTTAGGAAAATCTAGGACATACAATAGTGTGAATTTCTCAAATTTATTTGGTTTTGATCAATTTATAATGCTATTTTTTGTGTTTATCCTTATCATTGCTTGTTTTTACCTCACGATTTTATCTCCATCGCTTTCACAAACCATAGTTTATGTAATAATATATCAATATGATTTATTGTTCATAAATTTAAATTATATTAAATATTATTTATAAAAAATAATATAATTAATATGATAAATTAATTACTCCAGAAAAACGTAAGATTGAGACCGGTGGGTTAAATTTCTATTAATTGATTCTATAAAATAAGGTCTTTCAATTAGTTTTAAGGGTACAAAAGGCTCTTAAAAAGATGGATTTTAATTAAATTCCTTAATCTACAAACAACATTGTAAGTAACTAGTATTACAAATTGATGCACAAATAATACGTCTTTTGTTCACATAATAAACTTTTTAACAAAACTAATAACGTCTTACTAAGAAGAGACTAGGCAAGCAAAGGGTAATCGTAGGTAACAACGTAGGCTATGTTCATCAAATGATATCTTCTTTTTCGAGTTCTTTAAGGTTTAGAAAAATCTAGGAAAATAGTGTGAATTTCTCAAATTTATTTGGTTTTGATCAATTTATAATGCTTTTTTATTTGTCTATCCTCATCATTGCTTGCTCTTACCTCACGATTTTATCTCTACCATTTTCATGAACCATAGTTGGCTTTGATTGCTCTTCTATTGTCATTGTGTGATTGAGCTCTTTGTTATTCAACTCATCCTCTAGAAGAAAATTCCAATATTTTTCATTGGATTTACGCCATTATTAAGGTGTGATTGAGCTTTTCTATTTTGTTCTTGATCTCTTCTATTCTATCCAAGATTGAGACTGATTCTAAATCAAAGTGTGATTTGATCTTCGAGTCAATTTTATCTTCATTAATGGTTACATTCACCATAGAAATATTTTGTATGTGCTAAACAGAGAATCAAAGCTTGTCAAAGTTCTCTTTGGTTCTGAATGGGACATTCTTTGAGATCAATCTAGAGTATTGAACGAGGGGAATCACAGAAAGCTAGTAGGTAGCAAAATCTCGTTCAATCTGAATCGAATACTAACTCGATCAAAACTATTATCAGTTTGTTTTAAATTTTCTCATCACTATTGATGGTTTGATCTCCTTTTTGGTTTTTCTTGTTGTACTGTGTTTTTGTGTGTAAGATTGTCTTGTTTTATTAATTTATTTTAGAGGTGTATTTCTCTGTGGATTCGTTCTTTTCATTCTCTATTTGTGAACCTAACCAAGAGGTACCATAAATTGGTTCTATTTTGTGCAAATTTCTTTTAGTTCTGTAGTTTGTGTGCATTGGCTATCTATTTTGCTCTTGTTACAATAAGATGATTTTGTTTGGGATACACAAGGTATTGCCCTAATTGTTTATGTGAATGTGTAGTATGATGCTAAACAGCTATATTACTTTAATGTTGTGTTTTACTTGCTAGTCTTGCAAGTAAACTCAAGGGGCTCTTTTTTGTCAATAATCTACATAATAAGGTTTTTGAAGGATGAAAATATTTAATCACGGATGGAGGGAAAGATAACTAGACAGTTAGAACTTTACCTTAAGATACTATTATTTTAAAAGTATTCATGAATTTTTTTGAAATAAAATAAGTCTTTTTAGATATGTCGAAGAAATTAATATGTCATGTGATTACAAGGTTCATGTTCATCTCCATTTCAAGAGCGTATATCTACGAGATAGTAAAAATTAGTTGTATTTTTATGTAATGAAAGCTAAAACAATTTTTTAAAGATGGAGAATATTTTGTCCCTTTTTATCTTATTTATTTAAATTGATTAGATTATTAGTTCATATTTATAGTTTTTTTATATAATTTATATAAATGTAAACATATTTTTGATTTTATATCTTAGATTTTATGCATAGAATTTCTCTTTTGATTAAAAAAGAACTAATGAAGTTTTACACTTTGCATCTTCCACTTCCATAACTAAAATTATTAAATTGTACCTAAAAAATAAAATTAGTGTCCTTCATTGCTCCAACGTAATGTTAGGATCTAAAAATGTTTACCCAAAAAATATTATTTAAATTTTATTATATTATTTAAATTTTTTTATTTTATAAAATATTGTGTTTACTTGATATGATATAAATATGTGAGCATGTGTTTAAACTAATTTAATGTAATTTTCAAAATATTTTGAAAAGAACATGTTCTATTAATAACGGATTTAAGGACATCATATATATACAAAAAATAACATTAGTGATTTTTTTTATTATTTGTTTTTAATTAAAAAAAATATTATCTATATCTTACTTTAATAAAAGTGTTTAAATCATTAAGGTGTACGTTTTTGTGATAGAAAGTGTTAAAAAATTTAAAATTATTGTAAAACATAGTTATATTTATGTATATAATTTTATAAATAATATATCTAAATATTATCTATCAAGTTAAAATGAGTTACGTGCTCCTTCCTCAAATATATAGAGATCTGATTTTATATCCGATATTTATATACATGGTCAAAAATTTATAACTGGTTGCAATTCACCGACAGGTAAAGGTACAGTATTTGGTTTTGTTATGATATTTGGTTATAGTTTCTTCTCTCATGAGTCGTCCATTGTGGACCGCAGCATGGAAATTTCTAGGAAGGTTCTGCTCAGCAGTTCGCCGCAAAGAGGAAATATTGAAGTGGAGGTCGTTGCTTGGTTTGTATGAAAGTATAGATGAAGTGAGAGGAATGGGGAGTATATAAAATACATCAGTAGATAATATATTAAGGTCTTTTATTTGTTATGATATTTAAATATTATATTTTTTTATAATAAATAATAGTTATGTTATTATGAAAATAACATAATAACAAAAAAAATAAAGAATATTATTACATTATATAGAGACTATTATAATTTAAAACATAAAAACAATTATTATTTATTCTTATACAATTATTTTTCATAATAATATAACTAAACTTAATTATCACTTTTACAATAAATATAACCTTTTTGATCACATTCCTTTAAGTACATTAGTTGGTTTTCATGTGAATTACTTTGCATTTTAAATTGGTCCACAAGGATTACATTTAAGTGACGTTTGATTCATATAATAGAATCGGAATCGAAATCGAAATGAAAAAGAAACAATATTGTTTGGTTTGATCATTGAAATCAAAAAAAGAATCAATATTAAAGTGTTTAGTTTGCCACTGAAATGGAATAAAAAAACTATAAATTACCTTAATACTCATACATTCAGTAAAGTTTAAATAATATACTTAATTATTATTTTTTCGTCAAAGAAAATATATTATTAAAATTATTATTTTTCCAAATAGGATTTAAGGATTTAGGATTTGAGGTTGATAGTTTAGGGCTATATTTATAGGTTAAGGTTTATGGTTAAAATTATTATTTTTCTAAATAGGTTTTAGGATTTTAGGATTTGGGGTTTAGGAATTTAGGATTTAGGGTTTAGGGTTTAAGGTTTTGGCTTTTGGGATTTGTGGTTTTGGGTTTTGGGTTTTGAGTTTTGAGTTTTGAGTTTAGGGTTATATTTGAAGTGGGGGTAAAATTAGAAAAATAATTTGAGATGAGAATGAAATCATGATTACTAAAGGGGGAGAATGAACTGTGATTCATTCTACTTTAGGAATCAATTTCATTCCCGACTCCTTTTTCAACCAAATCAAACATACAAATGAAAGGAGTCAATTCTGGAATAAAAGTGAATATTTAAATCTAACGATAAAAAAAATAAAAGTAATATATTTAGTAATTAAAATGTATGGTTTAACAAAAATAAAGACACACACCCGTATATACACATATATATATTAAAAAACTAAAATAACCTTAAATCTAATACGTTTAAGGTTTATAATTCAAGATTCGATGACTTAGATATTATTAGTAAGTCAATATTTTTTTATTTAAAATATACCTTGTAATTAGTGACTTCTTATTTTTATCTATTTTATTATTAATTATAAATAATATTTATATCAATCCATAACTATGTTTAGTAAGAGAAATCACGAGAACAAAATGACATATTAGTTTTTTTAAAGGCTAATTATTTTAGTGTATAAAAAGAATATAATATTTTGATTGAAAATATATTAGTATAATATTTATTTTTCTTTAAGGTTAATTTTGTTTGGAGATTAACCATTTAGATTTAAATGACTCATATTACATATACATTATACAAAATTTATAATTATACACAAAATTTTATATTGTTGTCAAAATAATTATACTTTATAAATAGAAAAATTATTTATTTTTCAAATAAATTTTATCATATATCATACTATAATTGATATAAATATAAATTTGCATGAATTTAATATTTCTCTTAAAATTATTTACTTCACATTTTGCTTTAGGAAATGTAATGAAGTTCATTTTCGTTGGTTTGTTAAGAAAACTCAAATTTGGGTAACCTAAATGCTCATGGACTTTAGACTTTGTAAGGACTCATACACACTTACGGATGACAACTTGTATTATAATATGATTTATCAAATTATAAAATTTGAATTGAATATGAATTAAATTAAATTTTGATTAAATTTGGACCAATTCATCCAAAAAAAATTGAACTAGGTTTGAGCCAACATGTTTACCAGAAATAAAATTTAAAAAAACTATAACACGTAAATATTATAATTTTCATGCTAGATTAAAATTAAAGAAGCACATGTCTTATCTATCTTTCTTCTTAATTCTTAACCAACTCATCCCCTTCTTAACTCTCTATCTTCGATAACTAGCCGTCGTTGCTCAACTTTCTTTGTCTAGCAACAGTTTCCACTCAACTTTCTTTGTCGAATAACAATCACCACTCAATCTCCAATAGCAATTGCTTCTTTAACAATAGCTTTACGCCCAATAATGTTTCACTTTTCTCTAACAGAATCCTACGTTTATTAAATCAAGTTAAAATATTTTATGTACCACCCTAAAAATTTGGTTTTTCTTTGTGTAATCACTACATGGTATATTTGAATACATCAAGAGAGCTTTATATATATGTAATCAGTTTAATATAAACTTGTAAGTAGTTTAAAATAATATTTAAGTTTTATGACGATGATTTGAACTAAAAAAAGAAGAATAAGTTTTAAATTCTTATAAGATACTTTCTATTCTCTTTTACTTTAATAGATGATATTGTTGATTTTATTTATGTTTATATTACATAATATAATTTATTGTGCTCTACTTTCAAAAATATATATTTTTTTTTCACACTTGTTTTGAGAATTCAAACTTTAGTTAGTTGTCCACTTCATTTTAACTAGGAATGTAATTTAAAAATAGAAAGAATCTTAAAGATTTAGGTCTACTTTTTCTACCTTTATTTTTAAATCAAAAGAAAGATGCTAAAAATGAAAATATTAATGTGTTCAATATGAAAGAGATCAATAGATAGTACGTTGTGCCCTTTGTTTAATGATTTGAGAAAGTTTTTTTTGTTTATTATTACTTATATTTTTTTATTTAAAGGCCGGCAAAAATTTTATTAGAATTTAAATCTCTTTATTTAAAGTGTGAGTTTTTAAGAAAATAAATGATCTCTAATTTTTACATGGGAGAGATTGGAGTATGTTTACATTTGTTGAATTTATTTAAAAATATATTTTTTGTTTTAAGAATTAGTATTTTTTAACTTATTTTATTAATGTTTTTATTTGTAATTAACTAATTATTATAATATAATAGATGTAAGTAAGTAATTATATTAGCTTTATAGATTTTATTGTATGCATGAGTTATTTATTAAGTGTTAATTTATTATTTATTTAATAGACTAACTATTATAATATTATTTCACATGTTTTTTTATGTTTTATATAGTGTTGCTTGAATTAATAGATTTTATTCATTAAATATATATTTTTATTTATAAAAAAGAATTTAATTAATTAAAAAAATACAATTAATAAGTCGAAATAATTTGGATCACCGGTTTATTTGTGTTTGGTTTAACTAACTCGAATTAAGTCAAGATTTAACTAATTTAAATTGAGTTTGTTCCAATTAACTTAAGCTGCCTAATTCGAACAAATTTCACCACTAAAAAATAGTACACCACTCGACGTGGATGTGACTTAAAAAGCTTCTCTCTTCAAATATCTCTGCAGTTCTTTCATTCCCACTTCTCCTCATGTTTGTTCAAAAGATACAGTAAACTGAGATTGATTTTTCTGAACGTGCTTTTTATATTATTGGCATAATGTTAGTGGAGAGCAGTATGTTAAGAATTCCCAATTAATTTAAGGGATAAATACCCTAAGATATTTAGTTACATCAATTTAGTATTTTTTTATTTTATAATTTAGTGTGTTTGTCATAAAAAAATGATATCATCAGACATTTAATCAAAATTTAATACTTTTTATTTTTATTTATTTTTATCAATTTTAAAGTTATTATAATCTATTAGTAAAGAAGAATTATAAAATTGATATCACAATAAATATTTAATAATATAAAAAAAATAAAAACAAAATGAATTTTTTTCCTTTGTGCTACCATTATTTCAAAACAAACGGAATAAACTTTTACAAAAAAAAAAAAATAATAAACTGCTGTTATTGACTTAACGGAGTTGTGCCCATCGTTTTAGGTGTCCAACTGCCTTATTATATAAGAATTTAACGTAGTAGTTGTTAGAATGAAGTTTCTTTTCCTTGTTCATCTTTATCTTCCCTAACGTAACTTTCCTTTCAATATTAACTACTCAGACGAGTATTGAATCATTACAGTGAACCATGCAAAGCAGTGAAGATCAATCTTATGATTGTGACCAATTGTTACATGGCATCACATCCATTGCCTTCAGTACAAGAGCTCAAAAGAGATGGCGCTTGGCCTATCTTACTATATATGCTGTCAGAGCTATGCTCAGTTCACTTCCCAAACAGATTATTATATCAAAACAGAACAGCTTAAACAAATCCTCTGATATCTTGTCCTCTCTTCTTGATGAGGAACGACCAAGCACTTCTGATCTGGAAAGCAATGAAGTTGTTCTTGACGTTTTGGACCCTAAAATTGATCATTCAATCTTCACACAAATGGTGAAAGAGAAAAACTTAGAAGCTCTGCAAGGTCTCGGAGGAGTTATAGGTGTTGCCACCTCATTGGGGACTGATTCTGAGAATGGTATTGTGGGAAATGATCAAGATGTTAACAAGAGGCGTGAAACTTTAGGTTCAAACACATATCACAAGCTTCCTCCAAAAAGTTTGTTTTATTTTATGTGGGATGCTTTGAAAGACACTACCATTTTGATCCTTTTGGTATGTGCTGCTCTTTCTCTTGGTTTTGGTATCAAAGAGCATGGAGGACAAGAGGGTTGGTATGAAGGTGGGAGTATTTTCATTGCTGTGGTTCTGGTTATTGTTGGCTCAGCTCTTAGTAACTTCAGACAGGAAATACAGTTTGATAAGTTGTCTAAGATAAGTGACAATATCAAAATTGATGTTGTTAGAGGTGGAAGGAGACAAGAAATCTCCATATTTGATATTGTAGTTGGTGATGTCGTGCTTCTTAACATTGGCGATCAAATTGCAGCAGATGGGTTGTTCCTGAATGGGCATTCCTTAATGGTGGATGAGTCAAGCATGACAGGAGAGAGTGATCATGTTCATATTGATTACATAGAGAATCCCTTTTTGTTTTCTGGGTCAAAGGTAGTAGATGGCTATGGAAGAATGCTCGCGACATCGGTGGGGATGAAAACATCGTGGGGGGAGATGATGAGCTCAATAACCCGGGACACTAATGAAAGAACACCATTACAAGCTAGATTGGACAAACTAACCTCTTCAATTGGCAAGGTAGGTCTTACAGTTGCTTCTCTAGTTCTCACGGTCATGTTAATTCGTTATTTTACGGGGAATACAAAAGATAAAAACAGAAATAAAGAGTACAATGGTAGTAAAACAGATATAGATGATGTAATGAATGCAGTGGTGAGAATTATAGCTGTTGCAGTCACAATTGTGGTGGTGGCAATCCCTGAAGGATTGCCATTAGCCGTTACGCTAACACTCGCTTATTCTATGAAAAGAATGATGGTTGATAATGCAATGGTCAGGAAATTATCAGCTTGTGAGACTATGGGATCTGCAACTGTTATTTGTACTGATAAAACTGGAACCTTGACACTGAATCAAATGAAAGTAACCAAATTTTGGCTCGGCCAAGAATTTATTGAGAAGGAGGATTCTTCTAATGTAATAACATCAAATGTTCTGGAACTATTCTATCAAGGAGTTGGTTTGAACACAACTGCTAGTGTTTATAAGCCAATATCAGGAACCGATCAACCTGAATTTTCTGGCAGTCCAACAGAAAAAGCAATTCTCTATTGGGCTGTTTTAGATTTAGTTATGGACATAGAAAAGGTGAAAAAAAACTATGCCATTCTACAAGTTGAAACCTTTAACTCAGAGAAGAAACGAAGCGGGGTATTACTAAGGAAAAATGTTGACAACACCATTCATGTTCACTGGAAAGGGGCTGCTGAAATGATTCTAGCAATGTGCTCGAGATATTGCGAAAGTAATGATGCCATAAAGTCTCTAGATGCAGATGTAAGGACCAAGCTTGGGAAAATTATCGAAGGCATGGCAACTAGTAGCCTCCGGTGTATAGCTTTTGCTTATAGCCAAATTTCAGAAGAAGAAATGGAATACAAAGATGGTGACAAGACCCATCAGAAGCTCAAAGAAGATGGCTTGATCTTGCTAGGAATAGTTGGGCTTAAAGACCCATGTCGCCAAGGCGTCAAGAAAGCAGTGGAAGTTTGCAAATCTGCTGGTGTGAGTATCAAAATGATCACTGGAGACAATGTTTTCACAGCAACAACCATAGCAACGGAATGTGGAATACTAGGAGCTAGTAATGAACTTAAGGGTGGAGAGGTGATAGAAGGTGCTGAATTTCGAAACTATAGCGATGAAGAGAGGATGAAAAAGATTGATGACATCCATGTAATGGCAAGATCATCCCCATTTGACAAGCTCTTAATGGTACAATGTTTGAGACGAAAAGGTCATGTGGTTGCAGTCACAGGAGATGGCACAAACGACGCGCCAGCATTGAAAGAAGCTGATATAGGACTTTCTATGGGAATCCAAGGCACTGAAGTAGCCAAAGAAAGTTCAGATATTGTCATCTTAGATGATAATTTTACTTCTGTTGCCACGGTTTTAAGGTGGGGAAGATGTGTTTACAACAATATACAAAAATTCATTCAATTTCAACTTACTGTAAATGTTGCAGCATTAGTTATCAATTTTATTGCAGCAGTTTCAGCTGGTGAAGTTCCATTAACAGCAGTTCAATTGCTGTGGGTGAATCTAATCATGGACACATTAGGTGCTTTAGCTCTCGCCACGGAACGACCCAGTGATGAGCTAATGAAGAGGCCTCCTGTTGGTAGGACAGAGCCTCTAATAACAAATATCATGTGGAGGAACCTTTTATCTCAATCTCTATTCCAAATAACCATCTTATTGATCTTGCAGTTCAAAGGTGAGTCTATCTTTAATGTGTCTGAAGAGGTCAACAAAACCTTGATCTTTAATACTTTTGTATTTGGCCAAGTTTTTAATGAATTTAATTCAAGGAGTATGGTGAAGAAGAATGTGTTCAAAGACATTCATAAGAACAGACTATTTATAGGAATAGTGGCATCAACTATTATTCTTCAAGTTGTGATGGTAGAGTTTTTGAAGAAGTTTGCAGATACAGTAAGCTTGAATTGGTGGCAGTGGTTATTTTGTATTATTACAGCTTCTTTAACATGGCCACTTGGTTTGATTGTGAAGTCTATACCAGTTTCAGAAGAACCATTGATGAGTAATCTTAAGAGATTAATACTAAATTAATGTCTAAACAAATATTATTTATGCAGATATTTCACAAGTCCTCTGTCTCAAGAAATATATAAAACCTTTAAACAGGTCTTCTATTGGTAAGAGGTTCAATGTTTTGTAAGAAAATTCATGACAGTGCTCTAATGGGCTCAATATCTTATCGTTTAGGTGTATCTTGGTTGGTATACGTTTGTTGTTTGAGAGCTTCTATATTTTTTCTCCCTCATCTTTTGATGTGATTTTTGTATTGAAATCAAATATTATTCCTTTTATGTCATGTAAAGCTAATATTACTGGCATAATGAAATTGGTTTGAGATTTTGTTATTTTTTTTCTATGTGAAAAAGTGATTTCATAATAATAAATTATCAATTTTTTATTTTATTTTTATTTTCTTTCACATTTTTCAACTACTACTGATATATTAATTGTATATATTATTTTTAACATACAAAACAATGAATACAAAGTTAATAAAATTAAAATAAAAAATTGATCATTTTTTTGTGTTGTCTTTTTCTTTTCAAAAGGACTAATTTTAAAAAAATAATAATACTAGAGAACTGCTGTATGTGAGACGTCATTTTTTCCTTAATTTAATTTATCAATTTTATCTTATCTGCAATGCTAAATACACTCTCATCGTTGTATGAAACTCCTTTCTAAAATTAAAATAAATATTATTTTAAATAGTTAATGGTTTGATTTAGTTAATATATATTAATTTAAATTTAATCACAATATATATATATATAAAGCAGTATGCTATTTTCTATCCAAAAGATATCCCATGTTAATATAGATTGTTATTTCATATCTACGTGTTATTAATATATTTTATTATATTATTTTAATTTAAGTATTAATAATTTTTAGTCATTATGAAAATTGTTTTCTTTTTTTAGGCAAAGTACGTTTACATAAGTTTTAAGTGTCAAATTTTATAAGGATATTTTGAAAGAAAAAAATATAAAACACTAAAAATGACTAGACTTTGAAAACTATCTTTCAAAGTTTTCTCGTCAAGAAAATTATACATAGAAACTAATTCTTATCAAAAGAATTAATATTTAATAGATTGAAATTAGTTTAGTTATTACGAAGACAAGAAGATAGATTAAGTTTGAATTTTTTAATTGTGATTAATTAAATATCTAAATTATTGTTAGAATTATCGATTCTAATATTGAATAAGGATGTAATATTTTAGATAATATAATAGAGAATTGAAAAGATGACTCTTTTAATCAGTAATACTGATTTTTTTTCTTTTTTAAATTCCTACAGTGTTATTTTAAAATTTGCACATAATATTCACATGAGTAACTCTACGTATCAAAAGAAATGATTTTTTTTTTTGGCTAGATGTACTAAATTTGTTAAGCATTATTTCTATTCGAATAAATATAGAATCGAAATTTATATATCTTTAAGACAATTTTTTTTCCTTCTTTTTAGATAAGTTATGAATAAATAATAGCATATTTTTTTAGGCAAAGTAACCATCGCTAAAACTTAATTACTCTCTCTTTTTTCATCGGCTACATACTAAACTTATCAAAGCTTTCAACTTTTTCATTCGTTTGGCTTTTGGTTACCCTATTTATCAAAATAAGGTATATATGTTAAATGTGAATTATTTTGTATTTTGATGATATGTATTTATTATAAAAACAAACTAAAATTGGAGTTTTCCTAATGAAAAATTAGCATTTGGGCTGTGGTAGTAGTAGCGTAAACTTTTGTTAAAAAGAAACATATAAGGCGTGCTTTATGTAAAGTGAAGCCTGGTCTTTCATAACAAAAATAATAAGTAAAAGGTAAAGCCTTGTCTGTGATATATTATATTCAAAAAAAAATATTATTTATTATAAATTCTAGTATTACTTAAGTTGATTTTATAGTTAATTAAAGATTAAGAAAATAAATTTTATTATTTTAACTAATAATTTTCTGAAATATCAGTTGTAGTTTTACCATAAATTATAACATAAAAAATATTCTATTATATTTTACTCGAAACCAAAATTGAAACAAAAATTCACATATATAAATTCGAATAACCACCTTTAGGTAACGTTATTCATTCAGAGTTTCAAAAATTAAATTTTAATATTTTTTAATATAAAATTATTCAAAATAATAAATATAACAAAAAAATCTTTATAAATTAAAAATAATAATATGTTATTTAAATTTAATATATTTAGTTTTACTTTTATTCATAAATATTAAATTATATTTATTTTTATATATATGTAAAATATAATATTGATTAAAATATAAACTTATATTTTTACTACCAAGAGTTGGATTATCATACTACCAAAACCGAAAATAAAATTTTAAATAAAAAATAATCAAACCCAAAAATTACTCTAAACTTTACCGCCTTAAATCAAAACTATTAGATTATTACTTGTGGTTGTCCGTGGCCTAAAATTTTGACATCCTTAATCTATGTACCATAGAAAAAAGAAAAAAATATATAAAAGATTATATAGTAGTTATTTATACGTAAAATAATAAAAATAATATATTTAATAATTAAAAAAATTAAAAACATATATATTAAAAAAAATTAAATTTAATCCTTATTCATATTACTATCAAACATTCAACAAAATATTTTTAATAAGAAAATATTTTTTATTTAAATTTATTCTATTTGTTTTTTCATGGTTTTAAGACTACACGTGAGTGGTTGGAGATAAAGTCCAACAATCGACAACCACCCGAATAAGATGGAATGCTTTTGTGTTTTGACACATTTTAGCACCTTTAATTGTTTATGGTTTTTTTTTTTTTTCTTTTTCTCTCTCTCTTCGCTTTTAACTTTAATTGTTTATGCTATTCACAGCTATTGCTTAAAACTATACAGTCTATACTCACGTATAATTGGCGAATGGACATTTACTAGAAAGACGTATGTTACCATAGTTTATGTAAAAAAAAATTATATTAGATGATTGTAAAATATGAATGTTAAAAATCTATTTATTGATATACTATTTTAAAAATATATATTAATTATCAATATTTTAATATTATGAATATTAATCTAAGTAAATATATTCATAATTTTTATAAATTTTATTATTAATATGATAAAATATGAATGTTAAAAATGTATTTATTGATATATTATTTTAAAAATACATATTAATTATCAACATTTTAATATTATGAATGTTAATCTAATAAGTATATATATTCATAATTATTATAAATTTTATCAATTATTTATATAACTTGTTTTTTTATTTCATCTAATTTATCTTAAGAAGATATAAGTTTTTTATTTTAGTTTATTAAAATTTTGATATCATGATCTTATAATCTTAAAATATTAATAAATAAAGTTATTTATAATTCTTATAAACTCTACGCTATTACTAACTTAATATATGACCGATATTGCATTCTTATTTGCTTCTAACGTTTCATATGTGTATTAGTGGGTATTACTTAACAAATTTTTGTTTTAAAGGTAAATTTTGGTTGAATTTTTTTTAATGTAAAAAGTTACACTAGTTTCTTTACTTCTCTCAACATAACAGTTTAGTAATAGGATCCTATAGCTTCTTCCATTGGTTATTAATTTTTTTAATGACAAGGGTAGTTTATTTTTATAAAATTAACATTAAATTTATATTTTAATATTTGAACGAGAATTTAAATTAAATTTTATTATCTAATCAAATTTATAAGATTATTTATGATTTTTTTTCATTATACTAATAAATTCAAAAAAAATGTTAATCTAAAAATATTCTAGTAAATATTTGATCACATGATCAACAAATGACAAAATGTGATACAATTTCTTAATCAACAATCAAAATAAAATTTTAGTATTAATTTTATAAAAATAACATAAACTATATGATCTAATAAAAATTATAAAACTTATACATTCTATTTATATAAACTACGAGATTATTATATTTACAGATAGTTGCATTTATATGCCGTGATTATAATGATGTACAACCTAAAATATATTCTGACATTTGAGCTCAAAAGTGTAAAGATTTTGGCATACATGCTATTATAATCCTCATATTCATGCACCTAAAAGGTAAAATGTAACGATGATGAGTTGCTTGCTAAGAGCATAGTCCAACTAATTAAAATTATCTTATTAGGTAAAGGACATAAAATGAAATTTAATCAAAGAATACACCTATATAAAACATAATAATTAGTATTATGATTCTGATCCCTTCCTTTCTCCCCCGGAACGATTAATGTAGTAATCACTAATCATGAAGAGAACTAATACTGCTCAGGCAAAATATTGTTTTGTTTTTATAGAATAACTGAATAAGGGCATGATATTGTTGTTTTAATTTCAAAACTCAACAACCTTTTATGTTATTCCATTACTTAGTCAAAATATTGTTTTGTTTTTATAGAATAAGTGCATGATATTGTTGTTTTGATTTCAAAACTAACAACCTTTTATGTTATTCCATTACTTGAGTTTGAACTGTTGGAATATTTTTAAAATAAATGATATAAGTTTTTGCTAAAATGTTGCAACACTTAGGCAAGTGAATTTTTGGCAAAAAAACTCATTTAATAGTTATTGTTAAGTTTTTTTCGATCTTACATCGATCAAAAATTTAACTGTTATTTATAAATTTCAACAACTTTTAACTCAATAAAATCTTATTAGTTTCGGTGTCTGTGTGAAGGGAGGCTATTAAGTTTTCTTTAGTCTCGTATCTATTAGGAGTTCGACAGTAATATTATTTATAAACTTAATTAATATTTAATTCAATGAAATCTTATTGGGTTGAATTAAACCTAAGTTTCTAACCGATAATACTTTTATAAACGAAATGTTATGTTTATGTTAAAAGATATTACTAGGATTATAACTATTCATGTAAAATTACGTATGTTATTACTTTTGAAATATTAAAAAAAGAGGCTATTCATTTACACAATTTAGAAGCTAATTATTATCTTCACAATCAATTATATATAAATAAGAGTAATATTTTAAATATTTAAATATTAATTATCATAGTTGTTCTTCAAAATCAAAGTTGTTTTGTATGAGTTGTCTCGGTGGATTTGTATAACAGGTAATAAGAATTTTTATTGTATCATGTGAGGAAATTTGTATAATTAGATGCATCATCAAATTAGTCCATTTAAAATTATGTCACGAAACCAACTCCAAAAATTATATAATTTAAAACTATTTTCTAATAACACAATTAAAGAATTTGAAAACTTAAACTTAAACATCATGGAGGGATATTTAATAAGAAATTCAAGAAATTTTCTCAACATAGATCATCACAATTGAAAATCACATGAAGGAATTATATATACACCTCTAAATCTTTTCTGAGATAACTGTTTCATGTTTACGGGCAAACTAAAATACTTAAGTTATGTAGTTACTTTTGAAACATTTTCGTCCACTTGTACTTTTGAAAAATGATTATGCTTTTGTTTATTTTTTTTCTAAATTTTTGCAACTGTAGTTTGTTTTCTCAAGGATCCTTAGAGATTATTCAAGATATTTCTGCTTGAGTTTTTAAATTCATTTTGTAAATTTAATTTGGAAATTGGTTTGAAATTTAATAAAAATAATAATAATAATTACTTGGAATAGAATCTTAATTAGAAACATATGTCAAGATTTTAAATTTCAATCTGATTTAAACTCCCCCCTCTGTCTCTTTCTTCCTTCTCTTGCCTTCTCCCTCTTAAATTGATGGTAGCATAGGCGATGAAGCATTCTAAAGAAAATTAAAAACTTTATTTATTAGAAGTATTATAATAAATTATAAATTTATAAAAAATAAATATTATTATTTTAATCATTTACTGTCTGTGACATTAATTATAAACGAATAATAATTTCTAATATAAATAAATAATCAAAATAAAATGGATTGCAGCTTGGAATTATGGCTCCAATTCTATAGGATGTGAATAGGGATCGATGGCAAAAGTTTTCAGACCGTGTGAATTTTAAGCCAATACCATTCACAAGAAGGTTTGTCAGAGGCTCAAAACATATATAAATACTATTGTCATTTTTCTTCTTTGACTATCGAAATTAGTTTTTATTGAATTTTATATAATATAAACGTATTAAGTAATTTTTAACTTTTTTCCACTGTTTCCTACATAATAGAATTGATGATTTCTATTGTTATAGCTTAATTAATAGCTTTTAAAAAAATTGGCTAATACTTAACATGATGTAATAATATTTTCAAACTTTTGTACTTTTTTTCACATTTTTCACTTGAATTAATTTATTGTATTAGAAGATTATAGATATTAATTGTCCTATTTTATCTCATATTATATTTTATTTATTATATCTAATAGACTTATAGTATAATATTATTTTATTTTATTTAAATATCATGTTATTTTATTTATCTTTTTTAGATCATAACGATAATGAATTTGACTTTAAATATATATTATATTATTTTTTATTTAAATTTTATTATAAATTATTTATCATATTTTTTATTATTTTTAAATTTTTACTTATTATCACATTTAGGTTCATTAACAATGTATAAAATATCTTAATATTTTTTTTTATTATTATCTTATTTAATTAAAAATTAAAATAAAATAAGATATTTTAAAAATAAATAAATTATCTTATAAATTTTATTAACATTTTATCTTAATTTATGGGTGAGAATGTAATTCTTTTTGGTGAATATGTATTCAACTCTTCTTCGTGTGGTCTCAAAGGAGATCTGGCTAATTCGAGTTTAGTTTTAATATTTTTTTTTTAATATTTATATTATTAACTCATCTATAATTAGGATCTTTTACATGTTTAATTGATATATACATGACGTTTATCCACGATATTAAAAAAAGTATGTATTAGTTGATTTATAATTTAATAATATATTTCGTGATTCAAAGAATATTAAACAAAGGTATCTCAGGAGGATTTTTTAATTAATTAAAAAAATACTTTCCGAACTTTAAATGCAATTGCAAAACATGAAGATTCAAGTTTTGTTTCCCCTTTTTATTTCAGTTAATATACTTTTTATAATATATGCCGGGGATCGATTAAAACTGTTTTCTTTAACAAAACCAATAAATTTTAGCCATAATTTTTTTTTTATTTATGTTATAGCCAATAAAAACTCTTTCTCTCTTTTAAACAAATAATAAAAAGAGGGAAGGTAAAGGCTCGATGCAAAGAGGGATAGAGATGGGATCTTATAAAAAGCACCAACCATGTTTAGACAGGAGAAATTCTGTCACTCTAAACCCTAACAGTAATATATATCCTCAGTTTTAAAGAGTCTTCAACATAATTCCACAAACAAAATTAAAATAATACATGGCTACATTTCCTTAGTTTGTTATATATTGTGGTTTTTCTCAGTTTGAGGATTTTTTTTTTTTTTTTGTAAAGAGTTTGAATCCTCATTTCTTTAAAATATTAATTTGTATAAAGGGTTGTTTATTTTGTGATACAGTGGATAGAAATTATGCTAAGACACTTTATGTAACCAAAAAATGTGCGTATTGATTAAAATAAAAAATAATTAAATAAAGCTTAAAGAGAAATACATTTATATCAAGAAGCAAAACATGCCTTTCATTAATAAAATAAAATAAAATATTTATAATTAAGACACCCATAAAATAATATATTACATACTCATCACATCCTCTTTTATTAATCAATTGAATCATGTATCATTATACTATAAAATATATAATTAAATTAACATTTATATATCACAAATTTATGCTAATTATAATCATTGATACGTAATTATGTAAGTAAAATTGTATTTATCAATAATACTTAGAAAATTTGTAAATATTTTCAAACTTAAAATGGATATTCTGTTATTCCATAACTCTATTCTCAAAGCAAGACAAGTAACAATACCATCAGCCCTACGAATGAGTATCAAGTTTCTCCTCCTTCGCACACCAACTTGGTCTAAGTCTTGGCTATATATGCACACCAGCAAAGCCTGCAATTGCATATCTTTATTGTCCAAAGGATAAATATTAATAACCATATATATAATTCCAATTAATTATCTAATACAAAATGTAATGACAAAGTAATGGTTAATCTAAACTATTAATTAAGATCTTATTCATCAATACACATTAGAAGTACTTTAGGAATGAAAAATATAAATAAGGGGAAATTTTTTTGAGAATAATAATTTTTTACCAATAATAAATAAGTTAAACAAATGATATTTATAAATCATCATAGCCACAATAATATAATCTAAATTAATATTATCCGTATTATTATATTTCTAAATTTATATTTAATGAATAATTCTTAAAATCAAGAAGAAAATTAAATAAAACAAAAACATATATTTATCAAACTTAAATCAATGGTTCAAAATAATTTTTTAAAAAGATTTGTCTACATCATTTCTAAGGGAATGGTTGCTCCTTAATTTTTATTTAACCAAATAGAAAAAAAATTAAGAATTAATCTAGAAAGTAGCTAACTAGCAAGTAAAATCGCAAATAATAAGCAAGAATAGAGAGAGTAATATGAAAAGGGTAATGGGAATTAATATCATGAACCAACAACAGGTGAAGCTACCACATGATCCAATCTTACCTTGAGAGATCCAAGCAATTAAAAAGGAAAAGTTTAGATCATGCTGGCAGCTTCAACTACTGGTGGTGCACGAGTCATCTATATATATACATATATGTATGAAATCCAAATTAACCATCACTACTACCTAGCTATATATATCTCAAAAGGAAAAGAAAGAGCTGGAGAGATCAAAAAGAGAGAAAGAAAAAGGAATAGAGAGAGAGAGAGAGAGATAGACCAGGTGGTTGAAACTTAAGGGTGTGTATTTTGGTTAAGTTAAGCTAGATAGAGTAAAGAAGAAGGGAAAGAAAGAGGGGATATAAATAGTGGGGGGCCAACTATGTCTCATGATCTCTCGGTGTTACTCTTTTTGAGCTTCAATTTCATTTTTGTTGTATTTATGCATAAATGCCAAATGCAGTATTGAGAGGGGAAAAAAGACCTTGAGAAATTAATAATAATCAATGTTTTGAAACCAGACCTTTGAAATTCTATTGGGGAGGTTATTGAAATTTAAACATATTATCTTTAATTTTGATATTAATTGATAATAGTATTTTATTAATTGTATTCATTTTATATTATTTATATTATTTTTTGGTATTAATCACGTTGAGTTTTCATGAAAAAAATTAATTGACTCTTTTTTGTATTATATATTCATAATGATAAAATATTTAAAGATATTAATTAATTTTTATTAAATTTATTATTCATATTATATCGTGTTAGTGTAGCATTATCGTATCGAGTAAAAAATTATTACATTTAAATATATTCAAAATCAATTTTTAAGTTATTTAAAGAGGAACTTTTATTATTATATTGTATTTTATTTTCAGAAATAGTGTAATTTATATAAAAGAAAAATATTTTTTTATCAATTTTAATAGATCAAAGATAATATGGTAAAATAAAATAGAATTAATAAAACTAATATGTGATATAAAAAGGGTTGCAATAATAATAATAACGAGGAAAACAGATGTCAGTGGTCCATAGTGAGACAAATTGAATAATATTATGAATACCCCCAAACCCCATACAGAGACAAATTGCCAGTTACACCTCTCGATCTACATTAATTCATTAGCTTAAGCTTTTGTAACCACTTTATCTCTCTTATCACATCACACTTGTATAGTTGTTGAATGTAGTCATGCACATGAACCAGAAAAGTTGCAAAACACAAATAGTTTAAAGGGGGACCATTTTGCATGCTTCTTAGTAAATTTAGGAGAAAAGAAATAAATAAAGAAAGAAAGAATCTCATGTGACTCCTTTTTTTAATTATTTTAATTTAATTATATAATATAATTATTTTATAAATAAAATAATTTTTTTAATCCTTTATATATATACACGAGAGATCGTTAAAAAATACACGAAAAAAAACTATTTTTTTAAAATTTTAAAATTTTTTTTAATAAATTTTAATTATTAAATAATATATAAATTAATTAAATAAATATAATTAATTTTAGATATAAACGAAAACAGTTTTAAATATAATGATATCCATTATTTTATGTTTGATTTTTATTTAAAATTATACATATTTTTAAAATTTATTAGATAACAATTAATGCGAAGATGATAATGATAATCGAATCTGAAATAATTTTTTTGCAGATATTATATATGTAACTTTTTTTCGAGCTAGTTAGCTATTTTTTTTAATTTACTGAAGATATATATATATATATATAATTAATCAACTTTATAAGCATGGAATGCTTATTTGTCAGAAACTCGATCCTACTGTATCTAATTGGTGTCAGCTACACATTTGAAGTCATCTTAAAAGAACTTTTGATATGAGTAAGTACGATTAAAGTATAAAGTTTCAGAGTCTAATCTAGCAAAAGCATAACAATTATCAACAGCGATATTTGGCAATATATACTCTCTAATTCAAAGTTTGTCATGATTAACGAAAATATCTTCATTATTTATTTTTATAAAAATAAAAAATATGTAAAAAAATTAAATAAAATTAATAATTAATATTAAAAAAAATATATTACATATTATATCTAAGATTTTATCTCGTGTAATGCAGTGGAACACTGGAACCAAAAGATGCATGCAAAATTATAAAAAAATTATTTTATTTTTATATAAATTATTATATTTTTATATTTTAATGGTTAAAATTTATAAAAAATAAAAACAAAAAATTGCATAATATTTTACTTAATTTAATTTCATTCATGTGTAATTAATTTCTACAACATATTTAAAATAAAATAAAAAAGTTTTTTAACTTATAAATTAATTGAAATTAAATTAATTAATTTTTTTCTAAATTTTAAAATATAATATAAAATGTAATTATTTTAAAATGTGTAATTATTTTTGTTTAAAATTATTTTAAATATAATTTATATTTTTATATATAATATCAATGTACGAAATAAAATATGTGAAAAGGTGACGTAGTAGTAGTTAGGGGTGTCCATGGTCCGGTCCGGTTTGAAACGGTTTTAAGAAATAAAAATCGGACTGGACCGTTTGACTTATAAAACCGTTCGGTCCGGTTTTATTCCCGGTTTGGTTCAATTTTTTTATAATTTAATGAAAAATAATGTAAAATTTTTAATATATTATTAAACCGGTCCGGTCCGGTTTGAACGGTTTAAAATTAATACAAACCGGACCAGACCGTTTGATTAGTAAAATCGTTCAGTTTGGTCCGGTCCGATCTGGTTTTACGGTTTGGCCCAATCCGGTCCAGTTTATGAACACCCCTAATAGTAGTAGCAGTAATCAATTCACTTTCACCTCATTGATTAAGAAAGTCGTTATGGTTCATACCTCATATTTTGTAAAAAAATCAAAAATATTTCTCATATTTACAATATTTTCATAAATACTCTTAACGTTTAAAAAAAATTATAATATCCATTAGATTTAAGATATCTTCAAAAATGCTCTTATTATTTAACAGAAGTATATAGTTTTTTAAATATTACCATTCAGAATATTATCGCAAATACCCTTCAAGTTTTTATTTTCTTCAAAAATACCCCTGCTATAATAATTAATTTAACTTTATCAAAAATATCTCTCCTATAATAATTAATTTAACTTTATCAAAAATACTCCTGCTATAATAATTAATTTAACTTCATTAAAAATTTCCCTGCTACAATATTTAATTTATCTTCATAAAAAATATATCTACTTCTCAATAATACAATATAAAATATTTTCCAAAAATACACCTGAAAATAAATTAAGTTAACAAAGCACACAATATCAAGTTAAATATTTTTGGAAAATATTTTATATCGTGTTATTGAGAAGTAGGAGTATAGTAGGGACATTTTTGATGAATTTAAATTAATTATTATAGCAGAGGTATTTTTGATAAAGTTAAATTAATTATTATAGCATAAGTATTTAAAAAAAAAACAAAACATCAAGGGGTATTTGCGATAATATTCTCAACGGCAATATTAAAAAAGCTATATAGGCAGAGGTAGAAACGAATTTTTCTGATATTGATGTAATTTTTTACAACTTTTTTATACTTATGTTAAATAATAAGGGCATTTTTGAAGATACTTTAAACTTCAAGGGTATTGTAGTTTTTTTTAAACATTAAGGATACTGAAGATATTGAAAATCTCGGGAGTATTTTTGATTTTTTTCCCGTGGGAGTGATATATGTATAGGGGTAAAATTGTCATTTTACCCCTAATGTTAAACGGAAAATAACGCTGACAACGTTTGTGAACATTTTTGATATTAAATAAAACTCAGGAGTTATTAATAAAATTTATATTATAATTTATTAATTTTTAAATATTATTTTATTTTATTTTTAATGATATTATAATAAAATAATATTAATTAAAATATTTTATTTATTTTTAATGGATTTAAATAAGAGGAAAAAGTATATAAAAAAATAATATAACATACAGTTATTTATAATTTAAATGTAATAAAAAATATAAAAATATATGTTTAATGTTAGTTTTATTATGAATATAATTTTAATGAGATAATATTTAAATAAAATAAAATAATTTTATAATTTTATTAAAAATAATAAATAATATATCAAATAAAATGATAAAACTTATTTTATATTGTATATTTATAAATTAAAATGAATATAAAATGATATTATAATCTTTTGAATAAGAATTACCCAATTTAAATCTTTCCAAAACAAACTTACAATTCATTTGTTAATATAAGATTGGTATAAAAAAATATTAATGCTATGCGAAGAGGTTTTTATTTTCGACTTTGTTACTTAATATTTTTTTATTATTATCATGAAAATATAATTAATATTTTGGTAATCTATTTGTATCCTTAATCACTTCAAGTATATTACTTTTGTGAATTATATAAGTACTTATATATCTTAATTTTAATTTATTTGAGAAGAGTTTTAGTCATGAATTGAAAAATAAAATTTATTATCCTTGAGTAAACTCGCCTAAGAATCTATTTGTTAGACCATTTCTTTGTTATTTTTTTTTGTAGATCTTTTCATTTTCATAAGCATTCGTTTTGAAATTCACTCATCTCATTCAATTAAAGAAATATCTTTTCTTCTAGTGACTTCAAATCAAAATTAAACTTATTTATAACCTAATAAACTTTATGCACTAACTCAATAGAAAGATAACATGTTTTTTCAAATACTAATCGATAAGGAGACATCACGATAGGTGTTTTAAAAGCTGTATGGTATGCCCACAAAACATCATCAAACTTTTTTGTCCAATCTTTTCTATTGGTATTAACCATCTTTTTAAGGATATTCGTGATTTATTGTTTTGAAATTTTAGATTGGTCATTAGTTTGAATATTGTCAAATAACTTGTTGTAAAAGTGAATCCTTTCATTACTAATAATTACTCATGAAGTATCAAATCTATATTCTGCAACTTATTTTTGAAGGTTAATTATATATTTTCTCTAATTTTTTATTAAATTTATACATAGATTTTTAAAATTTATTATCATTTAGTATTTAAATTTTTAAAATTTTACTTGTATATCTTTAAATTTTTAAATCCTATGATTAAGTTTCTAAACTTTTAAAGTTTTATTCATAAACTTAAAAATTTTAAATCCGATGATTTAGTTATCAAATTTTTTTAATTTTACATATAAATTCTAAAATTTTGAATCATAAATATATATTTTAATAGTAAAATTTTAAAAAATTTGAGAACTGAATCATACGATTCAATTAAAAATTAAGAACCTATATATGAATTTTAAAAATATAAAAATAAATAATATATTTTAAAAGTTTAGAATTATAAATCTAGTAAAAATTTGTAAACTAATAATATAATTTAGCCTATTTTGAATGAAAATTTCATATTTTTGATTAAAAATATAACCATAGCTCAATAAAAAGTAAGAAAATTATATAAATATTCTATTTTTTGTAGATATAAATTCTATGGTATTAATTTTGAGGTTTTTGATAAAAAATAATTTTTTTGGCAATTAAAGTGCAAAAATAATAATAAATGATCACAACTTTATATTCAGGTCAAAATGTGTTATCTGTAAAAAAAAAAAAATTCAAAAATTTGAATCCTGTGTCCAGCTTATGAGGGAAATAATTCATTTTAAAGTATGTGATGGTATATGAATATAATTTAATGAAATTTAATATTATTATAATTTTTTTAAAAAATAATAAATAATCAGATAGAGAAAAGATAATATAATTAATAATAAAAATAATGAATAACACGTAAATCAGGAGGAGGTACACGACATAAAAAAATAAATAATAATATTGTTTTGCATGCAATGCTAAATTCAAGGTGACCTCGATGGATGGGAAACTGTTTTACCTAAACTTTGTTTTTGTTGATTCTTCTTTATCTCTTGAGTCTTTCTTAAGTCCTTGGCTTCTTCCCTGTTCCAAAGTCAACAAATTTGAAAAACTTTTGGAGCCATCAAAAGAGGATCAGAATACCAACAAAGCAGCTCCGTTGCTTCAGCATAGTCCACAGATTTCACATGCGCGCATGAGATCAATATCAAACATGATAATATCATAATAATTGTTAAATACATATATATATATATATATATTATGAGATCACGATGATGTTTGTTATGATCAGATTTTATTAAAAAATTATGTTGATAATCAGTAAGGATTAAGGAACTTAATTAAATCAATCTCTTTTAAACAACAAAAACTGAACAAGCTCAAATTAATTTTAAAATTCATTAAAAAAACCAAAAATCTTTTGTTAGATAATATTTATTTAAATAAAAACACATGTTTTTGAATTACAAGTTACATATCTAATGAATATATAACATTAATGCATTTGATCTATAAGCAATAAATTTTAAAAAGTGAGCTATATCATAAAAATGGTCACCTATTAGTTCATTTGGTTTGAATCGCTCCATTAATGTCAAACTGAATCATTTATTCCCTAATGATATTAAAATTTTGATACATAATAGTGAATTCACCGTAATCTTAAACTTTTTAAATTTAATAAATTTATTTTAAATTTTTAATTTTTATCGAATTGATTTTAACAAAATTATATTAATAATCAAATGATTTAAAGATTGATGTTCAAATTATATTTTTTAAGATATCTTACTAACCAAATAATTAAAAAATAAATTATATTTAAATATAATTTTTTTTAAATAAGTAATACTTATTTTTAACATAAACAAATTTGAAAATTCATTTTAAAATAATTATTAAAATAACACTTAAAATTATTTCTAATATTTTCAACCCAATCACTTAAATTCTCCTTTTAACATATTTTTAACAAAACTACATTTAAAAAATAATAATCCAAATCTCATATTTTACTTTAACTAAAAGGTTTTTAGTAGCAGTTTAACACTGAATTTTTATGACAAACAGGTGAAATATATATATATATATATCAATTAATTAAGTCTTTCCTTGGATAAAGAAAAACAGGAAGAAGCCGCTATCCTTTACATTCACAAGTGGTAAGGATAATGGAGTTGAAGATTCCATCTAAGCTGTCAAGAATATTTACCATCAAGAATATCCACCCAATTATTCTTAATTTCACTGTTCCTCTCCGTACACAACCATTTCCCAGATCAATACTAATTAAACTTTTAACACTCCATCAGCACCCATAAATTGAATATAAATATTTTTTTAAAATATAACTTTTAATTATAAACATACCATTTTTATTATTTTTATAATTAAATATAAATATTTTATTCTACCCATATTTTAACAAATATAGATTATTTATGAATATAGATTCAATTTTATTCTTAACGGTTTTGAAGTATATAAAATTGAATCTATATTTTTTTTAGAGATTGTTTAATCTTAATAGGTTTAAATTTTTTATAAATTGAGTTAATAAGTTCAATTGTATGTTTCAAAAATGATAAAATCTTCACAAAACATATTCTTTTAATACACTAATTTTTAAATATTATTAAAATATAATTATTTTAATATTTTATCTAAATTATATGTAAAAATAAAAGTATAATTAAAACATAACTTAGAGTGTTATTCAAGGTATATTAAACTTTAACATTTTATATAAATATTAACAAGTTTTTTAATAAACTTACCTTTAACTTATTACCTTTAACTTATTGTAAAGCACTTTTAAAGTGGATGTTAGTGTTTTTTATGTCAATGAACATATTTTTTTATTTTTTTCTTTCTTCAGAAAATTACATATCATGTAATTTTTTCTGTTTCAATTAGAGGATTCTTTTATATGCGTTCAAAACTACTAAGCCAAATAGCTCTCAAATTGATCTTATAAATTGGCCTGAAACTTGATATTTTTGAGTTCATAAGTGACCTAAGTTTTGGACTTTACAAAACCGGTAAGCTAAGATTGGTTTGTCAAATGTCCACTCCTAATACATGATATAATTATATAAAATAATTAAATTTATATTTTAAAAATTATTATGTCACAAGAAACATTATATTATAATGTGTTACAAAAATTTCTTAAATTATGTCATTTATTTTGTTTAATACCTTAAATTAAAAACAATGTTATTTAGTCATTTTGCTTCGTAAAAATAGTTAATTAATGATAAATTAAATTATTTTAATAATTTTTATTTAAAATATTATTATTTTTTATCAAGTTATTAAAACTCAATTAAAATGCAAGTTTTTAACAATTATAAAAATGAAATTTAATATTAAATATTTTAAGAAAAAATAAGCAATAATAAAATTCAAACAAAAAAATTTAAATATATATTTTAACTCTTAATAAAAATTAAGAATTAATAAAATAATGATGATTAACAAATATTAAAAATAAATATTTTATGAATTTTTTCATATTAATTTTGATTTTTAATTATTAAATGTTTATATTTTAATCACATTAATTACTTAATATAAAAATAATTAAAATAATATAATTAATATTTAATTAAATTTTTTTATAAAATCAATCAATTAAATAATATTATTTTTAATTTAAAAAATAAAATAAAATAAATGATAAAATCTAAAAAAATTATATCACATTTTCCTCTATCTGTTACGGCCTCAGCAGTCAGCCGTAGGAAATATTTAGTAATTTGTTTGGCTCCTCTTTATATTATAAGGTGACATCAGTAAGTTATTTAAAAAAAAAATTCCCGTTCTCCAAAGACACTATATTATAGCTATATATTTTCAAATGCGTCTCTGCTCTTATCGGTAAAATAATAAAAAAAAAATATTAGACAAATAAAGTAGAATAAATCAATTTTTTTATTATCATACTTTAAAATTTATTATAAAAATAATATCTAATTTTAATCTATTACTTTTATACCATTAAACTTCATAAATATTTAAAAATACCATTGAATTTTTTTTATTATTTCCACATCGTAAGATTTATAAATATTAGTGATATACATTAATAAAATATTTAAATATAATTGAATTTCTAGATGAGCTTCTTAAGAACAATTTTCAAACCGAAAAAACTATCGAATTCTAAACGAATACATCTCATATATAGCTTTATTCTTATGCACGTTAAATTTTATATTAGATATATAGAAATATTTTGTACTTAGATTGCTCGATCGATCAAGGTGAATAGAATGATTGAGAATAAATCTATCTTGTTTAAAAAATCATTGATTTAATTTTTAATAAAGGTAGACCGATCGAGGTTTAATGTTCAATCAATTGAGTACTAGATCGATCGAGAATCAATATATCAATCTCGAGATTTATTTTTTAATACATTAAATCGATCGAGAATTGGTTAGATCGATCGACCTCGACCTAGATCGATCAAGTAACCAAGGTTTCAATTTTAACGTAATTGTTTACTCGACCTAAATATTTTAGTTATCACTTTATCCCATTATTTATTACATTATTAATTATTTAATGGAAAAAATTGTAATTGAATTTTAACCTAACATTAAGAATTCAATCTTTACTATATAAAGAACCTAATGTTTCATATTTTAATTAACCATGAGAATATTAATATTTTATTCTTAAACTCTATGCTCTCTCTTTCAAATTGATTTGCAAAAAAAAAAAGATCATATTTCTTTAGGTCTTTTTAATTATTTAATTTGTCAAATATTAATAGTTGTATTTATTTGGTTAATAAACTTATTTATTTTATGATATTATGATTTGATGCTCATATAACTTCTTTTTTATTACATTCTTGAATGTTTGAATCAAATAATTGTGTATGTAATCATAATTATTTGATTTGATTATTTAACTAAAAAAATATTTTCTTTATTAAACTTCTGCTTAGACTTTTGTTTTAGGATTTGCTAGTTTATTTTGTTTTAACTTATATTTTATTGGATTATTTATTTAGGTTTTTCATTATTGAATATGGTTTAGGACACACATTGCACTTGTGTTTTTGTATTAATTTTTTAGGTGTAAGTTGAATAGATTCAATAACTTGTATGACTTGATCATATTGGAATGGTGGTCCAGATCTGGACTCTTTTCTTGTGAAGACTATAAAGAAAAGCGGTAGCTTATATGTAGATTACTTGGGACATTATCTTAGAGAATAGTTTAAGTCTTGGCCTTATAATTTGACCTTGTTTTCACAGTGGATAGTTAGGTGGTTCGGTGGACCGATGATTTTTCTCTTAGGTCATTGATATGACCTAAGGTTCTTCCACCTAAAAATATTGTGTATCAATTTTTATTTTATTTTATTTTATTTTATTTACATGAGATTGAATTTTGACCGTTTATGAAATTTTAATTTCGCATAATTTGGTTAATTATCTATTCATCCCCTCTAAGTTAATTAGATCCCTAACTAAAATCGGTATCAGAGCGGGTCACTAGACATACTTAATGTTTACCTAGCACCTTGAGTTTAGAATGTGACTTAAACCTATAAGTTCAGAAGGTAAGAAAACTAAACCCACTAGACCTAAATGTTTTGAATGCAATGAGATAAATCACTTTGCAGCTGAGTGTGCTAATAAAAAGAAAAGAATTAGAAGAACTTTCAATGCTACCCTTAGCGACTCAAAAAGTGACAACGATAATTCTAATGACTCAGAAAATTGTGGCACCAATTACCTGACATTTACTTCAAAGATCGGTGGATACTCCAATAAACTTTGATTCAGATAATGAAGAAAATGGTGCTGAATTTATACTCAATAAATTTAATGTAAAAAGTCTTGATAAATTATTTTTTAATTTAGTTAGTAATAGGAGATGAAAGGATAGGTTACTAGGTGAGTCTTTCAAGAACATTTTTCAAGCTAAAGAAACTATCAAGCTCCAAACAAACACATCTTAGATATATCTATGTTTTTATGCACATTAGATTTCATATTAGAGACATATGAATATTTTTCACTTAGGTTACTCGATCGATCGAGACATGTCTGGATCGATTGAAGTGAGTAGATCGATCTACCTTGCTTAAAAAGTCCTTGATTTAATTTTTAATTGAAGTAGATCAATTGAGGTTTAATGTTCGATCGATCAAGAATCGATCTAATTGTCTTGAGATTTATTTTTTAGTACTTTAAATCGATTGAGGATTGGTTAGATCAATCGACCCTTTTGGCTCGATTGATCAAGCTCGACCTAGATCGATCTATCAAGCGATCAAGGTTTCAATTTTAACCTAATTGTTTACTCGAACAAAACATTCTAATTACTACTTTGGCCCTATTATTTACTGCTTTATGAATTGTTTAATGAACATAATTATAATTGTATTTTAACTTAGCATTAGGGTTTCAATTTTTCTTATATAAAGAACCTAATGCTTCATATTTTAATTAACCACAAGTGCAACAATCTTTTCATCATAAACTATTTTTTTCAAATTGCTTTGTAGACAACAAGCTAGATCATAGTTCTTTAGGCTTTTTTTTTAAATTTATTTGTCAAATATTGATGATCATGTTTGATTGGTTAGTAAGCCTATTTATTTTATGATATTATGATTTGATGTACATATATCTTCTTCTTTATTATGTTCTTGAATTTTTGGATCAAATAATTGTATCTAAGATCATAATTATTTGATTTGATTATTTTACTATAAAAAAACTATATTTAATGAACTTATATTTCAACTTCTATTTTAGGGTTTGCTAGTTGATTTTGTTTTAACTGAAATTCTATTAAATCATCTAATTAAGATTTTTTTATTATTGAATCTGCTTTAGGACGTGCCTTGCTTTTGTGTTTTGCTAATTTTTCAAGTACCAGTTGAATAGGTTCGAAAACTCGAGTGATTCAAGTTTATCAAAATGTTGGTATAGATCTGAACACCTTTCTTATGAAGACAATAAAGAAAAATAGCGACTTGTAAGTAGATTACTTGGAGCATTATCTTGGAGGATGATTTAAGTTATGACCTTGTAATTAGATCCTATTTTTACAGTGAATGGTTAAGTGGTCTAGTGGATCGATGATTTTCCTCTTAAATCATTGTTGTGACTTAGGTTGTTTTCTATTAAAAATATCATATGTCAATATTTATTTATTTTGACCTTATTTTATTTACACGCGATTGTATGTCTAACGATTTTTAAAATTTTAATTTGATATTATTTGATTAATCACTTATTCATTCATATCTAAGTTAATTAGATCTGTAACTAAAACTTTCACATATAATTAAACTTTACAAATAGAACAAAAATATTGACATACATGTAGCTAATCTTTAATTGATCGATATCGATTTTATTTTTGTAAAAAGTTAAATGAAATGAAAGTAAGAAAAAAATTAATGGTATTTTTATAATAATTATAAAATTTAATAGTACGAAAATAAAAAATAAAAATTGATAATATTTTTGTAATAATTCAAAATTTAATGGTAAATTTTTTTCCTTTTTGAGCTCAATAGTTTATCGATAGCACAAAACTATATTGACAGAAGAGAAAGACAAAAAAGAAAGGTGTCGACACAAAACAGAATATTAAACAACCCATGCTTCAAGTAGCAACAAAAATGCTTAGAATACAAAAGAACCAATAATTTATACTGCAGGTACTTACAACCGAGCACTTCTTTCTCAATAACCACTCTTTCTAGATCTGCTTTTTTGACTTTACCTTTAATTTCTTTTCTTCCCCCTATTTTGAAGGAGATTAGTTGGAGGAGAGTCAACAAATAGGAAGAAGTGAGGTTCTCACATGACCTAGCTAAGGTTAGCACTTAGCAATAACATTCTCATGTTACGATAATTATCGATTGATATCTTAATAAATTGATATTGTGTGTGAGAACAATTAACCAAAAAAACAAAAAGGTGATAATCCCATAAAAACATACATCTTCTTTGAAAAAATATCCTAATAATCGTGTTATTATTTATAAATTAGTGTTTATAATCCTATTATTTACAAAATTTAAATAATTGTGTATAAAATTCCATTCATTCTTATGAAATTAAAAATGATTATTTTTAATAGTAAATAGATTAGAAGTATATCTTTTAAAAATTAAGAGATTTAAAGTGATAAATGTTATTTTATACAAATTTTATATATCTATTTCTTTATATTTATATATATATATATTATTATAACAAATTAAAATTATTTATTTTATATTTATTAAAAAAATACTAATTATCTAAATTTTTTAAGATTTTTTAAGATTTTTTATAATTTTTATTTAACATATAAATATTATTAGAAATATATGTTGCTGTGATTAGTAAACAAATTCAACTTCTTATGTGCCAACTACGTTGCAAGTATAACATGAATAAATTATCACTGTCTACTTTCGATCTCTTGCAGTGTCATGTGTCACCTTTTGCTTTAGCTCTTTGAGCATATAAGGCGTGATTTTTCATATAACTAATCTTACTTTTAACTCAAAAATGTATATATTTTTTATATAAATACAAAATAACTAGCGTAAAGTAATAGTTGTAGACGATTTTTGATATAATTATCTTTGAATTAAATTATAAAATTTGTATCTAAAATCACCCAAAAATTGTTATAATTCGTGGAAGGTTTTTTAACTGCAGGTAACGATTCGAGAATTATTAAAAAAATACAAAAAAAACCATTTTTTCAAACTTTTTAAATTTTTTCTTAATAAACTCTAATTATTAATTAATATATAATTTAATTTAATAAATATAATTAATTTCGGGTACAAACGGGTACGGTTATCAGTATAACCATATTTGTCCCCAAAATTTATTGGATAAAAAAAACCAAATCGACAATACCGATAATCAAACCTACAATGTTTTTGCCTATTCTTACAAATAACATTACATAAAATAGAATCAATATCAAAATTGTATGAAAATTAAGAGAAAAAATTAAAAAAATATAAAAATTATAAAATTAAATTGGAGGTAAGAATTAAGAGGATTCAAGAAGTAATTAAAAAAATTGAAGATCAGAATTAAAGACAACAATCGTAAGATTTTTTCTCCTTTCTTTTATTGATATCATAAACAATATTCTTAATTTACTATTTTTCATGAGTAATTAATTTTATAATTAATTATGACCGATTTCAAAACCTAGATAAAAATTACAATATTTAATAAGATCTTATAATATTTTATTCAACTATTCTTTTTTATTATATTAATTCTTAGTTTTAATTTTTATATTATTTAAATATATAATTAATAATCAAATTAATTCATCATTAGTTATTTTAGTTAATGAGTACGTAATCGCTTAATCAATTAAAATAATTAGAGATAAATTACTTACAATGAAAATTAATATTCAAGATAATTAAACCGAATTAGTGTGTTTAACCTTATCTAATTTGCTTCTTAAAATTGAATGTTTTTGATAGATTAAATTTAAAGATTTTAATCTAGGTTCTCTATTAATTTTTTTTATTAATAGCTTGTTTAATTCAACTAGTAGGGAAGAAGAAGTAAGTGAAGATTTTTGGGTTTGTAAATTTCTCTAAGTTTGTATAATCATAGAATATGAAATAAGGATATACTTTTTGTTGATTTGCAATATAAGCCAGTGATGAAAAATGATTCTACAATTGTTTTTTTTATTGTAATCTTTATATTTTATTTGATACATTTGATTTTCAGTTTATAAAACCAAGATCTACCTTTTACTAATTTTGATTAACTTACAAACAAGTTTATAATTAGAAGTAGATATTGTTATCAATACTTATAGGTACGATAATTTTGTTAAAATTATTTATCACTTATACATGATCACATATATTTAGTGTTTTTAATCATGTCAAGTTTTTAGCGCCATTGTTGAAAATTAATTTAACAATTCTTATAATAATTACTAATTATTTATTTATTCATTTATTTTTTAAATTCATTTTTTTATTATTAGTTTAGATTTTTTATTTTATTTATCTATTTATCTATGTCTACTAATTTTTCTTGAAATATTAAATATCAAGAAAACATGAATAAATATATAGATGCAATATACCCTACATATAATGGATTTCCTACACTACACTTTAAGCATTAATAGGGTAATTAGGACTACTCTAATGCTATGGGTGCATTTGAAAACCAAAGGCCTAAGTAAGATCCATATTCTAACATGTATAATGCATGATGGTGGGATCATTAATACCCAAGCTATTCATATAGAAATAACTAAGAATTTTAATATCATACCTAATTTTTCATTCTTAATACCACAAGCAACTCCAGGCACTCAAGGTAAGTCTCTTGAGGATTTATTAAATATCATTGCTACCAACACTTTGAAATTTTAGCAAGACTACCAAGTGTATCAAGTTATCAAAGAATAAAAAATTTCAAGGAGAAATCTTGAGATACAGGTAAACTAAATTTCAATGAGGAATCCAGTAGAGGAATTCAATATCATACCTAGCTTCCCATTCCTAATGTCACAAACCATCCCACCCAATCAAGTAGGGAAAAGACTAGAAGCACAGGCATTTGTTGAGCTCCCTTCCTAAATAGATGCTAAACCTAGAGAAACCATCAATACCATTATTATGGAGAGTGATAAGCAATTAGAGGTGCCTCAAAATTTTTTTATGAATGATATATACAAAGAAAAGATTAGTAAGGAGGAAAAAACCATCACCCTTAAGAATCCAATGTGAAACTAAAGGTAGTATTCAAATCTTTCTTTTTTACTGATGAGCCTACTTTATTTTTTTCTAATAGATTTGACGATGCAATGAAGCAGAATCATGAAAAGGAAATTTGGAGACATTATCCAAGGTGCAAATTCATATAACTATTATGAAAGATATTAAGGAGGAACCTTGTAATGACAAGTACCTTAAGAAACTTTTTATTACCAAGGACAAGCTTAGAGATAACAAAGACATAAGTATGGGCAAAATGTGTCCAATATTCTTAAAATGAGACTACCATCAAGGTCTAAGAATGTAAACAATAAACTGCTAGCTCGAAAGTTCAACTTCACATGTGTCAAGATCTTTGATGAAGATGGATGATGAAAAAGGCATCATTAAGCTAGCGACATTGAACCAAGCGTTTTATAGGAGGCAACCCATCAAATGTTTTTCTAGTTTTTTTTACTTATTTTTACACAAAACATAGATGAATTTGCTTCCATTGAGGACAGTGTAAGAAATAGGTGCAAGAGTGTTAATATATCACTATATTTTGAATACTTTATTAATTTAGCATTTTCTAGGATACATGTTTTAGGATTTATATGCTCCAAGAAGCATGTTTTTTTATTCATTTCTAGTATTTATTTGTTGTATTTCATAGGATAGTTAGAATTAATAGATAGACATATAATCAATCACATATTCTCTATTTATTTTCTAGCATGTGTAATGAAATTAGCTAAACAATGGTAGGTCAAAAAGTATAATGAATATTGATAGAGTTTTCATATTGTTTCTAAGTGAATGTAACTTTATAATAAATTTGTTCAAAACTTATATACACAATAGTTAAGTTGGTGATAGAGGATTTTATATGCATAAATTTGTGAAAAATGTTGTGAATTCCTTAAAACTTTGCTATACTTTTAATGAATAAGAATAGATTACTAGAACTTTTCTTTATGTTTACCAAAGTGAATATTAAATGTATTTCTTGAAAAAAATTTAAGGCAATAAGATTAGTTTCTTTGACTAAATTGTCATATTCTTAATGTTATTGTTATTTTAAGAACAAAATTTTTAGAAAATCAATTTGAGCCCGCATAAGCCACTTATTTATACCAACTCTTTATCTTTTAAACCAAACACATTGGCCATACCCTATAGTTCAAAAAACGTAAAATTGTACAAAAATATAATAGATTCCATGAAATTATTAGAATAAAATTTAAAAGTGTCAATTATGATATAATTGATTAAATATTCAATATAAAGAAAATGCACCATGCTATAATATATACCCTTCCCCCCTCACTCCTCCCACACACACATATACGTGTGTGTATATATACACGTATACATAGATACACACACACACACACACACACACACACACACACACACATATATATATATATATATATATATATATATATATATATATAGATGAAAAAATATGATTATACATATTATAGTCATATAAAAGTGATCATGGGTTAAAATAAGTGATAAAAAAGAAACCAACAATGATGTTTGGGTCCAAAATAAGTAAATCTGACCTTCTTTTATTGATATGTTTGATCTTATAATAATATTATTTATAGGTCTCTTTCTCTTATACTAAGACTCTTGAACTTTTATTTATCATTTTTTTTCTTTCATTTGATTCAACCAACAAGTTAAGTCATATTACAACCAAATAAAAGATCTTTCGATTTTAAGAAATACTTTTAGTAAGTATAGATGTTTATAATAATATTAACAATACTTATTTTCATACTTACGAGTATCAATCATCTTTGTTATTTGTCTTTGACTGAAGAAAGATCGAGATTGGGAGGAGTTTTGGATAAAATGCCAGTTTGAAAGAGAGACAACTACCTCAAAGGCAGGGATTGGGAATTAACGTCTTTGAATAATGAGAGTAGTTAGAGATGGTTAGTTTTTTGTATAACTTTTTCTTTTATACAAAAATGCTACTTCATCCAAAGAGTAGTAATTTCTTGATATATTTGAGAGGCTTGAGTGCCACATCATTCCCTAAACTTTCTTTAAATCTACATTTATGTTTTTAATTTTTTTTTAATGATTTAGTTTTTAAATTTTATACTTATATTATACACTTTTTTTCCCAATAAATCAGCTCCTAAACATTTTAATTTTTACACTTAGTTTCTAGATTTTTTATTTTTATCCCTAATCAATTGTCAACTTAGTATTTTTAATTTAAGGACAAAATAAAAATTTAAGACCTAAGGGTATAAATTAAAAAAAATATTGACTACAAGAAAACGTGTGTGTATACAAACATTTTCGTAACAATAAATGATAATTTCATAGCAATTGCCTAATAACTACAAAACACATTAACAAATTTTTGTAAATCTATAACAAATTTACTAAGAATAAAATATTTTGTCATGAATATCAAAACTCTGTAGTAAACATGCTATATATAAATATTTTTATAGTAAAATTTTTTACTATGAATATCTTAAATTCGTAGCAAATTTGTGACGAATATCTTAATTTCGTACCAAATTTGTTACAAATATTATAAGTTTATAGTAACTTTTATAATGAAAATTTAAAAATATAATTAATATGAATATATTAATTTCATAGCAAATTTGTTTCAAATATTATAATTTCGTAGCAACTTTTACAATGAAAATTTAAAAAATATAATTTATTACGAATATCTTAATTTTGTAGAAAATTTGCTATGAATATTATAAGTTCGTGGCAACTTTTACAATGAAATTTTGAAAATATAATTTGTTACAATTATCTTAATTACGTAGAAAATTTTGCTATGAATATAGAAAGTTCGTAGCAAATTTTTCACAATATTATAATTTGGTGGCAAATTTATAACGAATATTATAAATTCGTAGCAACTTTTACGATAGAAATTTAAAAATATAATTTTCTACGAATATAAAAAGTTCGTAACAAATTACCATGAATATAATTGCACTAATTCCTCGACTTGAAGCCTTGTTAGTCTTGAATAAGTCTGACCTAGCCTATTTGAATAATTTTATGGTCAAACTTAGGGCCAAACATTATACTATGAGCCAATCCGAAGTTGTTAGTTAATAAGTTTAAATTTATAAAATATATATACATTTGAACATTTTATATCATTATTTTATAATTTATTACATTATTAAAACTCATAAACTCACTTAAGTCAATCCAAGGTTTAAAGAAATTAAGCCTGAACATACCCAAGTATTTTAAGATCGGGTTTTTGGGTTGAATTTACTTTGAAAAATTCAATTCGGATCAAAGTGTTATATATCAATCCTCTCAATTCAAAATTTTGGGTTTGGTAAAAAAGTGTTATATATCAATCCTCTCAAAAGCTTAAGTTTTTGGGAGGTAAACATATTAATTTATTTATATTTTTTAAAACTTTTTCCAAATATAAGCTACTTTGTTTTTACAAATGCTCATCACTTGAACTTTCATCGGGAATATGTTTGTTTGTCTGTTTTATAAGGCCTATCACTTTGGGATTTTAATTGATTTTGAGATTATTAGAAGGATTTGATCATGATCTTACTATTCTAATACCATAAAAAGTGTTAAACATAATTATTTCTTCGAAAAATTCAAGTTTATAGAAAGTGTGTCTAATAATTATTTATACTTCGTAACAAAACTAACATGACTCACCTGAATTTATTTTTGTACTAGCAGTTTCAATTTTTCCCTTCTGGACTATATACTTGTCACAAATATTATTAATTGATAATTTTGTTTTTATTACTAACATATTATAAATAATGAATGACCATTGGAACCCAAGTCATTCTCAATAATCAATCTTATGTATATAAATCTTAGTTGTAACATTAGTTTTGTAAGCCTTGTAACTCTTTTGTCTCTTTAGAATTCTCGTGTACAATATATGAAGTCTATTTTATTTTATTTATTATTTTGTCTTTCTTTATATATGTTCAGTTATTAACGGTTCAATACTGCACACACTCACATGGTTAAAACATTTTACATGTTAGCATATTTACACACATCATCATGGGTTAAGTACATATAGCTTGCATACTAAGTTATGGTTTTGTGTTGTTTTGTTTTTTTGTTTGTCAAAATTTGTGAAAAATTACTTCAAAGATTTTTAGTACTCATTAAGTTACTTGTTGACTTAGTTAATGAGGTGGTTAACGAGGTGATTGATGGGTTATGATAGTTATTTCCCTCGTTGCAGTGGCTATTAATATTGCTAACGTGGTCAATGAGGGCTCATTGATATAGTCAGGGAGGATCTCAATAGCTCAAGAGTTTTCTATAAATAACCTTTCAATTGTAAAATGAAAACTAATTAAAAAAAGTGAAATTTTTTTGGCATTTTTAAAAGTTGAATTTTTAGTTCAATTATTATTTTCTAAATTTTGGATCATTAATACCTTGAATATTATTCAATATTAGTGATTTGTTAAGTGATTTACAAATATTATTTTTTGGATTGGTTTAATTAAAATTAACTAATAACTAACATATAGATTGCATCTTAGGTACATATGTTTGGAATTGTCATTCCCCTAGGTTTTAGAATATTGACTATTAGTGACTTACCATATCACTTAGTGGTGAGGCTCTAGAGTAGAGCTAGATTCGACTTGGATCTTAGTTACTATGGAATAGTAAATGATGACATCTTAAGTGCAGTTGAGTATGTCGTTCTAACTATAAGAGTTATTAGTTTATATCATATTGAGGTTGTGAATGCTTATTAGTGAAATGCTTACTGTTAAGTAGTTGTCTTAAGTAACATGTGAATGTTACTACATAGGTGTGGATCTTATATGAGTTTATCATGTTATATTACCTTATTTGGATGATCGTAAATTATGTTAATACAATTAGGATTTGATCTAAATGTGTTTACATATAGGAAGATTTGATTGTAATTATAAAACCTTTATTTCTCATTCATTGTGTGTTTTCATATTCCTTATCTTTATGTTAAGCCATGCTTCATGTACCTCTATCTATTATAATTGTATATTAAATTGTTAGTTTGACTATTTAATATTTTGATATTTATCGTATTCTACTATGTGTATTATTTTTAGATTATTATATTTGTTTTTATAACTTCTGTTATTTGCAAGTTTGGTGGATTCCTAAAGAATCATTATCTCCTTTATTGTGTACCAAGTCTCATGCTTTTCCAATTTTAATCTGCGTATGTAATATTAGTTATAATACGGAGAAGGTTTATAAAGAAGCCAAAAATCATTGTTTTTTTTCACATTATAGGTTTAATTTGAAAAACAAATGTCAACAACTATGGATGAAAGGAAAAAATACAAATATAATGATTAGGTATGATCATAAGGCTACTATAAGCTCTCACAAAAATACATGACAAATTGAGGAATCCAATTAATGAACAATTTTGAAGATTTATTATTGTGTTTACATTATTGACTAGTTAGATTTATGAACTTTAAATATTATGTCTTTTTAGTGAAAGTACAATTATGAATGTTATTGGCTTTAATTTGTTGTTCTTGAATTTTTACTACATGAAACATTTTATAATTATTTTTGAACCAATAATTGGATAAATTTTTTCTTAATTAAAATATAATATAATTTTTAAATATTTTAATAATATATATTATTGATGGTATCAAATATTCGTATTATTTATGGCATCAAATGTGATCGTATAATAAAATTAACTTTAATTTCTTTATTAATTTAACATTTAGAGATCATTTAGAGAAGAGTGTCAAATACAAGTCAAGAAAATAGAAAACTAATATAATTTAATGGAGCTAGCTTGAATAAAAAATTTTAGAAGAAATAAGAAAAAAGTGGTAGGAGATTGACATAAATTTTTTATACAAAGAATGTGTCGTTAAAATATATTTTTAGTATATTTTATCTTATAACTATTATGAAGTTGTGAGTTTGAATCTTAGTTACAATATTACAATTATTAGTGTATTTTCTCATAGAATCTAATTTCATTATAAATTAAAAAAAAATTTAAATTATATTTCGTATAAAATAATTAATTTTATGTATTAATTATTTTTGTGTGTGAGAATTAAAAAAAAGACTCATAAAATAATTAATTCTATATAAAAGTGTTAATAAATTAATAACTACCCATTTAACGTATGATTAGCTTTAAAATTTATAAACTTTTTCACGATGAAAAATTAAATTGAAAAAACCAAAATACTTATAAACATAATAATAATTTCTATTGTTATAGAAGGAAAAGAAAAAAAAACAAAAGAATTCTTAAATCTTATAATATAATTAACTATCATAAAATACTAAGTTTGCATATTCATATGTGAAAGACTATTTCATTACCCCAAAAAATGACATTCAAAATTTATTGAAAAGATATAATTTAACTATCTATTTTTTTTATACAATGTAATTTAATTATCTATCTATTAAATATAATGCAACCTTTGATATCCTCTAAATTTTTAGCTTTCTCTAACATAAATCTAGTAATTACACTCATTAAATTGATGAACAAGATCCTTCATTTTTTTAGCTTTTAATTAATAGAGACTTTCAATATTTAATGTTTAAAGTGTTAATGATTAATTAATTAAATAATATCTATTAACATAACAAGATTTTTTGTCTATTTTTTATCTTCCTATTTTTTTTAATTTTCTTATTTGAGTATAATTATTATATTTTTATTATTTTAAAATAATAAATTTAGATTATTATTGAGATAAATAAGTTTTTTATCATAAAAAACATCCTGCTAAATTATTTGTTATTAATTATTTCTATTTTTTAAATATAAAATAATTTTATAATTTAATAAATGGGTCTAACCAAAAAAGAAATATAATTAGTAATCAACATACAAAATTCTTAATTATTTTTATTAAGAGAAAATTATGGAATTTCAAGATGTTTTATAACTGGAAATATGAATATAATTAGTGGAATAGTGTGTAAAATAAATGTTAATAAAAATTCATATTGTAAAAGTTTTTAGAATTAAATATAAATAAGATTGTATAAATAACTATTTTAGAATATAAACCATTCAAGTTTATTGACAATTTGTAAACTACATTTGAGAAAGTTTTCTAAGTTCATAATGTTGTTGAAATGCTTTGGACAACTCATTTGAAAGTACATCCCTACATCATTTTAACTTCTATTAATTTTTAGGATCTATCTTCCAAATAATAATATGACATGTAAATAATATTATTATTTACTATTCAAAAATTAATAATAATTTTAAGATCTATCTTCCAAATAATAATATGACATGGAAATCACAAATTAATAGAGATTTAATATTCAAAAAAGAGTATAAATTCTTAGAAAAAAATATGACATGTAAATAATAATTTTAGATTTTATTTCTGTCAAGAAACATCTTACTCAATCCACGTCATCTCTTCAAAATATATTTGTATATAGTAACACTTTTCAATAAATTTTAAAAATTCTTCGCTCATAAGGTGTGATTCTAACGACACATTTTATTGACATATTAATTTTTTTAGTTATAAAATCTCTTCAAATTTTAATGTTTTTACATCTTTATTTTAGATTAAGTATATTTATTTTCTTTAGTTTCTAATTTTTATTTATTTATCTTTTGATATTTTTATTATTTTTAAGAATAATTTTTGCTTTTTATGTAAGATAAATGATAATATTTATTGTATGTGTAAATACACAAGTAAAATCGTACAAATATAATAAACTATTATGTTATAAAATTAAATTGTTTTTGGATGACCTATAAAATTAATTTTATAAAAAAAGATATTAAACTGTTTAATCGGCTAAATAATGGGACTGAGAGTCTTCACCCTTTATTTATTTTCTTTAAATATATTATTTTTCAAGTATGAATTATTTTATCTTTATAAATATTTATTATTTAAATTTTAAAAAAAAGTAATACTATAGATTTTTTTATTATTAAATAAGGAATAATTAGACATATAATATTTGAATTTATATTTAAGATGATAAGAGTAGAATAATAATATTTAAATTATAAATTAATCTAATTAAAAATATTCATTATTTAAACTCTTTTCAAGATGGGGTAAAGCTAATGAAACGTGGACTTAATATTTCATACTTCTATGTTATTGCAAATATTAATCACTTACACTTTTTAAAAATGTGAGTTTTTTTTTTCATTTCCATCGACTTGTAATTTCTATTAATTTTTGGATTTTCATAGAAGACGGACTTATACAGGGGCTCTTGTAACACATGACATTATTACATAATTGTTTTAAAAAATTAACATGTAATAATTATTATTTTCGTTAGATATATTTTTTTATTCGAGGTCTTTCTATAAATTTTTTAAAAATAATAAAATTTTTAACAAAAAACAAACTCTAATATTTATAAAGTTTAAAATTTTAACGAAAAAATAATAATTAAATGATATTATTTAAATTTTATTAAATATAAAAATATTAAGATAATGTATAATATTTTTTATTTTATTTTAATTATAAATCAAAAATTATAATATTAATTTATTTTTTAATTAGAATGATCAAAAATAAAATTATTTCCGTTTCATTTTATTCTCAATCTCATTCACATAAATCCTAAATATCTCTCTTACTCGTTTAAATCTTTATTTGTCGCCTTGCATTAATCTTAGCATACGTAGCATGCAGAACTATAAGAACATAGGCTGAGGCCGTACCGTCGTAGCAAACAGTTATTAAGAATGACTTTTTTCTTTATCAAGAGTACAGACTGTGACGATATATGAGTATTGATCTGCATTTATTTTGCTTCAGAACTGAATCTGTATAGTTTTATAACAACTGGAATATCAATAGATTAAAAAAATAAATATAATTATTTTAACTAATAATTATTTATTGTATTAGACATAAAAAAGTAAATAAAAAAAACCTCTTCTAATTTTAATGCATTTTGTTTTGGATTATTAATTAGGCTGAAACCAAACTATTAGCTTTAAATCAGTTGTCAACTCATGTTGGGTGGTGTGGTTTTAATGCTATTAGCTCTCGCCTAGAGAAATTATAAACTAGAAGATAAAAGAAAATATATTTTAGATTAGTGATAACATAATTTTGTTTCCTTTATAAAAAAAAATTATAAAAACTTATTTTGTAAAAATAATAATAGATTTATGTTCTTTATTTTTTTTGTTACCTTTATAAAAATAACTTCTATAATGAATTTGTGTTATACTATTTAATAAGTAAAAAATTAAAATATATTTTCATTAAAAATATTACATTTTATTTAAAGATATTGTATTTACACTTTTCTTCCTTATAAGAAATCTCTACAATTCTATTCTATTTCACACATCACGTACTAATTGATTGAGGGTGGATTATCAAATGCTTTCCCTTTAAGAATTATTTAATTATTATTATATAGGAACTAAGTAAACATAATTATTTAAGTAATGATGTTTTGGTATAATGACGTCGACATGATGATTTTTTTCTTTATTATTTCAAATTTTCTTTCTTTTGCATATTTTTTGTACTATTTTGAAAGATAAATAAGATTTCAATATTATTTTGTTCATGGTATCAGAGTAACTAAAAGGTTTTCGATTTTTTTTTCCTCAGAAAAATCTAGAACTGATTGAGTTATTGTTGGGATATATTCTTCGTTCTAAGCTTTGATTCTCTCATGAAAATCCAAAAATCCTTAACAACGTGAGAAGTGACTTCTAATCTTTGTCGATAAACAAACTTGAAAATGGTCGTACTCTTGTTAATATACTTTTCGCCACCGTAAAACGTATATCAATCAACCATGGGTAAGGTTCACGGATCTCTTGCTCATGTTGGTAAGGTTAAAGGTCAAACACCAAAGGTGGCCAAACAGATAAGAAGAAGAAGCCTAAATGATGAGCTCACAAGAGAATGCAATACAACCGTCGATTCGTCACTATCATGGTTGGATTCAAGAAGAAGAGGGACCCAACTCGTCCGAGAAGTAAACGAAAAAGTTTGAAAGTATGGCATAACTTTAGGTAGGTTAAAGAATTATTAGAATTTGGGTTACTATTATTGAAATTTGATGTTATCTTAAGGACCCATGTAATGGTCTCTCTGTTTTTGAAGCTTTGTTGATTATCCATTATTGTTACAATTGTTTAGCTAAATCAAAATCAATACTATTTTTGTTTTAAAAAAAAACGATTATGCATAAGCTAATTTATTTCTTAATTCAAGCAAGTATTGTTTTGCCTCTTGTTTTGCCAACTGATATATATTAGCTTTCATTTGAAAATTGACTATGAAAACTTAGAATTGCTTATTGTTACTAAGAATGGGGGATATTATAGCTCAAACTGAAGATATAAGCAGAGTTGTTGGATTAAGTAAAAAAATTTATAATCCTAATAGAGATCTCTATTTTCTCCAAAGTTCGGATCATCCTAGAATGATGCTTGTAACGACACTTCTAACGGGAGGTAATTACCTCACTTGGAGCAAATCTATGAAGATTGCTCTTGGAGTCAAGTTGAAGTTGGGTTTCGTTGATGGTAGGCTTCCTATGCCTAATGAGGAAAATACAGAGTATGAACTCTAGACAAGAACTAACTACATGATAACTTCTTGGATACTTAATTTCATAAATAAGGACATTTTTGATAGTTTTCTTTATACAACTTCAGCCAAAGAATTATGGGATGAGATAGCTAAAAGATATGGTGAGAGCAATGAACACTTGCTTTATCATATTCAAAGAGATATTGATTCAATATCTCAAGGTAATAATTCTATTGCAAAATATTATGATAAATCGATACGCTTGTGGGATCAATTTGCTTACCTTATGTCTTTACCTCCCTACACATATGGAACTGCAAAGGTAAATTTAAATTTCTACTTTATGAATAGACTGATGCAATTCCTTATGGGATTAAATGAATGCTACAACCCTACTAGAAATAAAATTATAGTCATTGATCCATTTTCAACTGTGAATCGTGCTTATTCAATGCTTCTTAGTGTTGAAAAACAGAAAAATGTTCATGTTAATTTTAATGAAAGCATTGAAGTTGCTGGATTACTAGCTAGAAATCAAGTGAGAATGAATCAATTTAAGAAAGAAATTTCTATGAAAGTAGCTACTGCTAAAAAGAAAGAAAAGAAAATAAGGTCTGTGAATATTGCAAAATGAAAGGGCATGGAAATGATGCTTGTTTTAAAATTCAAGGTGATTTAGCTAATCTGGTTCAACAAGAGTTAATGAAGTTGATCTACGACAAGATGACTATGGATAGTAACTATGCAAACTTTGCTAGTTTCAAAAATTCTATAAGTAACACTTTTCTCTCTTCAATGTACTTTAAGTTCTGCTACTAGTACTATTAAGTTATTAAAAAATGGTACTTCGATAGTGGACTCAAGGGCCACCAATCACATGTCAGGTGTTAGAAATTTTTTTAGCAATCTAAGAAAGCCTAAAATACCTTCACCAGTTTATTTACCAGATGGATCTGTGAAATATGTTCATAGCATAAAAGACATTAATTTTCCTAATAAAATTTGCCTGAAAAATGTCTTATATATACCAAGTTTTAAATTTAATCTTATATCTGTTCAAAAACTTGCTCACTTTGTCCAAATAGAATTTCATTTTACACCAACTACTTGTATTCTGTAAAACCTGCAGACTAAAGAGATTCTAGCTGTAGGAAAAGCTCTTGAAAGCCTCCATTTTTAAATACTACTAGTTTTCAAGATTTCAATTGTAATAGCTTTATTACAAATGTTGAGTTTCTAAAGTCAAATCCTTATGGATTGAATTATAGTAATGAAGTTTCTATTAATGAAAAGAAAAGATTTCTTAAAACTTAATGACAAGTACCTTAAGAAACTTTTTATTACCAAGGACAAGCTTAGAGATAACAAAGACATAAGTATGGGCAAAATGTGTCCAATATTCTTAAAATGAGACTACCATCAAGGTCTAAGAATGTAAACAATAAACTGCTAGCTCGAAAGTTCAACTTCACATGTGTCAAGATCTTTGATGAAGATGGATGATGAAAAAGGCATCATTAAGCTAGCGACATTGAACCAAGCGTTTTATAGGAGGCAACCCATCAAATGTTTTTCTAGTTTTTTTTACTTATTTTTACACAAAACATAGATGAATTTGCTTCCATTGAGGACAGTGTAAGAAATAGGTGCAAGAGTGTTAATATATCACTATATTTTGAATACTTTATTAATTTAGCATTTTCTAGGATACATGTTTTAGGATTTATATGCTCCAAGAAGCATGTTTTTTTATTCATTTCCAGTATTTATTTGTTGTATTTCATAGGATAGTTAGAATTAATAGATAGACATATAATCAATCACATATTCTCTATTTATTTTCTAGCATGTGTAATGAAATTAGCTAAACAATGGTAGGTCAAAAAGTATAATGAATATTGATAGAGTTTTCATATTGTTTCTAAGTGAATGTAACTTTATAATAAATTTGTTCAAAACTTATATACACAATAGTTAAGTTGGTGATAGAGGATTTTATATGCATAAATTTGTGAAAAATGTTGTGAATTCCTTAAAACTTTGCTATACTTTTAATGAATAAGAATAGATTACTAGAACTTTTCTTTATGTTTACCAAAGTGAATATTAAATGTATTTCTTGAAAAAATTTTAAGGCAATAAGATTAATTTCTTTGACTAAATTGTCATATTCTTAATGTTATTGTTATTTTAAGAACAAAATTTTTAGAAAATCAATTTGAGCCCGCATAAGCCACTTATTTATACCAACTCTTTATCTTTTAAACCAAACACATTGGCCATACCCTATAGTTCAAAAAACGTAAAATTGTACAAAAATATAATAGATTCCATGAAATTATTAGAATAAAATTTAAAAGTGTCAATTATGATATAATTGATTAAATATTCAATATAAAGAAAATGCACCATGCTATAATATATACCCTTTCCCCCTCACTCCTCCCACACACACATATACGTGTGTGTATATATACACGTATACATAGATACACACACACACACACACACACACATATATATATATATATATATATATATATATATATATATAGATGAAAAAATATGATTATACATATTATAGTCATATAAAAGTGATCATGGGTTAAAATAAGTGATAAAAAAGAAACCAACAATGATGTTTGGGTCCAAAATAAGTAAATCTGACCTTCTTTTATTGATATGTTTGATCTTATAATAATATTATTTATAGGTCTCTTTCTCTTATACTAAGACTCTTGAACTTTTATTTATCATTTTTTTTCTTTCATTTGATTCAACCAACAAGTTAAGTCATATTACAACCAAATAAAAGATCTTTCGATTTTAAGAAATACTTTTAGTAAGTATAGATGTTTATAATAATATTAACAATACTTATTTTCATACTTACGAGTATCAATCATCTTTGTTATTTGTCTTTGACTGAAGAAAGATCGAGATTGGGAGGAGTTTTGGATAAAATGCCAGTTTGAAAGAGAGACAACTACCTCAAAGGGAGGGATTGGGAATTAACGTCTTTGAATAATGAGAGTAGTTAGAGATGGTTAGTTTTTTGTATAACTTTTTCTTTTATACAAAAATGCTACTTCATCCAAAGAGTAGTAATTTCTTGATATATTTGAGAGGCTTGAGTGCCACATCATTCCCTAAACTTTCTTTAAATCTACATTTATGTTTTTAATTTTTTTTTAATGATTTAGTTTTTAAATTTTATACTTATATTATACACTTTTTTTCCAATAAATCAGCTCCTAAACATTTTAATTTTTACACTTAGTTTCTAGATTTTTTATTTTTATCCCTAATCAATTGTCAACTTAGTATTTTTAATTTAAGGACAAAATAAAAATTTAAGACCTAAGGGTATAAATTAAAAAAAATATTGACTACAAGAAAACGTGTGTGTATACAAACATTTTCGTAACAATAAATGATAATTTCATAGCAATTGCCTAATAACTACAAAACACATTAACAAATTTTTGTAAATCTATAACAAATTTACTAAGAATAAAATATTTTGTCATGAATATCAAAACTCTGTAGTAAACATGCTATATATAAATATTTTTATAGTAAAATTTTTTACTATGAATATCTTAAATTCGTAGCAAATTTGTGACGAATATCTTAATTTCGTACCAAATTTGTTACAAATATTATAAGTTTATAGTAACTTTTATAATGAAAATTTAAAAATATAATTCATATGAATATATTAATTTCATAGCAAATTTGTTTCAAATATTATAATTTCGTAGCAACTTTTACAATGAAAATTTAAAAAAATATAATTTATTACGAATATCTTAATTTTGTAGAAAATTTGCTATGAATATTATAAGTTCGTGGCAACTTTTACAATGAAATTTTGAAAATATAATTTGTTACAATTATCTTAATTACGTAGCAAATTTTGCTATGAATATAGAAAGTTCGTAGCAAATTTTTCACAATATTATAATTTGGTGGCAAATTTATAACGAATATTATAAATTCGTAGCAACTTTTACGATAGAAATTTAAAAATATAATTTTCTACGAATATAAAAAGTTCGTAACAAATTACCATGAATATAATTGCACTAATTCCTCGACTTGAAGCCTTGTTAGTCTTGAATAAGTCTGACCTAGCCTATTTGAATAATTTTATGGTCAAACTTAGGGCCAAACATTATACTATGAGCCAATCCGAAGTTGTTAGTTAATAAGTTTAAATTTATAAAATATATATACATTTGAACATTTTATATCATTATTTTATAATTTATTACATTATTAAAACTCATAAACTCACTTAAGTCAATCCAAGGTTTAAAGAAATTAAGCCTGAACATACCCAAGTATTTTAAGATCGGGTTTTTGGGTTGAATTTACTTTGAAAAATTCAATTCGGATCAAAGTGTTATATATCAATCCTCTCAATTCAAAATTTTGGGTTTGGTAAAAAAGTGTTATATATCAATCCTCTCAAAAGCTTAAGTTTTTGGGAGGTAAACATATTAATTTATTTATATTTTTTAAAACTTTTTCCAAATATAAGCTACTTTGTTTTTACAAATGCTCATCACTTGAACTTTCATCGGGAATATGTTTGTCTGTTTTATAAGGCCTATCACTTTGGGATTTTAATTGATTTTGAGATTATTAGAAGGATTTGATTATGATCTTACTATTCTAATACCATAAAAAGTGTTAAACATAATTATTTCTTCGAAAAATTCAAGTTTATAGAAAGTGTGTCTAATAATTATTTATACTTCGTAACAAAACTAACATGACTCACCTGAATTTATTTTTGTACTAGCAGTTTCAATTTTTCCCTTCTGGACTATATACTTGTCACAAATATTATTAATTGATAATTTTGTTTTTATTACTAACATATTATAAATAATGAATGACCATTGGAACCCAAGTCATTCTCAATAATCAATCTTATGTATATAAATCTTAGTTGTAACATTAGTTTTGTAAGCCTTGTAACTCTTTTGTCTCTTTAGAATTCTCGTGTACAATATATGAAGTCTATTTTATTTTATTTATTATTTTGTCTTTCTTTATATATGTTCAGTTATTAACGGTTCAATACTGCAGACACTCACATTGTCAAAACATTTTACATTTTAACATATTTACACACATCATCATGGGTTAAGTACATATAGCTTGCATACTAAGTTATGGTTTTGTGTTGTTTTGTTTTTTTGTTTGTCAAAATTTGTGAAAAATTACTTCAAAGATTTTTAGTACTCATTAAGTTACTTGTTGACTTGGTTAATGAGGTGGTTAACGAGGTGATTGATGGGTTATGATAGTTATTTCCCTCGTTGCAGTGGCTATTAATATTGCTAACGTGGTCAATGAGGGCTCATTGATATAGTCAGGGAGGATCTCAATAGCTCAAGAGTTTTCTATAAATAACCTTTCAATTGTAAAATGAAAACTAATTAAAAAAAGTGAAATTTTTTTGGCATTTTTAAAAGTTGAATTTTTAGTTCAATTATTATTTTCTAAATTTTGGATCATTAATACCTTGAATATTATTCAATATTAGTGATTTGTTAAGTGATTTACAAATATTATTTTTTGGATTGTTTTAATTAAAATTAACTAATAACTAACATATAGATTGCATCTTAAGTACATATGTTTGGAATTGTTATTCCCCTAGGTTTTAGAATATTGACTATTAGTGACTTACCATATCACTTAGTGGTGAGGCTCTAGAGTAGAGCTAGATTCGACTTGGATCTTAGTTACTATGGAAATAGTAAATGATGACATCTTAAGTGCAGTTGAGTATGTCGTTCTAACTATAAGAGTTATTAGTTTATATCATATTGAGGTTGTGAATGCTTATTAGTGAAATGCTTACTGTTAAGTAGTTGTCTTAAGTAACATGTGAATGTTACTACATAGGTGTGGATCTTATATGAGTTTATCATGTTATATTACCTTATTTGGATGATCGTAAATTATGTTAATACAATTAGGATTTGATCTAAATGTGTTTACATATAGGAAGATTTGATTGTAATTATAAAACCTTTATTTCTGTCCATTGTGTGTTTTCATATTCCTTATCTTTATGTTAAGCCATGCTTCATGTACCTTTATCTATTATAATTGTATATTAAATTGTTAGTTTGACTATTTAATATTTTGATATTTATCGTATTCTACTATGTGTATTATTTTTAGATTATTATATTTGTTTTTATAACTTCTGTTATTTGCAAGTTTGGTGGATTCCTAAAGAATCATTATCTCCTTTATTGTGTACCAAGTCTCATGCTTTTCCAATTTTAATCTGCGTATGTAATATTAGTTATAATACGGAGAAGGTTTATAAAGAAGCCAAAAATCATTGTTTTTTTTTCACATTATAGGTTTAATTTGAAAAACAAATGTCAACAACTATGGATGAAAGGAAAAAATACAAATATAATGATTAGGTATGATCATAAGGCTACTATAAGCTCTCACAAAAATACATGACAAATTGAGGAATCCAATTAATGAACAATTTTGAAGATTTATTATTGTGTTTACATTATTGACTAGTTAGATTTATGAACTTTAAATATTATGTCTTTTTAGTGAAAGTACAATTATGAATGTTATTGGCTTTAATTTGTTGTTCTTGAATTTTTACTACATGAAACATTTTATAATTATTTTTGAACCAATAATTGGATAAATTTTTTCTTAATTAAAATATAATATAATTTTTAAATATTTTAATAATATATATTATTGATGGTATCAAATGTTCGTATTATTTATGGCATCAAATGTGATCGTATAATAAAATTAACTTTAATTTCTTTATTAATTTAACATTTAGAGATCATTTAGAGAAGAGTGTCAAATACAAGTCAAGAAAATAGAAAACTAATATAATTTAATGGAGCTAGCTTGAATAAAAAAATTTAGAGGAAATAAGAAAAAAGTGGTTGGAGATTGACATAAATTTTTTATACAAAGAATGTGTCGTTAAAATATATTTTTAGTATATTTTATCTTATAACTATTATGAAGTTGTGAGTTTGAATCTTAGTTACAATATTACAATTATTAGTGTATTTTCTCATAGAATCTAATTTCATTATAAATTAAATTTTTTTTTAAATTATATTTCGTATAAAATAATTAATTTTATGTATTAATTATTTTTGTGTGTGGGAATTAAAAAAAAGACTCATAAAATAATTAATTCTATATAAAAGTGTTAATAAATTAATAACTACCCATTTAACGTATGATTAGCTTTAAAATTTATAAACTTTTTCACGATGAAAAATTAAATTGGAAAAACCAAAATACTTATAAACATAATAATAATTTCTATTGTTATAGAAGGAAAAGAAAAAAAAACAAAAGAATTCTTAAATCTTATAATATAATTAACTATCATAAAATACTAAGTTTGCATATTCATATGTGAAAGACTATTTTATTACCCCAAAAAATGACATTCAAAATTTATTGAAAAGATATAATTTAACTATCTATTTTTTTTATACAATGTAATTTAATTATCTATCTATTAAATATAATGCAACCTTTGATATCCTCTAAATTTTTAGCTTTCTCTAACATAAATCTAGTAATTACACTCATTAAATTGATGAACAAGATCCTTCATTTTTTTAGCTTTTAATTAATAGAGACTTTCAATATTTAATGTTTAAAGTGTTAATGATTAATTAATTAAATAATATCTATTAACATAACAAGTTTTTTTGTCTATTTTTTATCTTCCTATTTTTTTTAATTTTCTTATTTGAGTATAATTATTATATTTTTATTATTTTAAAATAATAAATTTAGATTATTATTGAGATAAATAAGTTTTTTATCATAAAAAACATCCTGCTAAATTATTTGTTATTAGTTATTTCTATTTTTTAAATATAAAATAATTTTATAATTTAATAAATGGGTCTAACCAAAAAAGAAATATAATTAGTAATCAACATACAAAATTCTTAATTATTTTTATTAAGAGAAAATTATGGAATTTCAAGATGTTTTATAACTGGAAATATGAATATAATTAGTGGAATAGTGTGTAAAATAAATGTTAATAAAAATTCATATTGTAAAAGTTTTTAGAATTAAATATAAATAAGATTGTATAAATAACTATTTTAGAATATAAACCATTCAAGTTTATTGACAATTAGTAAACTACATTTGAGAAAGTTTTCTAAGTTCATAATGTTGTTGAAATGCTTTGGACAACTCATTTGAAAGTACATCCCTACATCATTTTAACTTCTATTAATTTTTAGGATCTATCTTCCAAATAATAATATGACATGTAAATAATATTATTATTTACTATTCAAAAATTAATAATAATTTTAAGATCTATCTTCCAAATAATAATATGACATGGAAATCACAAATTAATAGAGATTTAATATTCAAAAAAGAGTATAAATTCTTAGAAAAAAATATGACATGTAAATAATAATTTTAGATTTTATTTCTGTCAAGAAACATCTTACTCAATCCACGTCATCTCTTCAAAATATATTTGTATATAGTAACACTTTTCAATAAATTTTAAAAATTCTTCGCTCATATGGTGTGATTCTAACGACACATTTTATTAACATATTAATTTTTTTAGTTATAAAATCTCTTCAAATTTTAATGTTTTTACATCTTTATTTTAGATTACGTATATTTATTTTCTTTAGTTTCTAATTTTTATTTATTTATCTTTTGATATTTTTATTATTTTTAAGAATAATTTTTGCTTTTTATGTAAGATAAATGATAATATTTATTGTATGTGTAAATACACAAGTAAAACGTACAAATATAATAAACTATTATGTTATAAAATTAAATTGTTTTTGGATGACCTATAAAATTAATTTTATAAAAAAAGATATTAAACTGTTTAATTGGCTAAATAATGGGACTGAGAGTCTTCACCCTTTATTTATTTTCTTTAAATATATTATTTTTCAAGTATGAATTATTTTATCTTTATAAATATTTATTATTTAAATTTTTAAAAAAAGTAATACTATAGATTTTTTTATTATTAAATAAAGAATAATTATACATATAATATTTGAATTTATATTTAAGATGATAAGAGTAGAATAATAATATTTAAATTATAAATTAATCTAATTAAAAATATTTATTATTTAAACTCTTTTCAAGATGGGGTAAAGCTAATGAAACGTGGACTTAATATTTCATACTTCTATGTTATTGCAAATATTAATCACTTACACTTTTTAAAAATGTGAGTTTTTTTTTTCATTTCCATCGACTTGTAATTTCTATTAATTTTTGGATTTTCATAGAAGACGGACTTATACAGGGGCTCTTGTAACACATGACATTATTACATAATTGTTTTAAAAAATTAACATGTAATAATTATTATTTTCGTTAGATATATTTTTTTATTCGAGGTCTTTCTATAAATTTTTTAAAAATAATAAAATTTTTAACAAAAAACAAACTCTAATATTTATAAAGTTTAAAATTTTAACGAAAAAATAATAATTAAATGATATTATTTAAATTTTATTAAATATAAAAATATTAAGATAATGTATAATATTTTTTATTTTATTTTAATTATAAATCAAAAATTATAATATTAATTTATTTTTTAATTAGAATGATCAAAAATAAAATTATTTCCGTTTCATTTTATTCTCAATCTCATTCACATAAATCCTAAATATCTCTCTTACTCGTTTAAATCTTTATTTGTCGCCTTGCATTAATCTTAGCATACGTAGCATGCAGAACTATAAGAACATAGGCTGAGGCCGTACCGTCGTAGCAAACAGTTATTAAGAATGACTTTTTTCTTTATCAAGAGTACAGACTGTGACGATATATGAGTATTGATCTGCATTTATTTTGCTTCAGAACTGAATCTGTATAGTTTTATAACAACTGGAATATCAATAGATTAAAAAAATAAATATAATTATTTTAACTAATAATTATTTATTGTATTAGACATAAAAAAGTAAATAAAAAAAACCTCTTCTAATTTTAATGCATTTTGTTTTGGATTATTAATTAGGTTGAAACCAAACTATTAGCTTTAAATCAGTTGTCAACTCATGTTGGGTGGTGTGGTTTTAATGCTATTAGCTCTCGCCTAGAGAAATTATAAACTAGAAGATAAAAGAAAATATATTTTAGATTAGTGATAACATAATTTTGTTTCCTTTATAAAAAAAAATTATAAAAACTTATTTTGTAAAAATAATAATAGATTTATGTTCTTTATTTTTTTTGTTACCTTTATAAAAATAACTTCTATAATGAATTTGTGTTATACTATTTAATAAGTAAAAAATTAAAATATATTTTCATTAAAAATATTACATTTTATTTAAAGATATTCTAATTACACTTTTCTTCCTTATAAGAAATCTCTACAATTCTATTCTATTTCACACATCACGTACTAATTGATTGAGGGTGGATTATCAAATGCTTTCCCTTTAAGAATTATTTAATTATTATTATATAGGAACTAAGTAAACATAATTATTTAAGTAATGATGTTTTGGTATAATGACGTCGACATGATGATTTTTTTCTTTATTATTTCAAATTTTCTTTCTTTTGCATATTTTTTGTACTATTTTGAAAGATAAATAAGATTTCAATATTATTTTGTTCATGGTATCAGAGTAACTAAAAGGTTTTCGATTTTTTTTTCCTCAGAAAAATCTAGAACTGATTGAGTTATTGTTGGGATATATTCTTCGTTCTAAGCTTTGATTCTCTCACTGAAAATCCAAAAAATCCTTAACAACGTGAGAAGTGACTTCTCGAATCTTTGTCGATAAACAGCTTGAAAATGGTCGTACTCTTGTTAATATACTTTTCGCCTACCGTAAAACGTATATCAATCAACCATGGGTAAGGTTCACGGATCTCTTGCTCATGTTGGTAAGGTTAAAGGTCAAACACCAAAGGTGGCCAAACAGGATAAGAAGAAGAAGCCTAAATGATGAGCTCACAAGAGAATGCAATACAACCGTCGATTCGTCACTATCATGGTTGGATTCAGTAAGAAGAGGGGACCCAACTCGTCCGAGAAGTAAACGAAAAAAGTTTGAAAGTATGGCATAACTTTAGGTAGGTTAAAGAATTATTAGAATTTGGGTTACTATTATTGAAATTTGATGTTATCTTAAGGACCCATGTAATGGTCTCTCTGTTTTTGAAGCTTTGTTGATTATCCATTATTGTTACAATTGTTTAGCTAAATCAAAATCAATACTATTTTTGTTTTAAAAAAAAACGATTATGCATAAGCTAATTTATTTCTTAATTCAAGCAAGTATTGTTTTGCCTCTTGTTTTGCCAACTGATATATATTAGCTTTCATTTGAAAATTGACTATGAAAACTTAGAATTGCTTATTGTTACTAAGAATGGGGGATATTATAGCTCAAACTGAAGATATAAGCAGAGTTGTTGGATTAAGTAAAAAAATTTATAATCCTAATAGAGATCTCTATTTTCTCCAAAGTTCGGATCATCCTAAAATGATGCTTGTAACGACACTTCTAACGGGAGGTAATTACCTCACTTGGAGCAAATCTATGAAGATTGCTCTTGGAGTCAAGTTGAAGTTGGGTTTCGTTGATGGTAGGCTTCCTATGCCTAATGAGGAAAATACAGAGTATGAACTCTAGACAAGAACTAACTACATGATAACTTCTTGGATACTTAATTTCATAAATAAGGACATTTTTGATAGTTTTCTTTATACAACTTCAGCCAAAGAATTATGGGATGAGATAGCTAAAAGATATGGTGAGAGCAATGAACACTTGCTTTATCATATTCAAAGAGATATTGATTCAATATCTCAAGGTAATAATTCTATTGCAAAATATTATGATAAACTGATACGCTTGTGGGATCAATTTGCTTACCTTATGTCTTTACCTCCCTACACATATGGAACTGCAAAGGTAAATTTAAATTTCTACTTTATGAATAGACTGATGCAATTCCTTATGGGATTAAATGAATGCTACAACCCTACTAGAAATAAAATTATAGTCATTGATCCATTTTCAACTGTGAATCGTGCTTATTCAATGCTTCTTAGTGTTGAAAAACAGAAAAATGTTCATGTTAATTTTAATGAAAGCATTGAAGTTGCTGGATTACTAGCTAGAAATCAAGTGAGAATGAATCAATTTAAGAAAGAAATTTCTATGAAAGTAGCTACTGCTAAAAAGAAAGAAAAGAAAATAAGGTCTGTGAATATTGCAAAATGAAAGGGCATGGAAATGATGCTTGTTTTAAAATTCAAGGTGATTTAGCTAATCTGGTTCAACAAGAGTTAATGAAGTTGATCTACGACAAGATGACTATGGATAGTAACTATGCAAACTTTGCTAGTTTCAAAAATTCTATAAGTAACACTTTTCTCTCTTCAATGTACTTTAAGTTCTGCTACTAGTACTATTAAGTTATTAAAAAATGGTACTTCGATAGTGGACTCAAGGGCCACCAATCACATGTCAGGTGTTAGAAATTTTTTTAGCAATCTAAGAAAGCCTAAAATACCTTCACCAGTTTATTTACCAGATGGATCTGTGAAATATGTTCATAGCATAAAAGACATTAATTTTCCTAATAAAATTTGCCTGAAAAATGTCTTATATATACCAAGTTTTAAATTTAATCTTATATCTGTTCAAAAACTTGCTCACTTTGTCCAAATAGAATTTCATTTTACACCAACTACTTGTATTCTGTAAAACCTGCAGACTAAAGAGATTCTAGCTGTAGGAAAAGCTCTTGAAAGCCTCCATTTTTAAATACTACTAGTTTTCAAGATTTCAATTGTAATAGCTTTATTACAAATGTTGAGTTTCTAAAGTCAAATCCTTATGGATTGAATTATAGTAATGAAGTTTCTATTAATGAAAAGAAAAGATTTCTTAAAACTTAATTATGGCATAGCAGATTGGGACACTGTCCTATAGATGTTTTGAAACGCAATATTTTTTTTTAAGGAACAAGATTTAATTTTTTTTTATCAATGTGAAGTTTGTCACGAGTCCAAATAGCAAAGATTACATTTTTCCCATTAGTCATACTAGAACCTCACAACCTTTTGAATTGATTCACTTAGACTTATAGGGCCCTTATGGCCAAGTCTCTGTTAAATGAGCCAGATATATTCTAACTATTGTTGATGACCACACAAGGGCTATATAGACTTATCTCATGATCCACAAAATCCAGACCAGTTCCTTTTTTACCAACTTTGTCAACATGATTCATACACAGTATGAGAAACAGATTAAAGTCATAAGGAGTGGCAATGGTACAGAATTCACAAATTCAAAATTTCAATCATTTCTTTTAGTAAATGACACTGAACGAGATGTCTTACCTCTTCCTATAGGTGAAAATGACATTGAACCAATCATCTTAAACATAGACCAATCTCTTTATATACCCATAACTAGTCAAAATATTTTAGATGATTCATCTGTTCCTAATGATGATCATGATTTGCCTAATTCTATAGAAGAATATTAAGATAAAACCCAAATAATCAATGAAGTTCAAAACCACAATACTAGAATTAGAAGTAAGCCAACATGGATGGAAGATTATGTTCTTAATTTAGTTATCAAGTCTTCAAATATAATCTCTTTTCAGTCACAAGATCTCAGAACATATACTCCACAAACCTTTCCTTTTACAAAATCTCCTATATTTTCTGATGTTTATATGTTCTTTTTGAAAAATATGTCCAATGTTCAAGAACTAAGTTCTTACAAACAAGCTAATACTAGTACAGAATGGATAAAAGCCGTGAATACAGAGCTGAATGCTCTTGAAAAGAACAATACATGGGAGTTGGCATACTTGCCAGAAGGTAAAAAAGTAATAAGATCAAAACGAGTTTATAAAATGAAGCTAAAACCTGATGGAAGTATGGATAGACACAAGGTAAGATTGATTACAAAGGGGTTTAATCAAATTGAAGGAGTAGATTATTTTGAAGTTTTTCTCCTATAGCCAAAATTGTTACGGTTCGAATTCTACTTGTTGTTGCAACTTCTAAAAGGTGGTCAATTCATTAATTAGATATAAACAATGCTTTCCTACATTGCTTCTTGAATGAAGATGTCTATATGTTACCACCTGAAGGATATAACAAGGCTAAAATTAATCAAGTTTACAAATTGAAAATATCACTGTATGGACTCAAACAAGCCTCAAGACAGTGGAATGTTGAATTCTGTGAGAAAATAACTTGTTTTGGATTCACACAATCAGCCCATGATAATTATTTGTTTATCAAAGAAATTGAATCTTCTTTTACAGTTTTGCTTATTTATGTAGATGATGTTCTTCTAACAGGAACTTCAAAGAAGGAAATTGAATTGGTTAAGAAACATTTGGATCATCAATTCACTATTAAAGATCTTGGTTATGCAAAATATTTTCTTGGCTTAGAAATTGCAAAAGGGCCCTCTGGGACTGTTATAAAACAATGAAAATATCTGCTAGATATTCTTTCTTATTTAGATCTTCTTGAAGCTAAACCAAGAAAGACACATTTTCCCAAAGGTTAGAAATTAGTTACTGAAAAAGGCTCTCCTCTTCTTGAGCCAGAGAAATACAAGCATTTAATTGGAAGGCTGTTGTATTTGAACATCAGTCGACTAGATATAAGCTATCATATACAACAATTGAGTCAAGTTGTCAATACCCCTTGCAAGCCTCTTTGAGATATAGTCATGCATTTACTAAGATACATAAAAGGGTGCCCATCTAAAGGGTTATTTTATCCTAGTCACAATGGTCTTCATTTGCAAGCTTATAGTGATGTTGATTAGACATCTTGTCTTGAAACTAGAAAGCCTTTAATATGTTTTTGCATCTTCTTAGGTCCAACTCTCATCTCATGGAAAACTAAGAAGCAAACTACTGTTTCTCGATCTTCTGCTGAAATAGAATATTGTAGCTTAATTGCAACAGTTTGTGAGGTACAATGGATTTCATATATTTTGAAAGACTTCAAGATTGATTTCAATACTCTAATACTCATATCCCACTCTGGTGCGACAACAAAGTTGTCATTTACATCACAGAAAATCCAATGTTTCATGAAAGAACGAAACACCTGGATATTGACTGTTACTTGGTTAGAAATCATTTTAAAAAAAGTTTCATTAAATCGCAACATGTGTCTTCACAAGAACAAATAACAGATATGCTCACCAAACCTTTATCTGCTCTTCAATTTAGTAAGTTAATGTTTAAGTTGGATTTGTATGATATCCATCAAACTCCAACTTGAGGATGGAATGAAGAATTATTATATAGAGACCACGCAAATGGTTATAAAAAATGATTGTATTACAATATAGTCATTTGCGTGACATAATGATGTTTTGACATAATGATTTCTTTTCTTTATTATTTCAAATTTTCTTCCTTCTGTAGATATAATATTACTTGTACTATTTTGAGAGATAAGTAAGATTTCAATATTATTTTTTTTGAAATTTTTTTCTCAGAGACCGTAAAACTCTTTTTATTTCTTTTTTACAGCATAAATGGAATTAAAATGCACTGAGTTGGCTGAATTCATGTGTTAGTCATAAGGCTATGCCCTACGGTGATCCCAACATTGCTTTTGCTGTTAACTTGCAGTTCAATCAAAGCTCAAAGGATGAAAGATACACCTCTTTTTTTAAATTAAGTAATTTCTTCTGTTTGGTAATGTTGCATTACTATTTTCATTCTTATTCCAGCTAGTTGTGTGAGTGCAACTCTTCACGAAACAATTCACACGCAAGCACTTTGCATTAACTGACACAAAAGAGAGAGGAGAGAAGAAGGGGGAGGGGGAATAAAATAAAATCATACAAATTAACAAGAATGATGAGGTAAACTGTACTGATAAAATATCCTGAAATATTAAGAAAGGAATAGGGCATTTATACATTTTACAAGAAGAAACGGGCAATGAGTGCCCGATTACACTATGCAAAAACAATCTCAGCCAAACATAAACACTTTACCGATTAATGTCCCACATGATTTCCACCCAATACCCCATTACTGCAACTATTATGCTATACAACTTTACTACATGGTGTTAGTTACTCCGATCTATTTACATCTAGAGAGAAAGAGAGAACCTGTATGCTTGATGTTCTCACACAAATTGGAAAACAAAATATAAGTTAGAACAGCTTACATTAATTGCAATCATCCCTTTGTTACTCTGAAGTCTTATCCACCCACTGCATGCACGCATTTGAGCAAGCGTCCTTTGTCAGTTTTCCACACATCCCAGCTTTGTGGAAGGTTCACTTTGTCAACTTTGTTTCTCCAGTCCCATTCCTGTGATGACCCATCTCTTGTTTTCCATTCCATGAATAACCACCCTTCTCTTTAATGGTTGATTAGCTTAGCCCTTTTGGGTCACGTAAAGAATAGGCTGCCTCAAATAAAGTATCATCTTGATTATTATTTCTTACAATCACCCCTGACTATTTGAAGCTCTCATCTGGAATCGTCCATGATAACAAATGCCCCCCAGAATCCCCACTCAACAACTGCTTCAGGTCATTTGTGAGGTGAAGGGCAGTAACAGGATGCTTATGATACTTGAGGACTTTGTGAAGGATCAACCTGTACTCAGGTGCCTTATCACCAAGGCTTAATCCACACATTCCACTTGCAGTGGACTTGCTTTGGGTAACTTCATTCCTCGAGCAATGAAGCATTTGCCACACTTTAACAGCCCCACTCTGGTGACCTGTTGCATACCAGTTTGTATCCAACCAATCAGAAAATGAACTACTTGTCACACAGAGAATAGAATCAGATGGCAGTTGGGATGTATTAACCATCGCAAGACAATCTCCATTTACACTCCAAACAGCAAGTAAAATTCCAGCTGCAGTCATAATTTCCCCAGTCAAGTCATTCACGTAAATTGCCGAAACTGGAGCTGGGAACTCAGGTAGTTGCCTAACAAAAACCAAAGAGCTGAGATCCCATATAATAGCAGTGCAGTCATCTGATCCTGTCACAATCAGCATATATGGCTGGCTCACATGAAGACATGTGATTCTGGACGTGTGCGCACAAAGCGCCTTCTCCAATTGCAAGCGTCTTAAGACACGGGGCCCATACTCACTGATCCTCCAAACAGAAACTAAACCATCATCAGCCCCAGTGACCAGAACATGACCATCATGACTAACCCCAGCACACTGAATCTGGTTGCCATCGTGTAGAATTTCATGCGTAGAGAGGAGACGGTCTTGATCATAGCTCATAAACCTCAAGCTACGATCTGGAAAACCCCATGCCACATATTTGGTATATGTTCTTGGCTTAAGCATTGTATTTGATCGTGCTACAAGAATCTTGTCATTGTTTGCAACGATTTGAGCTATGGAAGACAAAGATTTACGTATCTGATGTGGAACAATATGGTCAGAGTGCTTCAGTGGATGAGGAGGAAGTTTTCTATCAATTTGTCTTTTTACATGGGGTTTCTGAAACAACTGCTTAGATGTCTGACCGAAATGATTAATTTGTGCTAGAATTGAGGCTTTCATAGCAGGATCCGTAACTGAGTCGATGTCCACACTACCCTCATATGTGTAGTGATAAAAAACATTAACAGCTTCCTTAGCAGCCTATCAATAATACGGGGAAATTTAGATTTTGAAGCGGCAAAAAGGGAGTAAAATATATAATGCCATGTAAGAGAACTGAGCAGCTCACTGAAGATGAAAGGAGCAAAGAATTGCATGGCAGTTTTCGGAAGCGTTGTAATCTAACAATAACAGCAACAATGATAATGAAACTACTTTATTTATTTATTTATTCATAGCAGATAGAATGAATATGTAAACAAATTTCATAGAGAAGGATATCTATGACAACATTTAGAAAGAAGAATAATTGTTTTTTGTTTTCTTTTCAATGAGAAACGTTCAGTTTAATAATTAAAAGTGAATTGAATAAATGCTCTCATACAAAGAGGTTATAGACCTATCCTCCCGACTGCCATATAAAGTGCACATTCCTATTCAAATTGCTTGCCAGTTTAGACATTTTAAAGGAGTCAAAAGATCACTGAAATATGAGGTAGGTAGTGCTAAATTCATGAAGAATATTTGAATACACAGACATGAGTGATACTGATCGTCAACCCACCTTGCCTCTCTGTTTATATCCAAAGATAAGGTCAATCCAATGATGCAAATGTTCTGAAACATAATCAGATTCTAGTGCCTCCCTATGCTTCCTGATGAACTCCCTAGCACTGCCTTTGGCCCAGGGAGGCAAGATAACATCACCAACCTAAAAAAAAAAAGAACAGAACAGAAGCATCCACTATATTTTAATTCAATATTTGAAAGAAAAAAAATTGTTTGCACGTGACAAGGAATTTCAGTCAGCAGTGACAAAACTAACACTGGACTATACAGGTTGCAGAATGCTACCTATGCCTGAAAGTTCATCTCTTAACTAGCTTTCCTATCCCAAAAGGTTACTCGGGTCCATTCGTTAGTAGAAAAGTTTCACTATTGGTTATGAGCCCCATTAATCAAATAGTATACATTCAACTTACCCGCAGAAATTTCATTAGTGTAACATCCAAATATAGTAACGAAAGAAACATTGGCAATCATGAAAATGTTAACGTGGTTATAAGTTTTAACCTTTTCTCCAGACTGTTTCTCTCCCAAATCAAGATTAAAACGATTTCCCAGGAATTCTGGCATGTAAAAAAATTCTGGAATCAATTCTTTCACATCTGATGTGTTTCCCCTTCCTGCTGAACTTAACCAAGTATCTCCAACACTATTAAAAAGACGATCAGCATGGTCAAATTGCCCCCCTTGTAGTTTCTGATTCTCTGAACTGAAAGGTGGTAAGCGTATAAGATAGAAAAGGACAATCCCAGCACTGGAATAGTGAGAACCATAGTGAAATTTTGGGACCTCCGGATCATCCCAGCTCTCATATCTGAAATACAAAAAGCAAAATGAATAGATATTTAAAACAATAATAAAATTTCCATCCAGTAGAATCTGCAAGACTAGGACCGTTTAGTGGCAATGATCAATGGAACAAACCAAAATAAAATAATTTCGAAGGAAAACTAAAACAGAGTTTCCGCTTAGGCAATAGAGAGGAGGGAAAAAGAATTTGACAATGGTAAATGAATTACTGTCTAACAGATACACTACCTTTTCCTAAACTCTTCTTCCCCTTCTGGTGTCTGACAACCCATTGGTTTGTCAAGTATGCGAAATGTTTTTGGATCTAACAAATCTAGATTTTCACTTTCATAATCAGCAAGAACCCAAGGAAACACTGGATATTGGGTAAGATCACTATATCCACGCCCAGCCAAGGTGTTTAAATGCATGAGATACTGAAAATTGCTAATTTCACCATTTTGCCACCTTTTAGAAAACGATTTAGCCATTATCTTAAATAGACGACTTCCCTCGTTGCTTTCTTGTTTGGTTGACCCTGAAATAGTTGTGTCCAACCTGATACAAGAAAAATAATTATGAAGTCAAAATCAGAGTATAAAAGTTTAAAAATCAATGGGATGGGGAAAAAGGAAGCATGCATAAAGAGCATATGTTATCAAGAAGATAGGTAATAAAGAATAATCAACCCGAAAGTTTTCTCAGAGGATAAAAAGTTGTTGGAAATAATAAATATCAAATATTGTGTTTCCTTGTTAGTTTAAGAGTTACAAATAGAATTTATTGTTTCCTTATTTATATATTCGGGATCATGTGAGCTCAGTGTTGCAACCTATCTATAAATATGGTTGTATTCTTATACTTTTATCAACTAAAGAAGAATAAGAATGACTTTGTTTAGCTTTATCGCTTTCATCTCTACCTTTACTCTAAAGCAAGAAATAATACAAAGCAAGTAGATTTCACTTTCAAGAATCAAAATTTTAAAAACAAAATCTCTCAAGATATAGACTACCCTGTGTCAACTAATTGTCAAATAAAGGTTTCACTTATCTTAATGGAATATGTTGGACATAATCAACTGATGTCATTCACCTAATATTCCTGAGGTTCCAACTACATACCTTTAATAGTTTAATTTGATGATCGACTTGTCCTAATCCATACTTCTGCCATACTAACATAATTTTTCTGCTAGTATCTCACAGAAATGAAGAATGAGATATCTATGCAATTAAATGAGATGTATATCTGTCATTTGAATCGAAAAAGCCTGAATAGTCTTGACAGTACAAATTAGATTCCAAAGTTCAATATCCACAGTTCAGAGTTATGTTTGACATAGTTGAAAAAGAAGCTTAAGATACATGAGAAGCTTACACATGAGAAACTCACTTTCACTTTGCTTAGTCAATGTGCCACTTGAATAGACATAAGAGACATGTAAAATGGAGACCAAACAAAAAGGAGACATGTTATGGCATGTCATCTTAGGAGAAAAAATAAAGAGAAATAAAAAGGGAAAGATCAAGCTTGTAACTAAAAAAGAAGAAATATGTCAACATAGGTCTCAGGGAACAACATTAAGTCTACATTCCTAACTTTAGTTGCTTAAAAATTCCATAGATAATTAGATATGTAGAGGTTTTCATCTCAGGATTATAAAATTCAACTAATAGACAATTGGTGTAATAAAACTACAGCTATATGCGTTGAAAAAGAAAATCCAAATAGCAGAATAAGCAATGATGCAAAACTATATAGCTATAAAAAATACAGGTACAAAAAGTAATGGAAAAAAGATAGCAATATTTATCCTTACATGCTATTCCTAGGAAGATTCATCGCAACAAGATTTTTGAAAACCTCTTCCCTTTCTTTTTTATGGAACACCAGGAGATCGTTATATCCATTCATACTAAATACCTCAACAGCAACAGGACGAAGCTGGTAATCACGCTTCAAGATCTCATGAACAGTATAAAGCTTCCACATGCGCCAAGGATGTGGAAGATTACCAACAGTGCCTACTTTCTCCTTTCCCCATGCGCCACCATTGTAGGCCCATGCTCTGCCCCCAACACATGACTTAGCTGTTGTGGCCCAGGATGAAGTTGACTTGGACTGGAAATCCATACTGCAATTAGTAACATCCTTTTTTACACCCAGTGCCTGATCGATAACAGAAAGTTCATCTTCACATTCCTTTTCACAAATGCAACCAGCATTGTCTATATAAAAATTTTCAATCACATACAGGCAAAGTTCGCCTATCAAAAATATGCCATCATGTTTGTCAAGGCTAACAACTCTTTCACAGTTGTAACGGTACCGTATCTTTTCCAAAGGCTCCATATATGGTCGAATTAGATATTCACCATTATCATGAAGTTCTTTGTCTGTTTTATCCTCTATAACTTTGACATCATCCATTCTGGCAGAAGTCGATTGCCTAGGAGATCCTGGATCAGATTGTCCCTGTATGCTCTCTTCTACAGAGACCAACGCTAAACTGGACTTGACACCAAACTCAAGAGCAGCGTGCATACTTGCATCATTTAGACTACTTGCTCTGTCTTCATTCCATCCACTTCTAACAGAAGACATATCTTTTACATCATCCGATTCTTTAAAAGCTGATTCATCATATAGATCATCATCAAGATCATTTGGTTTGGCTTTGTCTGTCAAAAGATGGAAAAATAATTCAGAACCAGTATCTGAGACATCTTGACCATTTTCAGTTCTTGCTTTACCAAGCTCTGTTTCCCAAAATTCAAATTGTCCATCAAGAATGTTTAGTATGGTATCTATTTTCAATTTAGAGCATTCAAGTTTTTTGCGCATCCTATACGGACCCTCAATTTGACAAAGCAGCCATTCAGGATCTTCAGTCACATAGGACTTACGCATTGGAAATATCCCCCGCTCATGTACAAGTTGTTGAAGATGGCTTTGCCACTCACTCTCAGCATGCAGAACCCATCCATACTTATCTTGACAAACAACTCTAAGCTCAGTAGACATAGCATCACGTACCAGTTCCAATGCATATCTTCGTTCATTTACCTGCTCCCAATGTTTTAAATCTAACCTTGAAGTATCCTTTGATTTTCTTCCCATTTCCCTCTTACGATGACCCTCCATACCTTTAATCCTCACTCTTGGAAATTTTGCAGATCCAGCAATGTATTGAACCCACATAATGGCAGCACATTGCTTAAGTACCTTATTTACAGTGTGCTCAGATCTCTGATGCCACTCAAAGAAAGCAGATAAACTCCCAGTCAATAATTTATCAAGACCGCCATGCAGTACATCCAGGTGTTGTGCCTGGTTTGGTTTAGTTACAAGTAAGTCTTCCAGAGCAACCCTGCGATGCACCAGAAGATACTTAACAATATCGACTGCCATATTCTGTACATTTTGTCGTTGATCATATAGAAGAGAAATCAAATTCACACAAAGACAGCAATTTAGATCAGTATCAATATTGTTGGGACAAAATATGATTTGCCTATGAGCAACCAATAGCTGTAACACTGTGCCAATATCAATTCCTGAATCATAGTTTGAAGGGTTAGATGATATCCTCTTGTTAGGTTCAGCAAGCAAACCTAATCGTGAAAGGAGATCATCTTCTCCAAATGCAATCAAGAATGAGGGAAGGAAACAATATAAAATCATACGGTTTGTATTTTTAAGAATTGAATGAATATAAGCATCAAGGTGCCTGCTTCCCCTTGCGATGGATAAAAGACCCTTTCCTGTGGGTGCAGCTTCTTCAATCCGGCCATCTTTGTTTGCCAATTGTAAGATAGATAACAAGAACTCCAATGTCCTCAATACACCAATGGGTTGAGGAAAAGCACCCATATATGCACGATCTACCATCATCCAGCATAATGCATCCAAGTTTGAAGACCAACAAGTCTTATCCAGCTTTTTTTCATTTTCCTCATCATCACGCAATAGACTCCTTTCAAGAAAGTTCATCAGTCTACCAAGGCACAAGCCCTGGAAAACTAACACTGAATCAGCATCAACGTATAAAGGAACACTTTCTAAGATGTTCTCTATAGTCTGTGAAGCTTTTATTTGCTCAGTGACAAAACTAGAAAGAACTTCTGCCAGAAAATCTAAAACAGCAGTAGCTCCAGCACAGCAAGGACCACCTCCATAGCCCAAATCATTGATATCAAGGAGCAGCTTTGGACTTATAGAGAAAAAGATGTTTGTAGCTGAAGGACCTTGCAAGCTGGACTTCAAGTCTGAAGATGGTTCAAACTCACTAGTAGACATAAAAGAATCCATGGATGTACTGGCAACTGAAGAAATTTTAGTGTCATTATTGCCCACACTTCCCAGCCAAGATGTCGATGCAATAACAGGAGATGATGTGGGTGTGAGAGGGAATCTAGAGTTAGACTTCTCCAATAAACTGGGAGAGTCCAGCATTATATCCAAGACGAAACTCTGAGAATCTGTTGGTAGCTGTACTGGTTCCATAGTGCCTTTCATACTCTGGAACTTTGATAGATTGAAGTTGAAGGTGGTTGATACCTGTTCAACATTGTCATTGTCCGAGCTGTGAATAATACCAGCCACTTGTTGATCCAAGTCATTCATTTCCAGCTCGGATGAAGTAGCTTTTGAATCTGCTTTATCCTCACTTACATTACAAGGAGGGGTAGCCTCTTCAGAACTTGGACTCTCCTGCTCTTGACCAAAGCTTTCAACACTATTAGATGTTTTCACAGAGTGATCCTGTTCAACAGGGACATTGGAGGATGCGTTCTTCAAACTGCCATTATCATCAGAAGAATTTGAAATCTTCTCTCCTGTATTTAGAGAAAGTTCCTTTGCCATCTTCACTGCATGAGCGGCCCTGTAAGAGAAAACAATCACTTTAACACAAAAAATATTACTTTTAGGAAATTTTGTTCAGAATTATGCAATACTTGGGGTGACAACTTGTTAGAAATTTTTGATTGGCGACAAACCTAACACAAGAAAAGTAAAGGTCAATGCAGCTTTCGAGAAATTCAGCCTGTCTGCAAACAGCAGAAAAGGCCGAACACATTTTTGCCAAATCAACCATAAATCTTAGAACTGATGTAGCAACAGCAGGGGCCGATGCCTCCCCAGCCATTAAGCGTGCAGCGTATGTCTTATGCATTAGGGCTTCACCCTGGAGCTCTCCAGTCATGTCCACATTTTCCTCCTCAAGCTCTGCCACAAGACTGGCACCAACCTGTGAGAGACTGCCAAGTTGGTGAGCAAGCATTGACTGCATACTCAACCTATCAAAAGTTGACTTTGCCATAGCAACAACAGAATCCAAAAGTTCCACAAATTTTAAATCCATGAAACTTCCATCACTTGGCATAAGGGCATGAAAATCTAGCATGCGAACTTCAGGCAATCTAGGATACACAGGCTTCCCATATATCAGGCAAAACAAAATATAATATATATCAGGAGAATCATAAAAACTGGGAAGGACTCGGGCCAAGCCTTGATAACCCCCACTGCCACGAAATTTTAGTGCAAATGAAGAAGATGAATTCAGGCAAACACCAAGAAGAGTCATGATCCATCTCATACTTGTAGGGTGCACAGCTTCATCAAGAAAATATGTTATCAACTTTGATGAAACATTTCTATGCCACTGTTCAAGCAATTCCTCTGATTGAATGGTTACTTGCAAATCAATGAGCATCTCCAACAGCATGTTCCTCACAATTACATGCTTCCCCATAGATTCACCTATGATTGGACTACGGGGAGCCAGTTCAGGTGGATCAAATGTCATAATCACAAACCTAACCACATTTTCCAGTTCAGAAGACAGAAAACCGTCTTCCAGAATGACCCCAAGTAGTACAACCAATTTTTCTAAAACAGGAACTTCAACATCACCACGTTGCAGAGTTACAAGTAAATGTTGAACGAGGTTGATTCGACGGAGAATGGTAAGGTTATGGTTTCTGTACCAGTGCATGGACACAAGACGCTCAAGAAAGCCTAGAAGTGCAATCTGGATACTGACAGGAGATGTAACCCACAATGTCCAGTCCAACAAGACATGTTCAACCATATCTGCATTTGACAACACAATGCAATTTGAAGTTTCAACAGGCATATCAGCATTTTCTAACTCTGAAACTTGACTAAATAAATCTTTTTGTGCAGAAAAATCATCCATATCTCCATGAGATCCACTTGATGAAATTTCATCACGAAGCTTCATATTAAGATCTTTGAAGCCAGTATCCTGCATGGTAAAAGCAGCTGATAAACTAGCTTGATTACATCCCAACATTTTTGGCTCAGAAAATGAAGCCTCACATGCAGCAATCTGGAAAAATATCTCAAGAGATTGCAGGTCAAACAATGACATTCTACGATGAAGAAAGAGAGCCAACAAATGATATCCTCGATATGTTTGCATGTCTCTCACATTCTGGGGATTCTGGTGAAGAGCACAGGCAAGCAAAGTAAGGGCCATATGCAACATATCCCTAGTCTCTGCAGACTCCACTAGCACAAGGACAACAGCCATCCCACCAACAGGACGGATAGTATCACCAATCACACATTGCCTACAGATATAAATGTCTCCATGAAGACGTCCAAAACGTGGAATACCTGCAAAGAACCAAGATATTAATGTCCTTGTTAGAATTTAAAAAAAAAATTACAATATCCAACCACCGGTATTTTATCAAGTTAAATGAACAATTTTTGCATGGTTATGAATATAGTTACACACCTCCAATAGGAGAAGCAGCAGCAGACATTGGATCAACTAGATTGAGCATGGATAAAGTCCCATATGCACGAACAGATTCTGTACATGTCCCATCAAATGCAAATATAAGTTTTTTTCCACAGAGCTGTAAAGAGAGATTTCCAAGTCTTTCCATGTCCCAGACAATCCCACTTCCATCTGCCTTGGAGTCTCCTTGCTTGCTAGTAGTGTAGGGTCTCTGCGAGTTCAATGCCAATGCAGAATCAACATCTAATGAATCTAAAATGGCCATGCTACCACCACCACATGCCTGATTAGGTACAAAGCGCAGAAGGTCAGTATCTTGGAAGAGTCCTCTATATCCTCTGCCAAGAATGTACATGAAGCAAATACAACCCGATGTCAGAACCTCTTCAAAGAGATAGCATGAGCGGAGTTTCCAGGTCATGTCACTAACACTTGCAAAAGTAATAGAAGTGCCAATGGTAACTTGCAAAGGTTTTCCAACTGGAGATGGAGAGTATCCAAGCTTTCTTGTGTGCTTCAGCTTTCCATTAAGGTAAACATAAGCAACACTTGCCTGGAAAAGTCCAGCAAGAGCATTAGGTTTGCTATGAACAACCGCAAGGTGATGCCACCTGCCTTCCTCAAGTTCAAGTCCAGAAAAAGATAAGGAACTAGAGCTGCTGGTTGCAAGTGTTAAAACCCCATCATCCTGGAGATAAAGTTCTGCATACAATGTTTTTTCATTACTAGCTGCACTAACAGAAAATATCCGGAAAACATGGCACTCATGCTTTTCCTCATCACTGCTGCTCCACCTCTTTGAAGAATCAGATTTGAAGGATTCTGATTCCTTTGCTTGCGGCTTAAAAAAATTCTTAAATTGAAACCAACAAACAAATGAATAACCAGCAACTGGAGGCCATGATCTTTCTCCCAGAGAAACCTGAATAGAAGCATTCCCAGTTTTTCTCATATCCATCTCTATAAAAGGTGCCAGTGAAACATTTTCCAAGGCCATATCTTGCGTAAGAATTAACTTCTCCATCATGTCAAAAAGTACATGGCCTGAATTCATTAACCTTATTTGTAACACAAATCCAATAAGTATTCGGAGTTCCGACAAGGATAACCTGTAAGCACATAAATAAAACATGTTATTCTAAGTCAAACAAATAGTGAAATTGAAAATAGAAAATGTTACAATTTCCACCTATATGCTCCAAGAACTTCCACAATCTTCAGCGTGTAAGAAAGTAAGGAGCATGAGCCCATTAAGAAGGGTTGGATAGTCTCCAACAGAAGCTCCACACAACCTAGTACAAAAGGAAAAGGAATGCGTGAGAATATAATAATTTAATTCTAGATAAGAAATCAGCATGAATTATTAGAACCATACCAACAGAAGTAAGGTTTTCACGGTTAAAGGAGCCCGCACGAGCAAGTTTGTCAATAAGGTCCAACACTTCTAACTGCATCCTTGGGGTGAAGAGCAACAATGAGCGTATTAGAACTCTAATAGCACCAGGATTATAAACTCTTTCCTTATCAGGATGAAATGACCCAGACATGGTCATTAAGACATATCTTTGTGATTCCTTTTCTATCTTATCAGATGATATGGCACTCTCTGATGACAGGAAGGGTGGAATCACAATTTCAAGAGCCAGTTCAAACAATAACTGTATGACTTTCTTTTCACACTCTACACACAATAAGCCAGACTCCAAAAGGAGATCATAAAAGGTTTGGGAAGATATAATTGAATGCAATTTTGTCCTATTAATTATATTATCATGCACTGCTGCAGTCACAACACGCAATAAATTCGTTAACACCTTGATGTACACGTCCAAAAAAGATTGTTCTACATGTCCATTACTTTGGAAGCTATGCAGTGTGGTAAGCAAAAGAGAGAACCCAGTGGATTCGCCAAAAACTCTGCGGGAAGAGTTATTGACACCAAAAATGCGCCATAGAGCTCCCATAATATCACATTTTGCATCATACTGAAGCCTGTATTGGGAACCAGAAACATTGGTGACCATTCCACTTTTCAGAGTTTCAACAATAGCACCTAATTCTTCATAATGTGCCTGGTAAAAATCAACAATACAAAAAACATTTGGAATAATGAGTACAAATCGAATTTTCATAATAAATTTGCTGGACCTCTCAAAAAAAAATCAAAATGTTGAAGATTTGGGATCAACACACTGATTTTATAATCAAAACAACAGAAAGATAAAAAATATATATATATTTATAGGAAATTAAGATTCAACATAAAAATGTAAATGGACCTGTGTAACATCTTCCATAATCAAACATGACAACACTCTGAGAACCCCAGCACGATGCATATCAGACACGAGAAAAGGGAGAACAATAGTAACACCATTTGCCAGACGGAAAGAAGACTGACTGGTTTCAGTTTTCTTCAATAAAGAGACCAAACAATCCCAAGCAACTCTACTTGTACTCTCAACTTCAAATATAGGAAACTTCTCTGATCCAGATTCCATCATCTTTGGCGATGAGATAATGACATCCTTAGAGTCCGTATTTTTTTTAAAGCTTGAACTGGTTTTTCTCTCCAACAGAGTAGCATCAACACTGTGCTGGTCCGAACCTAAAAGAAACTTGTGTTGCTTAAGATCATCTAACAAAACCTCCAGGACACCAACTTCCCACAAGACTTTCTTATACTGCGGGTCAAATGATAAGAGTTTAACAAAGAATGAAAGTATGGTGTGTTTTAACTCTGATGTTATTGGTTGCTGCAACAAGCAGCAAAGTGAAAGTAATTCTTGCTCTGGAATACAATTCAGCACAGTCACAACATATTCAAGAATTTTCAGAATTATTTCTTGCAAAGACGTAGGAAATCCTGCCATATTTAAAATGAAAAGTGGAATGGTACGCAATTGCTGGCACATTTTGTAGTTTTCAAGATGACATGAAAATATTTTGAACATCCTATTCAGAACTTCTGCTTGCAATGCCCTGCTATCTACTTTCAGAAATATATCTTGCAGCATCTGAACTGCTTCAAGATCTTTGACTTTACCATTGCCTTTCTCCCAATCTTCTTCAGCAAAATTTTCAGAATATGATGTACGGTTTCTACTATGGTTGCTAGTCTTTGCATGAGAAGATTTTGAGCCTTTTCCTCCAGAAGAACCTGAAGATCCAGTTGGGCCAGCTTGAGCTAGATTAACAAGAACATCAAGTAACCTAGACAACGTGGGTGAGAGTTGGTAGGTCAAGGAGTCCTCTCTTTCCACTAAGTCATATGAATTTTTGTTATCCAATGCTTCAGAGCCATCTAAGTTTTGGTCTGAAGATCCAGAATACTGAAATCCCTGACCTTTTGGCAACTTGGAAAGCATTAACGCAAACTGAACAAGGAACTGATAACCATGAGCATTATGTATATCCTCCCTGAGCCTAATACCACCAGCTTCTACAGGCCAAATTTATGTAATCAGCACTAACACAAAAGATAACAACAATGAACCAACAAAAAAATAACAGGGGGAAAGGAATGAGCGCGGAAAGAAAGCCTGACAGGTAATTTGCTCTAAAGTCTAAAATAAATTACAATCCTCTTACTTTAAGACCATTAGTCAAGAAAGGCAATGTCATGAGCCAATTACCAGGTCTATATGAAAGTTCCACGCATTCAAGTAACAAATCTACAATGCCCATAGTGTAGGCTGGATCACCACAATATGGATTGAAATCTTTAACAGCCATTAGCAGAACTTTGATCTGAACAGTAGAAAGAAATGGTGGCAAGAAACATTCAAACAGATATCAAGAAACAATGTACAAAGCCAAAATAACAAAAAATACAGGAACCAGGAAAAAAGACAAAAATAATAATTCAAAATAACTTTGTATACCAATGTTTAAAATACCCAATTCCCAGAAGTACAACCAGACAAAAAAGCTGCAAACAACAGCTAAACACATCTTCCAAATAAGTAAAAAGGGCTGAGAATTGCATCTCAAAAACAGTCAACAGCATGCGCTAGTTAATTCCCTTGCAGACCTTGTGCTTTTTGAAGCTTGAAAAATCATTCAACTGGTTTAATTGGTGATTAAACTGTGATTAGAAGGAATATGTACCAGAACTCCAAAGAAGTTGTCTAGAATACTAGTTCAGTAGAAGATAGTCAATTGAAATCCTAATTAAAAGAATTAAAAATAACAAAACTAAAAAGCTCAATGAAAAATAAAATGAAAATTTCCAATCACCTATTTTAAAACAAGGTTCCTGGAATTAACATAACATGAGTTTTTTTTTTTTTCATTTCTTGATTTTTTTTAATTTTTTTATGGGGCTGGGATTCCAGAAATTGGCCTGATCATTGTACCTAAAGGAATGAAAAATACTCTGACAAACACAGCATAAAGTAGAGATGGATTTTTAATGTTGCAAAATTTCAATACATGCATATTCACATTAAACATACCAAATGATGTTTGTGAATATATTTTGCTGTGTTTCCATTGTCATTGACCAAGAGGAGACCAAGTATCTGGAACAATAAACAATCAATAGAAACAACAAAAGTCAATAAGTCAGTAATGACTTTTACTCAAGGGAAATGACTCACCCAGACAGGAAACCACAAATACAGAGTGAAAATGTACAATCAATCTACCTGCATTGCATGCCTGTGAAGCTGTATGCTGTGCAAAGGAATAAGGCCTTCTTTATAACGAGAAAAGATGGTCAAAGACCTATTAGCGACCATGTGAAAGAGCAACTGAAGTGAATCATCTTCTATCAAGCATTGTGCTGCAGTAGGATGGCTTGCTAGTGCTTTCATGATGTGCACAATACTTCCCTCTATCTGTGATATCAAGATAAGCACAAATAAGTACTGGAACTGGCTTCACATGACTAACAAAGCAATGCATGCCAGGTTAGATTTTTTTAACTGAAACAACTCCAAGTTGGACTAGTAGGATAAACACACATGTTAACGCAATCTGAAAGTAAATGGAGTGAATAGTAACCAAAGTTTAATTTAGATGACAATATTTGAACAGCATGAAGAAAAAGAAAACAATGCAGGTGCAAAACGGAGGTTAAGCAAGCAAAAAGAGAATTAAAGGAAAAGATTGGGTGAGCATACAGATACAAATCAACAAGGGAATAGAAAGAATGGATTTCCTTCTAAGAATTTCCACTTATAGTACACCTTCAAGTAACAAGAACTAGGTCGCATCAAAATTAGCTTTTTCTTAGGTGAGACAATCTATACAAGAAAGGAGTTCCAACAAGTTGAAAAAATGAGGTTTGAATGGGCAAGTGTTTTGAATAAAGTTGAAACTTCATATATTGACTAAATTCTAGCTAACACAATGCATAGCAACCAAACAACTTCTTAATAAAAAGAACATGTTAGGCACTGCTACATCCAAGGGTATGTACCATCAAGAGAAACTACCTCAAGTCGGTGGACTTGGCTAACACCATTATTATGATCTTTCTTATGCAAAAATGTTTCTTCCTCGTCAGTAGCCTTGTGACTTTGTATGGCTTTGTCAGGATCCAAAAGGGCATTGAATACATGAATAAGGCAGCATAAAATACCCGAATCAAGGAGAGATTGCTTATCAGTAGCCTGCAAAGAACCAAGAACAAATTTTGCTTATGACAATTAAAGATTGGCTGCATTGGGCACATATGGAGAGAGCTCAGTTAGATAGCATCTCTGTTTCCAACATTGTCACCTATGTATGGTAAAATACTTGTTCATGATGTACAAAACTCATGTTTGTATAAGGCAGATTTTGTAATAGCTACAAAATTTACCCAATGATCAAAAATTAAAAAACAAAAAATTAATAGAAAAAGGAATTCCATCTAACTCAAGCAATACCTTAATTTTTATCAGAAAAATGCATACATGTCAGTTCAACAAACTTTACGAAACAATGCAAAGTACCAGCACTATAAAAGAATATGATAAAAAATAAAATGGAGAAAACACGTGTGAAAACAATGTTTTTTCCATTCTGGTGGAGATTAAGGAAATTTACCCCAGACACTAAGACTTCTACAGCTGATAACAAATTTGATCCCGGATTGATTCCATCCTACACAATGCAGAGATGCAAATTCAGACAATAAATCATCAAAAAGGACAAAAGGATCAACAAATTGAACTGGCAAACCTTGGAAACTTCTGAAAAGAAATTCAAAATTTTTTCTACACCCAGAGATCTGGTTTTGCCACTGATTTTTAACTTCTCAATATCTGTAACAAATGCTCTTCCAACCACAAATGAGAATATGTGTGTTTCAACTAACCTGTTATTTCATAAAAACTGCCAAATGTAGGTCAACAAGCTCCAAATAAGAGAAATTGGAGTGTAATTTTCATATATATGTGAGCGCTAACGAAAATACATAAATAGGTGTGCTTTTGTGTGTGTTTACAACTATAAATGATGCCTATCATGTAGGAAAGTGGCTATTTAATGGTACAAGAACAGTTTGCATAACATTTTAACTAATACAACAAACAACCCAAAAAAAGGACAACTGAACTTTTGATGTAATAAAAAAATAAAGTTCTAAAGAAGATATTAATATCTCATAATTTAACCCTAAGCACGACATCTAACATGCTTCAAAAGGAATTGCTGAGCAGAACAGAGGAAAAAAATCAAGAATTTGTAAGCAATTAAAAAGTTGAGACTTCAAATGATTTATAAAAACTCTTGGACAAAGATTTTAAGATTGTCAAAGCCAAGATAGAAAATGCAATTGGAATACCACAGCTTCACAAAAAAGAAGAAGAAGAAGATTCTCAGTGTTGCTCAGTGCGGTAGAAGCAAAAGGTAAGATCATTTTGCAGCAAAAGATAGATTGAGTTACAATACAAACTAATCACTTTATCAACAAAACGGGTGACTCCTTTAAACTTACTTCACCATCCACCGTCAAAAAATTCTAATATTGTGGCTTCATGCTAAACCAGGACTATTTTAATATTTGCATCTACTACTTACAACAAAGAAATGCAGAATGGGGAGGGAAAAAATAGGATATCCATACTAATTGGTTTCTAAATAACCCAATGACTAACCTAATCAGAAGCCTTTCTTTTTCTGTTTTTTACTTTTGCCACAGATGTTAATCGTTAATTCAATATATATTAATGTAGCAAATCAGAGATTATAGAACGGTTTCTTACGTGGTAACTAATTGATCTACATTAGCTTGCTGCTTCACTAATCTACAAAAAGTGTCTACAGTGAAATTCAAGGCCGCTTCTTTTTCCTGCATGCACAATGATCATGTCATTAGAAGACTGGGTTCTTTTTCTCCTTTTTTTTCAATGAATTGTCCATCCAAGCATAAGTTAAATGAGTTGGGGGGAGAAGCAGAGAAGAGCTAATGTAAAGGAATAACCTTTTCTGAGCTGGATGACCTGAACACTTCCCAAAACCTCTTGAAGTCCGATTCCAACTCATGTTTGTCCCTGTTCGCAAGAGGAATAGCATAAGTACTTATTCAGTTATTCCTACAAAAATTATCAGCCTTAGGAGAAAAATTAATGAAAAAGATTGTGAATCAAATGGTTAAAACTAAATCTGTCCTCTCAGTAAATTTTGTTTTTCAAAACCTTATTACCAAAAAAAATAAATAAATAAATTATGGGCTTACAAAGCTTGAACTGTAACACAAGCATCCAACATTGAATGTGCTACTCAGAGTAAGTGCATTCATCAAATCAATCCTACTTATTTATTAGGAATACAAGACATGATGATCTCTTGACTATTGTTATCCATAAAAAAATAAAAAAGAGATATATCCTGACTATCTATTCACATTTTGTCATACTGTCAAATGTTCATACAATTCTCTAGGCAATTTTCTTTTTAGACCCTCATACACTTCATTTTTGATCCCCTAATCAATTTATTCTCAAAATTGAACATATGTTAAAAAAAGTAGTAAGGGGTCAAAAATGAAAGCACCTCTTGAAAAGAGGTCTTCTCATGCAAATTTCTCAATTCTATATGAAATATTTTCATAAACCAAGAACTTATATAGTGTATCAAATAGGTACTCAAGTTTTATTGCCATAACAGTCATCAGTCTGATCAGATTTCTTTATATGCACATTTTTCACTTTATCATTGTCCTTCTATCCAAAAATAAATAGTTTTACAACCATCTCTCTTTTGTCATGACAATCAAAGATCCTTTTAGATGGCTGATTAACTAACTTAATAACTAGTGGTTTTATATTTTAGGAAAAATGATTGGGAATGCAATAAAGAACGATGTGTACAAGAGAGAGAACTCTAAAAACTCATCTCAGAATGTTGGAAATTGCTCAGCCTTTTTTAATAGCAGAGGACTTGTTCAATTATTCCCCAGATGGAAAATACTATGAACATATACTTAATTGGAAGATGAGTCGGTGAATGTATTAATCAACTACTAGCTGTTCTAGCCACAAGGGAAGATGTGGATCTAACTTGCAAGGTGGTAGACGAGGTGATATCAAATCAGAAGTTAATAGGACTGTTAATATAGGGTACTTTTCACCATAATGCCAAGTTATAGCAAAATTACTTTTTAACCAACTGACACCGCATAACTATAAGATTACAGTGTCAGAACATCATCATAAATGTGATTGATAGCTCAAAAAGTTAGTGAGAGATATATAAATAACAACAAAGCTTGCAACCGCATCAGTAAGCACAGGATGAGAACTCCATTGTAACAAGTGTAGCAAGTTTAGCAACGCCTATCTGGTACTAAAAATATCAAGCAGGGCACAAATTAAACACCATAACTGTACTAATAGAAAGAAAAATCTGATAACTTAAGCTCGAACAAGCATTAGATTTCCACGCTTTAGTAATTTTTTTTTTTACTTGCGCTAAAAGATTTTCATACATAAGTCTGTTAGACGCAAGTGTTCAACGAAACTGCAGACAACAAAAATAAAAAGAATAAAAAAAAGGTTACGAAAAACTGTAGCATATGACATAAAAGACAGTCGATTAATTCTAGTCATTGTCAACTTAAATAACAAACGAAATTCTACTTTTATGTCCAAAACCCATAAACCCCAGATTTGCTACAAACTGATAAATGGAATGGTCAACAATACAACAAATTGGATAACTTGGTGGCAACCATACCGTGCAGGAGAATAGGAAACGAGACGAGCTGAAGGAGCATAGTTATCTCGAGCAGACGAAGAGGGAACCGCCGAAGAAGAAAAAGAAGAAGACGCAGAAGTAGTAGCAGAAGAAGGCGATGGAGAAGGAGATTGAGTAAAACCGACCTTGTCTTTAATGTCCTTAAGCAATGTTGTCCATTTCATCGTTTTCTCTCTTGATCCCTGAACCATACACCTCTCATCCGACGATACAATTGCTCACCACCAGATCCAAGCCTTCTAGATTACTCGAGAAAAATCTCATCCGGGATTTTCAGCTCCCCAAAAAATCTCCAACAAACAATTAGAATCAACAAGAACACCAATTTCCCTTAAAATCACCAAGAAATTGAATCAATGCAGAGAAATGTGACCTGATAGACCGATCCAACAATCAAATTCCTACTTCGTTCTTTATTTATTTTATCAATGAGTTCGTGATCTGTGTTCGCTGCTCTTCAACTTATTTCTTCAGATGTAAACAGATTTTCGAAATTCTGAGCATTTTAGCTAACGAAATGGCAACTCCAACTAGGACTTTTTGTTGAGAAACAGAGGCGAAGGACGAAGAGTACGAAATACAAAAATGGGAAAGCTAAAGCTCTATCTATCCAATATCTCTGTCTGTTTTTCTCTCTCTTCTTTGTCTATGTGCCTGTTTTCGGACGGCCTCTTCGCGCCTTGTTCTTCGCTCTATATCTGGAAAAGTAAGAAATCAAGTAATCAACGTCTTAAAATTTTAAAATATTAGATTTTCTCCTTCTTCAGTTAACATGACCCAATCACGGAGTAATCAACATTTTTTTTTTTTTTTGGTGCTCTCCCACCGAATTTTTTTAATTCCAATATCTCTGACTATTCGTATCTCTAATACATAATAAATATAAAAATATAAATATTTATTATATAAAATATATATTTATTATACACACAATTACCAACTATTAATGATATATTAAAAATTAAATACGTGAATTAATTCTATATATTTTTGATGAGATGCCCTAGATATCATTACATTAAAAAATTTATATCAATTAATATCTTAAGTTATAAAAATTATCATTTACTTTCTTATATGCTTTACAACATATTAAAAAATAATAAATTTTATTATTCACTTAATACTTTAATAATTTAATGATAAAAAATTTATTATTTATTTAATATTTTGATAATTTTCATGATAAAATTTTATTAAAAAAAATCATATTTACTCATTTCTTATTTATCAATAAAATGAGTAAATAATATTATCTTATTCAAGATATTAATAAAAAATAGTTTTACCCTTATTTGACATTTTGTTATAAAAATAAAGTATAATTTTTTTTAAATAATTAAATGATCCATTTAGTTTAATATAAAGAACATATGTAATATTTTTCTCTATTTTTTATAAAACAATAAAAATATTACTTCAATCACAAAAATAACACTCTTATTCATTTATATATTTTGATTATTAAAAAAAACTGATACATTATGTTAAATGTTATCTAATTAAAACAAAAATGCATATTACACATGATAAATCTATATTATGTTTTTTAACTTTTGGTTAATTAATTAATTTATTATACATGATAAATCTAATTACTAATATCGATTCACAAGATATAAATATGATATAGTACTTAATTACTAATATATCTCTTTTTCAAATCATAATCTGTCTATTGTTTTTACGTTATTTATTTTTTTTTTTAATTTTGTTTGTGATTGAGTTTGCTAATATAAATATAACAAAATAATCAAGATATAACTTATTTAAAACTCATATGAATTTTGAGATAATAATTTTTTGTTTTATTTTAAAAGAAAAAATGTTTCTTATAAAAATTACAATACGATATGAAAATAAAATAGTTTCTCTAATTTTAAGTTTTTAACTTGGATTTAAGTTGTTATGTATTATAATTTTTTTTATTTCGAGTTAACAGGTTGGTTCAAATTCATCTCGATTTTTGTAAATTATTTAAACTTGTTTAAATTTGATTCGTATTTGATTCAAATTTAATTTGATTCGTATTTGATTCAAGTTCGATTTGATCAGTAAAATTATCACACAAATTACTAACCCTATAATCAACTTTTTTTTTTATTACAAAATTGTTTATTATAGCTTCATTATTTAAATAATTTGAGTGAATATTGTAAACTTCAATCTCTCAAGTCATGTTCCATATATGGATTAAAAAATAAAAAATTGTTTAAATATAATTAAGAATTAATGCTCGCCTAAATTGAATTTCGTATCGGTATCATATTTAAGATTAAGATAAATATAAGGTATTCTGTCCACCAACCTAAAACTAGCTACATTTATTTGAATAGACCTTGTTAGTAGACCATTCAAAACAATAAAAGTACTAAGAATGGACTAACTGCAGATAAACCGAAACTGGTATTAAAGATAATTTCTGCCATACAAAATCAATTGTGTGGGATGTACTACTTGGTCATAAAAATATATACCAATGTCTAAGATATTAATAAATAAAAAAACACAATCCAATAGCAAACAATAAAAATCAAAGACAAACAAAACTGTCTGAAGAAACAAAAAATGAAGGACAAACAAAATTGATATATATTACAGAAAGAGAAATGGGTTAGGTGAATTGGAAGTGATCACCCGAAATAACAATGTCATGTTTAAACGGTTAATGAATGTAATGGTCAATCTACAAGTTCTTGAGTGAATCCATATTGGATTAGGTAAGAATAAGTCTACTTTTGTGAATTTGAAGTTGTCCATTTCGTATGGAAGAAACCAGAAGTCGTCCAATTCAAAATGATTATGGATATCGTCATCTGAGTTCTGAGAATCTCAACCATATGAAAGTCCATTCAAGGATTTTTTTTTTATTTTTCAAGTCTAGTTCTTTTATTGATTATTATTATTATATGGTCCTATCGTTGTTTCTTGGCAAGATCAGTCACGATGCTAATTTTTATTAGGAAAATAGGGTAATTGGCACCGTATTACTAATTTTAATCGTAACTGGTCATGCACCAACTTGTCTTTTTTAATAAAATAGCTATTAGATGGGGTTTTTATCAGATTTACTTTCTACGTTATATTCTTTTCAACTGTTCATTCATCCCATATTTCTTTTCTTTTTAAACTTGATAAATCCTATGACTTAATGTTGTATTTGGTTGAAGATAATTGAATTTCTTTTAAAAATCGATTTCATTCCTGACTCATTTTTCAAACCAATCAAACATATAAATAGAAGTAATCAATTCTTTTAGAAATCATGATTTCATTCTCATCTCAATTTTTTTTTCAATTTTATCCCACTTTAAATATAACCATAAATTCAAATCTCAAAACCCTAAACCTTAAATCCCAAAACCCTAAACCTAAAACTCAAATCCCAAAACACTAAACCCTAAATCCAAAACCCTAGAACCTAAATCCCAAAACTCTAAATCCTAAAACTCTAAAACCCAAAATCCCAAATCCCAAATCCTAAAACCCTAAATCTCAAATCCTAAAACCCTAAACTTTATTTAGAAAAATAATAATTTTAACTCTAAACCTTAACTCATAAATATAACCCTAAATCCAAATCACAAACCTCAAAACCTTAAACCTTATTTAAAAAAATAATATATTTTCTTTTTAAGTAATAATTATTTAGATAAATAATGATTTCAATAATGCATTTTGTGTGACGAAAAAACAATAATTAAATGATATATTATTTAAATTTTAGTGAATATAGGCATATTAAGATAATTTAACCAAATACTACAATATTGATTACTTCTTTGATTCCAATGGTTAAACCAAACAACATTTTTTTAATTGAAAGCTGGGCAACCCAATGTTTCCCTCAAAATGCGTTTATCAAGAAAGGGTACCACCCAGACTTATAACCAACACATTGCTGGCTTCCCTGGGCGATGTGGGACTCCAACACTCCCCCTCACATCGGACGAGGACACCGTAAAGACCGATACCCAGCCGGCACAGCAACTAGACACCGGGAAACTCAGGGGAGCGGGCACATTGGGACACCCAGGGACTTGCTCTGATACCAAATTGAAAGCTGGGCAGTCCAATGTTTCCCTCAAAACGCGCTTATCAGGAAAGGGTACCACCCAGACTTATAACCAGCACATTGTTGGCTTCCCTAGGCGATGTGGGACTCCAACATTTTTTTCATTACATTTCATTCTCATTTCGATTCTGATTCCATTATGTGAACCAAATGTCACATAAACCCCACATTAGTGATCTATATGACTCTTACTAATCGGCAATGATTCATGTCAATAGCATTGCATTTCTCTTTTAACCACAATGTTGACAATAAGTTTTGAAAATATTTCTTCCTCAATCACCATTCGGTGATTTGAACCTAGTTGTTTCCTAGAGCACAATTCCTTTTTCAGTATATATATATATATATATGTGTGTGAAAGATGTTAATTTTATTGAATAAGATAATGTATAAATTTAATAGTAAAAATGAATAATTTTGATATCATTTAAATGTATATAATAAGATTTATGAATTTTTTTAATTTAACTATTTTAGAATAATATGGAAAAAAAAGTCATGATTGATGTTCTAAAAAATTATGAATTTCAATGTTTTTAAATATTATACCACAAGTGTTATATGTCAAATATGTATTTTTATCCGATTAAAATAAAAACTAAAAATTACATAAATTAAGTTATAACAAGATTAAATAACATAGCTTAACGGATAAAAAAAATAAAAAAAATTAAGCAATATAAATTATAATAAATATGTAAAAAAAATTTAAGTATGAAAAAGGAAAATAAATGAGATTAATATTACATTATATAAATCTCATTGGATATTTATATAATTATATGTGGTGTAACACAAAATAGTTAAATTATATGTGAGATAAAATGCATTATTTTTTAAGAAAATTAACTTAATAAAATTTAATAAAACTTATAACCATAAAAATAGCACATTTTATATCTAATTTATATATTTTTATTATTAAAAAAGTATTATGCATCACTTCATATTGAACATCAACCAATTAAACGTTGTTCAAATTGAACTATAATTATTTAAAATCTTTTAATGTTAGATTTTATTTAATTAAACCTATTCAATATTATTGATTTGTTAGTTTTGTTATTATATATAAGTTTTAAGTATTATTTGATATAATTTTCTTAAAAATTATGAGAATGTGTTAAATATTTATTATTATATTAAAATAGTAAAAATTGTATAACAGGGGAGTAAAAATGGAAAATGTACTGAGGAAAAGAGAAAAGAATAAATAATATTTAAATAATAAATTTAAAAATAGATATTATTATGTATATTTGTAAAATAAAAAGATATATTTATAAAAAAATTATCAAAAAAATTAAGAGAGTACGTTCCCCTCTTCTGATTTTTTCGGTTGTTTTTCCTTATAGTTTGGTATGTAACTGATTTTTTCGAGTAATGCTAGGTGTTTATGTACGAGTAAACTTTTATTGGATGCATGCTGAACTAAATAACTATTTTCTTTTTTATGTGAGCACAAATAAGTGTTACCGGAACAAAATTTTGACAATGGGATATATAATTAATTAAATTAGGATGAGTTATATTTTTTTTGGTTCTAATTAATAAAATTATTTAGGTATTAGTTCAATCTCTTATCACGATGAGAATTATGTGATATCATTCTAGATTTATTTAAATTCTTAAGTTAAATTGGTATGAATTTTTAGACTATTTTTTACTACGGGTAAATTTAATGAAATATAAATATCTGGATGATGCGAAACGAATGATGCCACTAAATTATTAGTCCTTAGTGTTGAAACATGATTAGAATCTTACGAGATAATGTGTTTTCTTTAAAAAAAGAATTGTTTGAAAAATATGAGTAACATATGAAATATATAATTAAGAGAAATATTTTTTTTAATAGATTAATTTTTGGTTTGGTAAACACCCACACAAGTTCGGTTTCACAAAGTAAATTGGATTTGCCTTCCGTAAACCAAGTACCAATCACATGGTAGAAATTCTCTTATATGAATGTTTTCCCTTGAATCCATGAAGCATCGGTATAAAATATTATAGCTCAAAAGTAAGGTTTTTCACGTTACTTTCTTTTACTGGTACGAGATAATTTGATAAGGATCAAGAAAACAAAAGGAGTAAATCAAACATTATTACTACCTAGAACTATGCTAACCCTTGAGCAAAATTTGAAAAAAAAATTCTTTTTTTTATTATCAAAATTGTAGTAAAGTTTACCACAACCATAACATAATAGCGATGAAATTTACCTAAAAATGATTTTGATAAAAAAAAATTATGATAAGACATTAATTTAATGTGAAAAGACATCGATCTAACGTGAAAATACTTATTACTAACATCTAGTATTATGATTAAGATTTATCAAAAATATCTAATATCGTGAGTAAGACTTAGTATGACAAGACATTGACTTAACACAACAATATTATACCTTAACTTGAAGTAATTTTGAAAAAAAAAATCTTAATAAAACATTGATATAGTGTATAAAAGCATTAAAAATACGTGTCGTAATAAATCTTACCACGATAATTTAATATCTTATCATAATAGTAATAAGTCTTATATCTCAATAATTTTCTTAAAAAAATAAATCTAACCTAATTATCTAAATGCTTAATTTACTAATTTGATAAATCACTCCATAAATACTCATACATATTTGTCTTTTCTCACACTCATCACATATTTTACAGCCTCCTCATACATTATTTAAAAAATGCTTATTAGTTTCTTGATATTTATTGAATACAATTTCTTTCATATTTGATGGATAGATTTGTCATTGCGTGCAAATATATTTGAGGGAATCCCTTCCTTTCTAGGCCATGTGTGTGACCTAAACATTGAAGCCCACCAGCAAAGCAATCTATAAGACAACAAGTCTTATGCGTGCTATCAAAACCTTCCAATACTCTGAGGTTTTGAAGGATGTATCTAGAATTAGCTAGAAATAGGACCCATGATGCACTCATCCACATGTAGAAGATCTCTTTTATGGGTTAAGTAGGGTTTACTCTTTGTATAATGAAATCTTATTTATATCCTACATATATATATATATATATATTGTGGAGCAATTGGACTATGCTACAAGGACAAGCTTATAATTCTTCCTTCTAATTTTATGAATATTTGAAACTACAGTTAAATGTTTGAAAAAGTAAAATATATATATATATATATAACGGTAAAATTTTATATTTATTTTAAAAATAATACTTAAATTTTATATTTATTTTTTGTAATAATTTAATCGAATGAATGCACAATAATAAATAACTATTTTTTATATTTTTTATTTATTTTCTATTTTTATTTTATTTTATTTTCAATTCTTTCTGTTCCAATTTAAGCTATAAAAGTCTATAAAACAAAATTTAAAAAAATAAAAAATTACTTTTATCTTTCATAATAATAAAACTAATTGTTACAAAAAAAAATACAAAATCTAAATATAATTTTTGTAATAAATAATGAACCTTGATGGTTAAAAAAATTACATTTCTTTGTGTCATATCAGTGAACTGAGCTACTAAAAACAATAGCTAAAAGACTTAAGTAATCATTTGCTACGGTTGCACACCTAGAATTCATACAAAAACTCTGGGACATTAGGTATATGGTTTTGTTTGACAAATTTCTCACGATGAAAAATAGACCAGGGCATTTAGTGTAGCTTTTGAGTGTGTCATGAGATGATATTTATGTGTTTAGATTCGCCTTTAAGGAAAAGTGATACAAAGTTGCATTGACTCAGAATTAGCAGAACACTTTAGAATCTATATCAGGATTAGGTAGTACTCAATCAGTTCGTACAAAAAGTAACAAATCGGATCTTAATGGTTGATGTCACTTGTAGATAAGTGGGCTTTGTACTTGCAAAAATTAGTTGAGCTAGATTATCACAACTTAATTCCATTAATACAAATGAATATTAACAGTACACAAAATTCTGCAGCATCTGAAACTTCTAATAGAAGTGGTTAAGTATGTATTTTCCCTCATGAGTAAAAAAGGTTGTTCCATCTTCTCATCATACTTATAAAATTAGTAGGATCACATCCAATTGAGTATACCGTTTGAAAAGAAAAAAAAAAGTGAAATGTAAAGATTTTTTTTTTCATTTTCTTCTAGAAATAGACGAAAATAAGATTTTTGGTCATGCGATGGGAATGAAGTGAAACTTTTCCTCTCTTTTTAGAAGGTAATTCCAACTAATTGAACTATAAGATGACGACGAGTTGAAAATAAAGCTACATAACGAAAAGAATACTAAAGAGTAATTAAGGGCCACAAACCAGAAGATGAATGTGCTGATTCTGCAAAATTTAAGCAAAGTTCAAATGCTTAATCTCCTTGTATTCATCTGAACATCAAGATTCAACAACAGTCCAGAGTCTCAAACATGGCACTAGCCAACAATAATATTTCTTGGTCCATGTAAAAAGGAAAGTGATATATTTACCAGTTGATATCTCAGTCTCAGATCACACGAAAATGACTTGGATCACTTGAAAAATAATCTACAATGTGACAAGTTAACATCATGGAATTGGTCACCGACCATATTTTTCTCTGCCTCAATGAAACAAAAAGATAGTATTAAATATAAAATGAACTGAAAGAGTATTAGATGCAAAAACAATTATCTATTGTGGTTCTTGTAGCTTTCAAGTTGCAGCTAGCTATATCTTGTCCAAATCACAGCTCTGAAAAGATCTACATTCATTTAAGACCAAAAAATAAAATATTACAAGGGACAGTGAGTTTGTTTTAGTGGGACAAAGAAATGAACATATAGAACACAGGACAAGTAACCTTGAGAAGAATCATGATACTGATAGAAACTAGTTACCACAGGTATCTGTCCAAGCTACACCTGAAATACCTAAACAAGCCAAAAGAGAAATGAGGATAGACAGCATGTAGAAAATGAACCATAGAGACAACCAAGAGTTATGGGAAAATCAGAAAAGGTTAGAAACACCAGACAGAAAACAGTTTCCACTGGTTCAATTTTTGGTAATGGCCTGTTTTGTCAAAACCCAAAATCAAATTTATGGCCTAGGAGCAATTGAAGAGAACCAGGCTGCTTGAAATTAAAGACTAGGCAGATTTGAAGACCTCATATAGTTCAGTAATATGGTTAGAAGACTCTGATAATCTACTTGGGCTAGCACCCAAGTAACCAATACGATCTGCCAAGACATTAATATCTTCATCTTCACCTCCTTCACTGAAAAGTTCTTCCCAAAATTCATCATCAAGTTCTTTATCATCACTTTCTGATGGCTCTAACAAATCTTGACTCTCCTGCTCTATTTTTGTCTTACCAAATCCTTGCATTTCCAAGGCAAGTGCTTCCAACTCTGATACTCCAAACCCACAATCAATTATTTCATTAATTAGCTCGATTGTAATAGAACTTGTTCGATGACCACTACTGCTAGTCCCTTGATCAATTGGCCTTCTCCTTTTCTTGGTCATAGCTTCCTCAAGTTTCTTTCTTTTCTCCTTCTGTTGAACTAGTTGCTGTATAAAAGCTGGATTTTGCATTGCCTTTGCTAAGAAAGTCATCATTTGTTGCTGCTTCATTTCTGTCCCTTGTAGCCTTTGCTCCAAAACTTGAATATAAGCTTTAGTGTTCTGTTGTTGCTGCCTAAGCTTCACTAACTCCATCCTAAGAACTTGCTTATCTCGCTTCAATCGATCAATTTCGCCTTCTAATCCGAACCGGCCAACTTCAAGGCAAGGACTTAGGGCTTGTTGTGCAGGAAGAGGAACCTGAGAAGGTGCTTTCCTTCTCTTTATGTTCCTAAGAAGATGCTTCTGACCCCTTATGAATGCTTCATTGGCAAACTCCCATCTATCTAAATCAATCTTTCTAAAGCCCTGTAGAGTTCAAATCCCATGTTCATTGCCAAAAATTCAAAGACTGGTGACTAATTAACTTAGTTCCACAAGAAACTAAAAACAAAAAATGGAAAACAGAGAAGCTTCATCTCAAATTCTACAAATAGCAAGGAAATGCTACTCTTACTTCTCATGGGCATACAAAAAAAAAATTGAGAAGCTTGCTAGCTACCTCATACAAAACCCAGTAAAAAGTACGAAAGAAACAATCAGTTAACTGATTTCAAATGACTAGACGTAAAGTTAAAATTAGAATCTGTGTGAAACCATGTTCTTGACAGCAGATGGCAAGTACAAAAAGGAAACACTGAAAGCATAAAGGCCAAAAAAACAAAATTGAATTAGGAAAAACACTCGTGCTTGATCATGAAAACAACAGTATTGTCTTCCAAATCTATTAGCCACAGAAGCTAAGATTGGTGAGGGAAAAGAGACATAGTTTCTTATACTTGATCTGCATACACAAGTATTATCTTCCAATCTACAATCAGAAACAAGAGCTAGTTAAGGACGATGAATCAAGTTTTTACTACCCATTAAAAAAAGAGAAGTGATAAGTTACTCACATAAGTATTAAGCTGCCTGACAAAGCTTGAGAAGTTATTATGCTTGAAATATCTAGGAAGGAGATTATTAGCAAAGAAATGAGGATCCCACACCGCAAAGCTGACACCTCCTCTAGCCCAAGAGACTAGGTGGTTGGTGGTTGGATCATCCACCACATCATAAGTCTTGGTCAGGAAAGGTGGAGGCCCAACATCATATAGCCCCTCTATTGGCTGTGGTTGAAGCATAATTTCTGGGTCTTCGTCAGATTGCCAAAAGCTCGCCTCTGGATACTCCTCCTTTACTGCAAACAGAGGATCCATAGCATACAACTACAGAGTTATGACGCAAACTCGTTAGCTTTTTATTCTTGTTTTGAATTTTAGTACTTAGACCCTAAATTAAATGTTGGGTTTCAATCCATATACACGATTAACAATAATGATTACTCTGATTGTAAAAATCCCAAGAAACAACAATTAAATATATCAACGAATTGGATTTAAATAAGGGTTTAAAGTAGGGACAAAAAAAATGAAATGGGTTATTGTCAAACTGTAAGAAGAACAAAGGGTTTATACAATTAAATTGATTGACTACTAATTCATGAAAAATGGAGCTGGTTTGAAATTCCCACAAGAAATTTTTTTATTTTTTTTTTGGGAAAAAATACTTGATTTAAGAAGCTTGAAGAGTATGCATGAAATTGAAGCCAAATGCAAATGAGAAGGATTTGTTATGTTAAAGAAGAGATTTCTGAATGATGAGAAGAGAAAGACAGAGTGAAATGTTCAATTGCTTCCTGGTGAATCAATTAAGAGCTCAGTAGTTGGTGGTTTCTTCTTCGGGAAAGTCGTTTATGCCGTTATGAAATTTCGTAGTTTTAAATTGCCCAAAATTTGCAGTTTTTAGTATGCAAGCCAACCCTCAAAGGGCTAGACAAAATTGGAGAAGTTGGTATTAAAAAAATATTATGGAAACTTCTAGATCCTCAAGAATGCTAATAGCTTAATTCTATAAGTTTATTTTATTTTTGCCACTAACCGATTAGAGAAAGAGATGGTGGTCCTTGGAAAGTTCTGGAAGTTCCATGGACAAGGGGTTCCGGGTTAAGGTAAAAGGATGTTACGGTAGAGGTATGGGATTGAGGTGGTGGGTCATTCGAGGCAGTGGTTTTCTTAACTATATCTGATTGGCCTAATTTTATACCCTACTAATAATTGGACAAATAATTTTGAAAATACTCCTAGGTGAGCCAAATTCACAAATTTTTCGAAAAGGTTTTCTAAAGGAGAGCTAGGATGGGATTTTCATAGATGATGTGAAATAAGAAAGTACTTTTTTTTTATATTAGTAAAATCTTTTAAAAAAACAATAATAATAAATAACATTGACTTTATACTCAATTTTTTTTAAATTTATTGAATGATAAATTTTTTTAAAATTATTTAATTATTTAATATTAATAAATATTATTTTTATTATTAGAAATTTATTCTTTTACTTAATTTGGTAAAATATTTTATATATTACGAGGATTTTTCAAGTTTATAGAAATATAAATACTTAAATAAGTTAACCTAATTTATTTAAAAAACTTAGTTTATTTTAATTAATTTATAAATTAAATAATTTAATTTAATTTTTAAATAAATTGAGTTGAATTTAATTTTTTTTATATTTATAGACAATTCATTTTATTTTTAAAAAATATTAATTAATTATTAAAAATAAAATCCTTCTAAAAATAAGTGTAGATTATGAGGAATTTTGTGGGTAATTTTTTATCCAAAGAATAACTGTTTTTTTTTTCATTCGAATATAATAATTGAATTTATGTATCAGTTTTTTTTTCATTCACACTTGAGTTTAACTTTAAATCATGGATAATTATAAAATTACACATAAAATGTTTATAATATGTTAGTAACGCCTATACAATTCAATCTAATATAAAAGTTATAGACTAATAAAATTAGAACCATTAACTTTCTATCTAATAGATACTAATATATATATGATAATTGTAAAATCTTTCAAGTGAAGGGAAGAAGAAGAGAGTTGTTTTATATAGTTTTTGATATCCTTCTTGAAATAACTACGACTATATATAACCGCACGTACGTATTAGATTATAAGAATCATGTTAATCAATTCCGATATTCCTAACTAAATTGTAATAATCTCCCATTTTTATGCTCAATTGTCTCGTTGTCCACCCTCTACTCACCAATATCATTGTCTCTGCGTTCACGTTCGTTTACATTTGACACCAAACTGTCATGAAAATATCTCTTATCAATATATGTATACCAATTAACTTTTGTGATTTTTAGTTCAATTTATCAATTAATTAAAAAATTTATTATTTTGTAAAAAAAAAGTTGTTGTTTGCTACAAAAATATTCGATCAAAAATTTTTGTTTAGTTAAAATATATGTTTAATAAAAAATAGCAAAAAATCAAATAAATTAATAAACTGTTTATTTAAAATAATAAGTTACATAAGTAGACTTTTTTAAGAGTAAACTCATTAAATTAATTTTAAATATGAATTTATTTAACCTAATTAACTCATTTGATATTATTAATCAGTAGAATGCATGGCGGTCTCAAGCCTCACTATAAAAAGGTCTTACTTTACATAACTAACCAAAAAGTTATTTTAAAATTAATATAGAATAATTTATTTATACTATTTTATTTCAAATTATTCTACAAAATTAATTTATTAAACAAGGCTATAAACTAAGAATACTTTCCAAAGAAAATTAGTCTTCTAACATCGTAATTATATTTCTAAAATTTGATTCCAATCGATCATGCGGTCCTTTTATACGTTGTTACCCAAGTTCGCCTGTAATTGAAAATTGTTGTGGGAGATATAATATAAATAAATAAAAATATAATAATAATACTGCATCAGCTGTTCTGGGAGATATAATAATACTGCATCAGCGGTAGGAGTCTAGGAGATATAATAATGAAAAAAAATCCTGTTCACAAGTTGTAAATTGTTAATAATTTTATTGTTTTAATTAATAATTATTTTATTACTTAATAATTTGTGGTTAAAAAATAAAATATTATTAATTATTTTTAAAATATATAATAATGTATTATTTTAAGTTAATAAAATTTAAAATTAATTTAATTTTTTTTTAAAATAAATATGTAATGGAAAGAAAAAGTATTGTATCGATTAGAGGTGTTCACCAATCTGGTCCAATTTTAAGGAAAAAAAATTAATCGAACTGGATCGGACCAGACCGAATCATTATATATTATTTAAATCGGATCGGACCGTTTAAAACGGTTTTAATTAATGTAAATCGAACTTAATCGTTTGATTTATAAAACCGTTCGGTTCGATCCAGATTCCGATTTGTTTCGAGTTTTGAAAACCTTTAATGAGAAATAATGTAAAAATTTTAATATATTATTAAATCGGTTTGATCAGTTTGAAAATTAATACAAACAAAAATGAATCGTTTGAAAAACGATTTCAATAAATACAAATCTGATAGAATTTTGATTTGTAAAACCGATTTTCTGATTTAGTTTGGACCGGACTGTTATGAACACTCCTAATAGAGAATATAATTCAAAAATATTAAATAATAACTCAAAAGATACTTTTTAGACGCGTGTCATCCATCGAAGAAGACGAGTAGATGCTTCTGGTTTAAGCCAGGATGGCAAGTTGTGTATTTTTTATTGGCAACTAGGAAGCACATCCCATAAAAATCATGAATATTTCCACGACCAAGCCGTACCTTCTTTCCCCCAAATTGCACTTATTTAATTAATAAGTTACATTGAAAAGCATAAAATATCAGCTCATATAATATATTTTAATAGCATGATTGATAATTTAGAGTGAACCTTGAAACGATGTTTCTATATAATTAAAATCATATCAAATGATTGTATCAATTTAATTATGTAACTTATATTTTGTAATTATAACAGTGTCAATTATTTTTTACCCAATGGTGTATAAAGAGACCTTATTTTATTATTTCATGATTGAATTATATAATTATTTTTATATTTTACATTTTAAATTTATTTTATGATTTAATTAATTTATTTTTTAATTAATACTTTAACTCCCTTATTTTTTCTTTATGATATGGTTTCTATATTTTTAAATTTTTATATATTTAGTTTAAAATTTAAGATAAATTTGAAATTAAATTTAAAAAATAAGAAAGTAAATTTATTTTATGATTTAATCAATTTATTTTTTAATTAATACTTTAACTCCCTTATTTTTTCCTTATGATATGGTTTCTATATTTTTAAATTTTTATATATTTAGTTTAAAATTTAAGATAAATTTGAAATTAAATTTAAAAAGTAAGAAAGTAAATGGATAAAATTAAAAAAAATAGAAGTAAATTGTAAAAAAAAAATCGAACTGACATGTGAGAAAAATGACCAAATCATAATAAAAAACTAAAATGCAAAATATGAAATATATGCTTGTTCTTTTTTTAGAATAATTGATATTTGAAAAAAAGTAAAGGAGATCATCAAATCTTTTATTAAAACTATTTAAAGATATAACACGTGAATTACTATATTTTTTGTTTGTTCATTTTTTTAATTCTATATTATATTTAAAAATTATATAATACAATAATAAATAATTAATAACTAATAATTAATTAAAAATTAACTATAATTTTTTAAGTCAATTAACTTGTTAAGTAATTTAAAATATAAAGAAAAAAATATATTACACATAAATTATTATATATTTTTTAATTTTTATCTTTGCTTATTTCTACTATATGTCTGAAACTCAGGTGATATTATAAATAAATAAAATTAATTAAAATATATACATATTCAAAAATTGACATGATAAATATTATTAATTAATTTTTTTAAAATTTGAAAAAATATAAAAAATTTATTTTTAAATAAAATAAAATAATGAATTTGTGAAAAAATATATATATATATATTATTTAAAAATACTTTTGGAAGTGTGGGAGGGAATTAATATTTCTACTACTATTATTAAAATATTTGTAATTAAATAAAATATAAAAAAATTCTTAATTATTTTCATTAATATTTTTATTGCTGTAAACTAATACGCTAACGCGAACTCATGTTAGCATTTTAATGATATTTAATTGAAACATTTATTAACCATATAGAGAAGAATTAAATTTAGATTCTGGAGTTTGCGTGACATCTAATGTTATTGATACGTCAGCAATGTACTGAAAACAAAAACTGTAATATTATAATTGTTGTAATAATTATTATATTAATTATAATTTTATAATGAGTTACTGTAAATAAAAATGTTTGTTTTATCCGGTTAGTTATTAAAATATTTTGGCTCTTTTTTTTTATTATGTCATTCTCGTAAGTTTATATTCGTAAACCTAGGTAGTTCTATCATATTAGTGTTATATAACGATTTTTTTATTAATATTAAATAGGATTTAATTAGATAGATTTTAATATAAAAAAATTAAATAACTTAATTTAATTTAAATAATATTTAAAATAAAAATGATAAATTTTTAAATGATAAAAATATATTAAATTATTATAATAATATTAAATTTTTAAATGATAAAAATATATTAAATTATTATAATAATATTATATTTATAGTTATATATTTTAAAGATTCTATTTTTATTATTTTTTAAGTTTAATTACCTAACATAATCTTATTTATAAATATAATTTCAATTTTTATACCTTTATATAATATGTATATATATATTTTTATTAATATAAAAATATAAGTTTTTCTTTAAAATTATACTATTTATTTACATTTTAAGGCTTTTCGATAATTCTCAATTATTTCTAATATAATGTAAGAAAAAAAGACTTATTTATAATAGATCAAATATCATCATGATTCTCCCATGTCGGTAAGAATATCATTCTTTTTAAAGTAAACTTATCTATACAGTTTATTTTATAAAATTAAATATATATGGTACCGAATAGATATAATATAAAATTTATAATAATAAAAATAAAATTTAAATAATATTAAATATAAAATAATTTATTAAAATTTTTTAATATAAAAAATATGAAATATTTTTATTATTTTTCTAATAAAATTTTCTTAAAAGAACTTTATAATTTGTTTTTTTCTTTTCACGTGGATGATTTTTATTAATTTAACAATAGGAAAGGATAAGGTAAGTACTTAGCAGTTAGCGCTCCTATAAAGATAAATTATGGTATTAATAAAAAATTACTTTTACTAAAAGAGGATTATTAATTGATTAGTGATTGCCACGGACGGGACACGCAATGATGGTCCCTCATTTTTCCGAGTGCTGGAACAGTAATCTTATATATAATGTAATAAGCTGTCTCGATTCTCTCTCATACTTTGACCGAAATATGATTAAATTAATAAAGATATTTTCAGGTTTCATATTGGTTCAGCAAGTTTTATTAAAAAAAAAAAAGGATAAAATATGTAGTAAGTAGTAACCCATAAAAATCAAAACCAACACAAACAGTATAATTTTTTGAATTACAAAAGAGAGTATCATTATTTTTCCTTTTTATTTTTATAAATTTTAAGATATTATTTTGTAATTTTAAAAACAAAACATAAAAAACCATGCACAAATTATTAAAATTAATCATTTAATATAATTTATTTTCTAATACACATTCTCACGAACTAACTACGAACGAAAAAATCAAACCTACGTTCAAAAAGATAAGAATCACTACAAGGATGAAGTGCAAAATTTTGTCATAATCATTTGGAACTAAAGATACTCAAACAAAGCATAATCTTTACCTAAACCCTCCTTTACCATGTACCCCTCAAATTAAGTAACGTGAAATACTTGATGTCTTCAACAAAGTAGATGTAAGAATAATTATAAATATAACTGCTTCAGAACCTTTTGTCAAAAGATATATATACACACGTAAGTTCAAACCTACTAAGAAATATTTATGTAAAATGTTATTAAAAAAATATTATTAATTAATAATTAAAAAAATATTGTTAATGAAACTCGAGCATAATTATAACTAATACTAATTATGAAAGCACTTTATTTACTACAGCTGATAAAAATCGTTGTTTCAAGGATACATATGTAAAAAGTTTATTTTTTTTCCTATTATTTATTAACTTGTTCTTCCTTTTTATTTCTAAAGTAATTCAAAAGTTAAAGATTTTTTTTTCAAACGATAAACATTTATTTTAGATGTAAAAGTGAAATTAAAAATTAAACTTTAAAACTTTGAATCATAATAAATTTAAGAAATGTTAGATAGAAAAAGAAATGAGTAAGTGAATATTTATTTTAAGAAATTATAAATGATAAATTATACCATAATTGCTAACAAGTAGTGGATCAAAGACATATAACTAATTTGAGTATGTAAAAATTTGTGTTAAATTTTGTAGTTATTTAAAAAATATATAAATAATTTGATTATTTTAATGTTTAATGTTTAATTAATTTAATATTCATCGTTGCTACAAATAACATCGTGGGCTCAAATTGGGCTTTTATTATCTACAAGTTGCTTTCTTTCTCACACAATCATGGGCTTGTATAGAACCCATCGTTCTCTTTAATGTTGTGAACTAGGAAGCTGTTCCGTATGTATAATACAAAGCATCGCTGGGCAGCTGTAGCAGTAGTGTTCCAATACTGCGATAAGGATTACCAGAAATACGATATTTGGTACTGAGTTCGTTCCTTTATTTGAACAGGTGGGTACTATCTAAACTCCTTCGTTGAAGAGCATTTAGGTTGTTATGTTCAGACACAATCGTATCCAAAAAGAGATCGACCCTCTTTAGTTCTCTATCGGTTTCTGTGGTTAATTATATCTGAAGACTGAAGGTTCGATTTGGTTTGTAATTTACTAATTATAAAGATTTATTCAACTGCTTTACATAAGGATTGAATTAAAATAATAGTCTAGTCTGCATATGCGAATTCATTGATGACATCATAATTATGCCCAAATTACGTGAATTCAACTTAGGTGTAGTGGGCTTCAATTAAATGTCATAAAAAGTCCTCATTGAAAAATCTTGGTGCCATTTTGATTTTTAACCTTTTTTTGTTTATTATTATTATTATTATTATTCTGTAACCTTCACATTAAAGTTCGCAATTTATGTGCAGTGTTAATTTATTGTCCCATTCACATAGTTTAAAGTTATATGCTGTAACTATGAACTTCCCTGCTCATGTATTGTGTTAATTCTTATATTATATGTTGAGAATTTTAGGTATAGAACTTTGTCATTTTAGAGCCCTTAATTAAATGTAAGTTAGGCTTTCCATGATTGTTTAATTTAATCAATTTAGTCAGGTAATTATTAAATTGGGTAACAGAGGATGAATATTTTTTTTTAAAATATCACACTAATTTTTTTATTATGAACAAATGAGCCCTTCATTCTCATAATATTTTAGTTTGGTATTTATGTCAGTTAGTCACTATAAATACTCACTTTTAATATTTTTGATAGACTATGAGTGCTCATTTTAATAAATTATAGGCTTAAAATTACTTATTTTCATAATAAAAAGAATGATAGTGTTTAACTTATAAATTAAGAGATTAAAGTATTTATTTTGAAAAATTATGATAATTTTAACTAGTAATTTAATAATTATGAAGATAATGTGATTATTTTATAAAAATTAAGAGATCTATATTAACTTTTTTTCCTTAATTAAATATGGAGGCAATCTTTTTTTCCTTGATCAGTGGTAACACCGAAACACAGAAGGTGGGAGACAATCTTTGTATCCTTTATGCATCATCTATTGATCTGTTTAATACTAACAATATGTAATATTGAAATAACACCAAAACTTACAATTTGACATATGGAATGCATGTCGATTACAAATACATGTTTTAAAATCAATTGATTTCATTTATACTTCAATCTTTCAATGAGATAATGCCTATCATAGTCGACCAATGTTTAAACATATACTAAGTTAACATCATATATATATGTTTCAACTTCAAAAACCAAATCGACCTTTGATCCTCTTGCTCTGCATCTTATATTTTTAGGACGTTAAATTTGATTGAGTTTGGTGGTCACAACAAAAGTTAAAAAGTTTTTAATTGACTTGCCTGAAATGCTTATCTTAAGTGAATTGTAGTTCAGTTTAAATCATTTAAATTTTAAATGAGTTAAACTTAGTTGAGTTCATTTATACCTGAACTGAATTGGGTACTTATTTCAATTTTTAATTTCTACTTCTTGAGTTTTAGAATTAAATTTTTAATTTTAAAATATTTTTGAAAAAAAATAAAAATTAATTGATAACTAATTTCTAGTTTAATTTTAAAAAGTAGAATTGAAAATTGGATATTACTTGTTTGATAATTAATTTTTAATTTTCAAATTTTAAGCTTTTAAGTTGAGTTGTGTTAGACTGAGCATAACTTTATATAAAAAACTCGAAATCACAAACCATATATTTTTTTTCGAAATCACATATCATAAATTTTTTTAGAAACTAGTCTTCTAAAACTTTCTAATAATAAATGAAATGATTTATAAAAGCCTTTGAATTAGTGTGGTTTATAATTTAAAAATGAGTAAAAAATATTCTTTTAATCTAAACAATCATAGGTAAAATGTTTATAACTTTCTATAAAAACTCGAAATCACAAACAATAAAACTTATTAGAAATTAAACTTTTAGTAATTTCTAAAAAGTATATGAAATGATTCATAAAATTTTGTGAATTATTATAGTCTATATTTTAAAAATGAGTAAAAAATGTTATTTTGGATCTAAATAATCATTAACAAAATATGCATAAATTTTTTATAGAAAATTCAAAATCATAAACTTTAAAATTTATTATAAATTAGACTTTTAGAGATTTTTAATAATATATGAAATGAATCATAATATTTTTGTGAATTAGTATAATTTATATTTCAATATTTTTTAATAAAATATGAACAATATTCAATAAAATTAGCATAATTTCTTATAAAATTGACTATTTGATTTTTTCAATGATATATAGATTTAACTATAAATTGTTGTAAATTAATACAATTTAAATTTCAAAATTAAGTAAGAGATCATCTCTTTAACCTTAATTATATTGTATATATTTTTTAAGTTATTATTTGTCTTGAAATTTTATATTTATTGGAATATTTTAATACAAATTTAAATTAATTTTATCTTTTATTTTTATTTTCAAAAATCAATTGTTATTTTTTCTATTTATTAATTTTACTAATATTAGTATTTTTGTTAACTTTGTAGAAATATTAACAGTTATATTTTGATAAATTTTCATTTTATTTTTTATTTGTTAGTTTTTTAATTTAACGTGTCTATCAAATAAGTTAGTGAGCTGCTCATGAGCCCAAATAAGCTACTCATTTAAATGTGTTTAATTGAACCATTTTAAATGCGCTTGTTTGACACATCTATCCTATTCTACTGTTGAAATTGCAATTACTCTGCTTTTCCTGTTAAAATTATCGTTTAATTGCAGATACTCAAAAATGGAGACATAATTAGACAACTGTATTTCAACAGTAAAAAGATTGTAATGGGAAGAAGACCATTCTGTCAACATTGCCCTTCTCAGTCCTTCCTTAACTGGAGCAATTTGTATGATGCCTTCTGTTTACTTTGCCTGCATAGTTTATGAAAACACAGTAAACATTCATAGTCACTATTTTTTCCATGAACATGCATGATTTGGTAATATATATATATGCAATTTAGATAGACATTCGAATTAATTTGAAAATAGAAGCAGAGTTTCAGGTCATTTAAGGAAGGAAAAGAAAAAAAGAAGAAGATGAAAATGGAAGCAGGTAAGGAGATGTTTTGAAGTCTTTACATAATTTGTAGCATGGTTGCTTTAGTGCTGGATCATCTATAAAAGCTGGAGGCTCCTCACCAAATATCATCTCACAGCTCATATCTTCAAAATCTGCAAATCAGATGATAATACTACGTGAAATAGTCTTTCAGCACGCTATCATTTTTTATTAGTCAGGCTGAGCTATTTTACTAAGCATTGTGAAAAAGTGAAAAATTAATAGGTAGCTTGGTCGACTATGGGTAGCCTCGGTATTTCGCTCTTTGGTTAAGTGATATTGGGAGGTCATGTTAACATTATTCGTAGTTTAAGTTAATAAAATATGATAAGCTTCATGAAAAAAGAACTTAAGGTTTTCCCACTAAACAGTAAGGTTATTTAGCTATTTTAATCATATAAAATAAGCATACATTTGATTCTGACTGGGACTTGAGGTATTATTGTTATTTTTATATAATGGTTCACCTTGTGCTCCGGAGAATAAGACAAATTACACCCTCCTGATTTCAAATTACAAGTTCAACCCGACCCATAAGTACCATTTGATTCATGTTATCTAATATTAAGCTGTAAGGTGGACTTCTGAACTGACTTTGTTGTGTCTACTTGCAGTTCTGATCCCTAAGTGGTGCACACCTGGGACCCTTCATGACATGGTAAACATGGCATTCCACATTTTAAGTGAAGTTACTATTAGTTTCCCAAGTTTAAAGTTTCCCTAATTCATTTTTTACATGCAGTTTATATACTTTATAGATATTAGTAATCTTCTGCTACATTGTTCTTCGGTTCATTCTTCTATCCATACGCTCAATCTTTAGTTGAATTTTTTTCTTAAAATATTTTGGAATAAAATTTGTAAATTCGTAAGCTGGATACCTACTTGGAACCATGTTGACTTGCATTCCCAAAGATTTCTTGATGAAGGTTTGAGATGGTATCATACATAGATTAGTGCACATGCCAACACAGGTACTCTCTTCTAAAAACCTGTCAAATTATATATTAAATATGAAATTGAAATCATTCTGACGACTTGAAGATGATTGTTTAGTGACTTTTTTGTTGATGTAAATTATAATAAATAAGATGGTGATGGAAAATCATAAAGATTAAGAATCTCTCTCTCACACTCACACAGCTTAAGTAGGTGAGATGGGACCCAAAAGGTACCAAATGGACAAGCTTGAGAAAATAAAGAATAAATTTACCTGCACTTTTTTATGTGGACTACATTCTTCTCTTTTTTTCCATTAACCCCGGACTCTCTGACCTTAGTATTATGAAAAGAGAAAAAAAATCATTAGATAAGTACAGCTAGATTTTGTTTTGAAGTTCATTCAATTATCTTCTCATGCAATTATTTTTCTGTGTGCAATTGAGATATGTTATCCTTTGCATGATAAAGAGAAAGAGGAACATAACTATACTAATCAAAATTCATGATAATTCTGTTAGATTTCAACTATTATAATGAGGAGGAAGAGGAAGAGGAAGAAGAAGCAGTTTTTACTTATAAAAAAACACACTACTACTGTTATATTCCATACCTCGCAGGGTCCAATCAACCAAGCAAAGAACAAAGTGGTGAAGACAGCAAAGTATTCCCTTGCAAGTTTAGATTGTGGAAGCAATGTTTTTATCTGCAATTAGTGTAAACCATTATTTTAACTAAGAAATTGCAATTTCAAAAAAAGGACATATAATTCAATGTTCAAATAGATCCACCAGTGAAGCACGTGGAAAAATTCCTTCAGCTACATCCTATTCAAATCAGGGGAAGAAACAATGTGGACAAGGACTAAAAGTAAAGAGCATGAACTTGCCATGGAGAGTATTTGCCTTGGGAAGGCTCTCTGAAGTGCTTGAATCACAAGTTCACGCTGTTTTATCGGATCAAAGTTCTGAGAAACCGCTCTAGCTGCCTCTACCAAGCTCTCATATCCACTCTTTTCATTTCTCAACCCTGCAAATCATTAATTTCTCTTATTTTGTCAGTCTTATACAAATTACTATTTCTTCTTTTTTTCAGAAATCGAATCAAATGGAGGCCTAGAATATCTATAAAGCATCATGAATCTGTCTTTAGATAAACCTGTTGCAGCTTGGACACTTTGGGAGAGATGATTAATGGCAATCCGATCAAACCAGTTATCATTATAGATAGTGCTGGTATTTTCTGCTTTGCCTTTAGAATCAGTTGATTCTGTTTCAATGATAATGTTACGATCTGCCGGTCTTGTAAGCACTGAAACAGTAGTTGAAGATGGTCTTCGTATGTGTTTATGCCTTTGTAATTGAGTCTGCTTCAAAGATGAGAAAAGGCCTTTGCTTTGTAGAAAACTTGTAGTTTCCATCATGAAAATTTTTAAGATTAGTATAAGTCAGCTTAGTGATAAGAAATTATTTGTACATATCATTGGGTTGTAAAAGTGATTGTTACTATATGGACTGAGAGAACTAACGAGAAAAGCTGTTTTGGAATCTTTGCATACATCAAACTCATAAAACGTACTTGTAGTTTTGAAAGATGCTTCTGGGACGGTTTTTGTTTGTTATAGACTGTTGGGATATAATCAAAGTGCTTAATTACAAAGTGGGAATTTATTAAAACAATTGTAAACAACCAATCAGAACATATCACCAGTAAATATTATTAATTAGCTGCCACTTAAATATTTCTTTTATTTTCTAGAAATAGCCGCCATTTTTTTAAGATGGTAATATTAGGCCGAGGAAAATTCTGTTTATTTCTTTTACTACCAATATTAATATTAATGCTCTTATCATTATCATTATTATTAACTAATTAAAAATTTGAAAAGAATTAATTATGTATTCATATATTATTAATCATAATAATTATTATACATGGCCTAAGTTATTGCGATGATAAAATACATTTCCTTTAGTAATCCTGTATGAGTGAACCTCAATTGTCTTGTAATCCAAACCACATAATAATTCAGTGATATGTGTTTGAACCACGTCTAAGATGTTGTTCTTTCCTTAGCTCAAAAGAGGAGTCAAATCTAGTTTCAAAGGGGACTTCTCTATCTGATTTTTACACAGCCACAGATAGGCTTCAAAAGTTGAACTCTTGGCCCTAGGACGCATAGAAATATAGTATTGAGAGTGAGAGGTGAATATTCCAGCCTAAAATTTCAGGCTTGTTTCATAATCAGACAAAAAAATTGTCGTTAACTAAAATCTTTCTTATAAACAGACAAAATTTGAATGCAAAACAAGGAAAACTTATTATTAATGAGAAGATTATAACAGTAGAACATGGCTGGGGGCGGCAGGTTAGTGAGAAAACAACTTTGAAGTTATCACTTATCACAATGGCGTTTATGACCTGTTTGATTTTTTTAATTGCATAGCTTTATAATTGAATTTTAATCCTATCAATATGGTGAGCATTTTTTTTTCCGAACAATGTATTTACATTGCACTAAGGCCAAACATAAATAATAAGCTATTTATCTTCTCCACTCTATTCCTTCGAGAAAAACCAAGTCTTTTGAAATATAATTTAGAAATACATTCATACAAACTGGACAAGCCCTTCAAAATGTGGCATTTTGTATGGATTGTGTGTTAATATTGTATATATTGGAAAATGGGATATTATATATATATATATATATTAATTCATTTTGCGATATTATTTTTGAATAAAACCTAAAATAATATTAATTGATTTTTATTATTTTTTGTAATAACTTCAAAATTATTGAGATTCGATATGTTACAGAAAGATATTAAACAAAAGTTAAGACAATTGATTGAATGTGTGGATTTTCACGAAGAGTTCATCTATTTATAAAATATTTTTGAATATAGGTGTCGGTTATATAATATGTATACATATTTACATGTGAGAGGGACATAATTGACCTAAAATACAATATGTCAGAGATTTAGGTCGAGTTGAGCTAGTGTTGTCCTTGAGATCGGGCTATGATCAAGCTCGTGTTGTCCCTAGGTAGGATATCTGGGGTGCTTTATCTTCCATCTCAAATTGATGACTTGATTTGGGTAGTTTATGAGGGCAGGACTTTGGGCCAGTTCGGATGTCCAAACATCAAGTCCCACTACTCTTTCAACTCAGGCTTAGGTCTAAGATATAAGAGTAAATACCAAGCATATGATACGAACCATTCAACTCCCCTAATAAATGTGTATCAATTGATTAAAAGAGAGAAACCAAGTGCCTTTACATAAAGAGATGCTTGGGTTGGGACCTACCATTGTTACCTATAAAATTGAGAAACAGTGAAAGAAAACATTTTTTTTTCATTTCACCTCGAGTTTATAAAAGGTTTTCAGTTATGTGGTAAGAGTTTAGTTCGGGCTATAATTTTCTCTGTTTGGTTTTTTAGAATTTAAGCGTTGAGAACCTAACGATTTTCTACTTTCTTTTCATATTGGTTTTTAAAGGAACATTTTCTTTTATTTTCAACTCGTCCCTAGGTAATCTCTTATTCTCATACCTTACCACCTACTATTGTTTTGTCTTTATGTTTTTGTAGCTTTTCACAAAATGCAAAGAGAATAGACCTTAGCTTCTGGCTTAGGCACATAGAAGAGCCCTCAATATTCTAGTACAAGTGATAACTCGGGATATTCAAGCTCGAACTCTTCTAGTGAGGAGAGTCAGTCTTCACCTCAACCGTCTACCCCTACCCTTCACCCCCATACCATTACAACTATGAGATTGAGCGTGCCTCAGACTCAAATATCATTGGCTAGGACTTGGAGGAAAAAAACGAGAAATATATGATCTGGGGAACCAACAGATCGCGTTAGGGGTTGGTTGGTTGTACTTAAGACTTGTAGGTTGTTGCCCCTGGATAAAGAGAGATTAAGAAGAACTTACAACATTTCTCCCTCAGTTCAAATAATGATTCCTCCTGAAAGCACTTGTGATAGTGATGAACTTCCATTTGGGTGGACTGTTTTTCATGAGAAAGCTCAATGGCTGGGGGTAAAGTTCCCCCTTATATCCTCTTATTAGGAGGTTCTTAGTTAAGACGCAACTTGCACCAAGGAAATTGATGCCTAATGGTTGGAGATTTTGCTTTGCCTAACATTGATCTGTTAAGAACTCGGGGTGAATTTAGATATGACCGATTTTAATAAGGCGTATGTCTTAAAAAAGAACCCCACAAAACTAGAAGGGTTTATATGTCAGTGAAGTAGGATCGGGGGTAAACTTGTCCCTTCCTAAAAATGAGAAAAATTGAAAAGAGTATTTTTTTTTCTACGTTTAAGGTCAGTAGGAGTCTCCAACAAATGACACAAGGTTAATAAAGAGTATCTGGAACGAAACTAAGGTCGTGATTAGAAATATGGCTTCTTTAATCAAGACCTTAAGTCTTGATGCGAAACAATGGTTAGCTAATATCCAAAATTATCTTCTTGAGAAGACCAATTTGAGGACCCTATTGAGCACCTCATGCTTTGTTGCTTGCGGGTTGATGAGGAAAGGTGTTGTGGAGCCGACCTTAGAGTGAATTGTAAACCCCAAGCTCCTCATAAATCCCAGGCTCCTTTGAAACGCTGAACTCCTCCTACAGATTTTGGGGGTTAGTTCGAGGTGGTGCTTAATGATTGTGACCTAGCCCCACACTTTGTTCTTGCCTCATAATACTTTGACTTTTTTTTAACACCAGGTGATTAACATGGTATCCTTTCGCTCTTAATTTGTAGATCACATGGATTTGACCACTGTCCAACTTTTTGCTCGTATCAAGAGCAAGGTTATGCCGGGAGGGACGAGTTCTCCCATAAGTGCACCCCCTATTCTTAAGTGGGCTCATCGGTGGGAAAAAATGGGAAAGTCCTCTCATGAAGGTCGCCCCTCTTCTCTTAAGAAAAAGAAGAAAAAAGTTGGTATTAATGAGTCTGCCCTTGGTCCCAAGCCTCTGAATGTTTTCCCTCCTCTATCACCCTTGCGAGAGTAGTATGTGACTTCAACTTCCTGCTCGGGTTCTAAAGAATCTGGCAATCCTTTAAGAGATTTGAAGAAGAGTAAGGTTGTCTATAAAGACCTTATTGCTGATGCTGAAGGGATCATTCTGAATTGAGGTTTGGCACCAGAGTACCTCGATCGTTGTATGAGCCACTTTTCTATCGATACATGTAAGAAGAAGCTTGAGGCTATTTGTGATAGGGCAGATTCTAGCGAGGTCATCCATCGTCAGGTGCATTATACTTCATTTTTGTTTGTGATATTTAGCCAAGTGTGAAATCGAGCTTTATTTGTTTGAGCTCGTTTCTATGTTGTAGTTGATGTTGCTCTATGATTTTGACAAAGCTCACAATGTGGGCTATTTAAAAGTTGAGATGGTTCAAGAAAAGTATAGTCATGCGTCTACGCGTTCAAAATACACTATGATGTAAGCCAAATTAACAAAGTAGGAGTGCGAGGTGATTGATAAGGAGGAGAAGCTGAAGAGGGCTACCTCTGAGCTCAATGTGTATGCCCAACGTATTGTTGAGCTCGAGGAGGCCTTGAAATTAGCTGAAGATGGGGCCAATGAAGGGCAGAGACAAGTTAAGGCTTCTACCAAGAAGATGCTTCATCAAGCAAAGGTCGATATGGATGTTATGGCTCAAAATCTTGAGTCAAGTGTCAAGCGGGCATACGAGATGGAAACCTTCAAGACAGAGGCTAAGCAAAAAGGTTTAAGTAAGTATTATTATCGCATTCTAGATATCTCTGTCACGTCGCCCTATACGTTGGCTCTTTCTATTGAGGAGGAGGGAGAAGGATTGGGCTCCTTTGATGGTGAGGATGGTCCTAAGGTCACCGAGGAAAGGGCAAAGGATTATTGATTTCTTTTCAAGCTCGATGCCACTTTTGTTTGTGTGATCACGAGTTTTCACTTCAGGTTAAACAAAAAGTGTAAATGAAAAATTGACTTTATTTAGTAAACTAAATAAACTTACTTGTTTGTGTTATTATGATGTTTGACCTACCCAATATATGATATATATATATATATATATATATATATATATATATATATATATATATATATATATATATATATATATATATATATATATCAGCCTTCATCCCCTATAAAAAGGTTTGAGAACACTTGTTTGATTCATACATTTAAGAATTTTTGTTAATTCCTCCAACTTTTTTGCTCATGTTTTATGGATTCAAACCAAACCAATAGATGCTTAGTTTAAGCTTTTTTGTGTTGCAAATGGTAGGCTTGAGGATGAGGTTTAGGTGCTTAAAGCCAAAGTGGTTAAATTTGAATGTAATATCAAGGAGACCTAGTGTAAGCTCGCTTCTTATAGGGAGCAATTAATCCAAACTCAATCTTGAGAAAGGAGAACCTTGGCTGGTATGGTCGATCTTATTGATAAGGAATCATACTGGACAAACTTCTATATGAGGCGATCTGAAAGAGTTTTCCTTAAGGTTATGGAGGTTACCGAAGATTTGGAGCGGAGGTTGCCCCCAATGATGACAATGCACCCCGAGCCCATGACCTATGTACGTCAGAAGGTTATCGAGATTCAAGTTGAGTTATTGCCCTTGGTTGAAGAAACTAATTATCCAAACATTGGTCGCGTGTCCAAGCGTTTAAAAAGTTTTTAAATCTCTGTGTAGGTTGAGTCTTGTTTTAGTTACTATGAAAATAGTGGTGATTAATTTTTTAAATAATGAACATTTTGAGTAGCACTTATTTATGTATAAAGACTATTTGGTATAATTATTTTTTTACATCAGAGTGTCAACCTGGTTCATGACTAAGGTGGATAACTTGACTTCTTCAAATGCTAGGGTGATCTATCAAATTTGTTAATCTAAGTGATTGACCATTGGCTCCGATTAATAGGATAGAGCTTGACTTGGTTCCTGATCGAATAGCTTTTCTCTTTTACGTCTAAGCATCAAACTGGTTCTTAACTGAGATGGAAAACTCGATCTCTTCATTTGCTAGGGGGCTCTACCTGATTTGGCAATCTAGGTGATTGGCCCTTGACTTCAATTTATGGGAGAAAGCTTAACATGGTTCCTGATCGAGGTGCTCATCTTCTTTAACGTCAAAGTGTCGACCTGGTTCTTAACTGAGGTGGACAACTTGACCTTTTCATTTGCTAAGACGTTTTACCTGATTTGTAAATCTAAGTGATCGACCCTTGGCTTCAATTTATGGGAAAGAGCTTTATTAAAGGATCATGTGCTAAAGTTTTTTATTTCATAGATGCATGTGTCGTCGTTAAAAAAAGAGATATGTTAATACATTTTTTGTGGTGGTCATGGAAGACCACAAAATTATTAATCACGCTCAGATTGTACAACCATAATTCATCCACCAAACTTAAGTTCCTATCTACTTAGAACTCAAGGAGACAAAGGTACCATCTGAATTATGTTCCAGATGGTTCAAACTTCTAAAAACACGAAGTACTTAAAGATTAAGTCTTAAGTTCAAAGGTAAAAAAAGATGAAAGAAATAGATTATACAATAAATATAGATCTATAAACCCATCAAAATATCCTTTAATGTGTAAATAATATAAATTTCAAATATGTTAAAACAAAAATCCTATATTTATATATTCAAAATAACATTAGAATAAATGAAATATCTAATTCTCAAAAACCACTCGATGAGAGGGAAAAAATGTTGTAATAAGTATTCTTCTCACATGGAAAATAAGCTACTATTTGTGATGTTTATAAATTGTTTATTTCTAACTATATTAGCCAGATATGGCATGTACAAATTCTTTCATATTATAAATTATTATAATGGCTGCTTAACTACTAATTAAAATTAAATAACTTTTAACCAGCTAATTAGTTTTAATTATTATAATTTGTATCAATTCAAGTTCATATTTTGGATTATAATCACTTTAAATAAATGCAAATGTGTCACCATTATCACCTTTATAATCCTTCAATAGGATGCAACAAATGAGATATAAAAACAAGCAACGCATGAAACTTGAATAATTAAAATACATTAGTCAAGAGTTGTTCATCAACCTATCAAACAAACAAACAAGCTATTTGCCGTAGAAATTAGTTAAGCAGCATAAACACTAGATTAACCCATATATCATCCTAAACTAAGCTAGTGATATAAATTAGCAATAAGTCTGCATTAGCTACCCGAGTAACATAATCATTTAATTAAAAACAATCTTGTTCACTTGGAATAATTCAATGTCTTAGACTCTTCTTAGTCCTTGGAGGTTTTGTTGATGAGTGACTTGTGAATGTGTGGAATAACACCACCACCAGCAATTGTACCTTTAATGAGAGTATCCAACTCCTCGTCTCCTCTAATAGCAAGTTGAAGATGTCGTGGTGTAATTCTCTTCACCTTAAGATCTTTACTTGCATTTCCAGCTAGCTCAAGAACCTCTGCTGTCAGATATTCAAGAATTGAAGCCAAGTACACAGCAGCAGTGGCACCAACTCTTCCATTAGATGAGGCCCTTGATTTCAGGTGCCTATGGATCCGTCCCACTGGAAACTAAGCATTCCACATACAAAAAAGGAGTAAATCAATGTACTAATCTAAGCCCAGAAGTTAAACCCATCTGGGATTAGACATGAATCATGCTTAACAAATTCAACAATCATTATTTAGCAACCTAAAAAAAAAAAAGATCAACAATCATGAATCATGACTCAACAGCTCAGAAGTACAAAATAGAAGCTAAGAACAACGTGAAAGGCAACCTTTTGGACGCATCCAGATTTTTTATCAATCATTTTGAATAAGGTGGCACTCAAATCAATTAATTTGTGTCTTTCTTACGCATTTGTTAAACACCCATTCTTATAAATGCTTACGAATGCTCAATCTCCGGATGTGGTTCTAACACTTTATTTATATTTTTTAGCCTTTTAAGCGATCATATCAAATATATGAAGTTAAAGAGAATAAAGTGTTCCAAGGTAATCGAAACAATAAATTAAGTGATTATAGGTAGTCAATTCGATTACTGGAACTAGTGGATTTTTAATCTATGTAGATAAGGAAAATTGGAGGTGCATTTGGATATGTATATTACACATAATTAAAAGTTATACTTTTTATATATTTATATCTTTAGTTACGAAGCAAGAACTTATGGTATAGATTAATAATAATAAGATTATGTAAAATTTTAAAATGCTTACGAGTCTAAAATCTATTTGGCAATTTATTGAACATGCACAAAATTTTAATTCTAAAATTATATATATATTTATAGATACATATTAATTTTTTATATCAAATTAAAAATAAATTATTTTTATTATAAAATATAAAAAATTATAAAAATAAATTAAATACTTTTTACAATGAAATTATTTTAATATATAAATAAAATTATATAAAATAAATTAAATATGATTTTAAATATAAATATTTTGTTAAAATATTTATAATCAATTTTATAAAATTATAATATAAAAGAGTAATTTTATATAATTACATTAAAATCAACTAAGTTGATAAATTCATAATAATTGATTATATATAATTAAAATTTCAAGAAACATAGATTTGGTACAAGTGATATTGAATAATATAATAATATTTTAAAATGTTTTCCACTGTAAAAATGTAACATACTAATGTAAGCATTAATTGTAATATAATTGAATGAAGATTAATATAATATAATTATACTAACATATAACAGAAGTAGGTTATTCAAATGACAGCTTTTCAAAACAAAACCCAAAATATAATCCCTAATTTCAACTGAAGCTAATCTTCAATCTTCACAAAACGAGAAAAATCAAGAGAGAAGCTAAACAACATAAAATGATAAGAAAAATTGAAGTTACCTGAATACCAGCACGGGAAGATCGGGAAACTGGCCTCTTCTTATCCGTATCCTTATCTTTATTCTTGTTAGCTGCTGTGGTTTTCGCAGCCAAAAGCCCTTTTCCGCCTTTTCCCGCCATCTTCTACCTATCAATTTCAAAATAATATACTAATAAAACAGGATAATGAATTTTGAGAAAAAAAAGATACTACATTTGTAGATCTACTAATCAAATAATGGAATAACCAAAGAAAATAAACTGGAACAACAGTAGAATCTATCGCTCCCAGCATTTAGGAAAAAACCAAATAAAGATAAAGATGATCAGTCGCTCAATAATCAAATACAATTTGCAAGTTTATCAAAATCTAAGAAGCGGATGCATCAGATGACAAGATATTTAGATAGATTAACCAACCAAAACAAAACAAAACAAAACAAAACAAAAAAGAGACAATGAAATGATGAGAATAAAAGCAAATCGGGCAGAACCCGAATATATCAAGAAGCGATAAATTTTAAAATTTTAAAAATAAAATGCTAGAGATAAAGGGACCTGAGCTGAGAAGGTGTTGTCGAGTGAAGAAGGTGTCTGTACAAATTGGTATAAAATGTCGATGAGAGAGTTTTGAAAGGGGCTTATTAGCGTAGACTGTCAATTAATTAATTTGCGCGGTTGTTTGTTTTTGAATATTATGAAATAACAAAATGGCGGTTTATTTCGGGTGCGAAACTCTGTTTTGGGTTTTCGATTTCAAACGTTTCCATCTTTATCGACCTTTACGTAAAAATAATCCTTTGATTTGAAGTAAATGAAACATAAATCTTATAATTTTAAAAATATATTAATTGATACTAAATTTTAAAATTTAAAACATTTTAACAGTAAAATTATTTTTTTTATTTTATTAAAAAAATAGATACTAACATAATAAAATTAACCAAGAATTAAGCTAATCTTATCATCATTGCTAACATCAATCATTTTTGTTCCATCATCCATTCATCACCTCTTTTGTCATTTACCAATTCGTTAGAGACATAAGCAAATTAGAATAGTTATAAATTGGGAGTCTAACAACGACCAAATTCATTATCTTTTATTTTCTGAATCATATAACCATCGGAAAGAGAGTATTTTTTTTATAAATAAAATAGATAATTTTTAACTTTATTCTTAAAAAACTATAAAATTTAAAAATTTAAACTTAATTAATCCTTTTTAAAATTATATGACCAAAATTATCTATTCTAAAAATTATAAGGTAAATATGACACCTGTATAAAATTAAATGATTATTTTAAAATCGTTTTACCTAAAATCTTATTTAATGGGTATAATAATTGATAAGTCAACTTATTTGAACAAAATCGAATTGAATTGAAGTGATTTTTTTTTGTTACATTTGGTTTAGCTTCTGTACCAAATGATTCATCTTCTCCCCTTTCTAAATTAGCTAAAATCTACTCTTTATGTTTTTAATCCAAATCTTAGATTTTATCATCCTCAAATATTACGTCTTTTTTTATCAAATTCTTTTATGAGATTGGATTATACAATCTATATACTTTAGATTTCTTGCTAACTCCAAGTAAAACATAACGCTTGCTCTTGTCTTCAAACTTGGTTCTTTTCTTGATTCGTTCCATACCTATCCAGGAGTAATGTGTTTCATTAAAATTATTAGACTTATATTTAGAACATGAATAATCCAATTTAATGTTTCACGTTAAAAGGTTTTAGAAATCTTCTTTTCAAATAATATATTTTTAACTAAATTCATGATTGTTTTGTTTTTTCTTTCTGTAATACCATTTTGTTGTGATATGTATGCTACTGTCAACTGTTTATAGATTTCATTTTCATTAAAGAATTTTGAAACATCTAACATTTGATGCTTGAGATTCACTAAAGTAAATATAAAGGTCCAAAAAGGTAGTATATACCTTATAGTAGATGTAAGTATGAATTACATCTTTTATATGTATAATTTCATTTTTAAATTCACTAGAAATGTTGATAACTGTGTCTGTACGAAGACACTTAATGTATACTCTTGTTTTCTTTTCAACTAGATTTTTGTAAGTTTTGAAAAACTGTAAAACATTTGTTTTTTCAACTAGGAAGAATACCCAAGTTTTTTTTACTAAAATCATCAATAAAACTAAGTAGGTACATTTTCTTATTGTTAGAAATGAGCGTGATTGGTTCATATATGTCAGCATGTACCAACTGAAGAGTTTGAGAAGCCCTACAAGCGACCCCTTTTGAAAACTAATCTTTGTGATGTTTACCCACCACGCAATGCTCACACAACATTTCAAACTCTTTGATAGGTGGTAGTCCCCTTACCATCCCTTTTTGTTGAAGAATTTTCAAACCATTGTAACTTAAATGTCCATAACGATGATGTCATAGTAGAGATAGATATTCTGTAAGTGAGTTGAAGCATGTTTGCTCTATATATTGCGTTTTCATTGGTGTAGTTTATCCTATCACAGTAAACATTATGTTTTGGTCATTTGAATGTCCATGATAAGTCCTTTTTTCAATGTGAAACAGTTTACATGTTTCATGTTTGATGATAATATTTATTCCCTTTTCATGCAATTGACCAATGTTCAACAAATTACTCTTCAATTCTGGAACATAAAATACCTCAGTCACTATTAGTGTGAACTTATTTACTATCATTTGTATGTTTCCTTTCTTCATTACTGTTATTTGAGAGTTGTTTCCCAATTTTACTGATTCTCTGAAATTTTCATTAAAATTAAAAAAACAATTTCTTTTTATCACACATATGATTGTTGCATCTTGAATCAAGAAACAATGTTTCTTTTTTGCTTGGTTTCTGCATAGTTGTCCCTAGTTTGTTTCTCCTTCTTTGGGCACTCATATTGAAAGTGTCCAAGCTCATGGCAGTGATAACATTCCATATAAGACATATCAAATGTTGATATGCCGCTTCTTGCTATTCCTCGTCCTCTATATCCTCGTATTTGTTCTTCATATTGATCATTATGAATAGCCTTTAAAACTTGCTCTTCCATAACATGTCCATTCATGGATCAATAGACTACTTCACAACTCATCAATAGACATAGTGTCTAAATGTGTGATTCCTTAGTTGTTTAATTCGTGATCCCTTATTCAATATTCACTTATTTCTTCTTTTATGGTATCCATCTACTGCTTAAGCTTTACTCTGATTGCGTAGTTCTTGAGTACTATCATTGTAGCGAGACCGCCATGGGAGATTATCCCGACAAGGCATTAGCTGTGTTGAGAGGCGTCAGTTTGAGAATCAAGAGGCATTTGAGGGAGCAGAACTTCCATAAGACCATGGAACTTCCAGTCATTACATCCTCACCGTCTGCAAATATATCAGAGGAGATATGCAATGCCGCTGCCATTATGGATAGGAATTATATTTAACTGTAAAATTCCATTGTATTTGATGTCAAATTTTAAATACTTTTTGGTGATTGAAAAGATCAGAGAGCGTATATCAATTTAAGACAAAGCGCATATTTGATTTCAGTGCTTTAAAACTGGTAGTTGCAATGAGAATTCCCAGTGGTTATATGCAGAGAAGGAAATGTGCACAACCAACCTTCAGTATTCAGGTGTAGTCTTTGAGTTAATTTAGCTTAGACTATGCTATATACTACCTATGGTGCATAAACTTTGTCCGTCAATGAGTAGCACTCATAAATTTACAGATGTTTTAAGAATGTAATCGAGGCATTGAAGTACAGGTTATTTGCGCTTTCTTTGCTCCATGAATAACTAGGAATTAACGCCTAAATTTTAATCTGATATGTACCTTTGGGATCTTGCTATGAAAAACAGTTATGCTGCTGACAAGTAACAGATGCTTCCGTAAATTTTGCTTGCTTACATTGTCTGGCATTCTTGTATCAACATAACCTGTTCTTGTTTTTTATCTGATAATTATGATGATGATACTCGGTAGATTCACCTGATTTTAATTCTACCGAGGACGTTTAGTTTCCTGATTTTTGGTGATGATGATGCATAATTGATTTTCATATCTTTATTTTTGACATTGTGGTTTCTTGATGAACTTTCAGTCAATAATCTGAGAGCAGATTCTATTTTGTCTACACATTTACTCCCTCGAAATCTCTGTGGAGGCGCCTCAACCTGCATTCTCATTAATAACAAACGCTTATGATTTTAATATTTTTTCGTGTTTTGCACGAAGTCGTATTCAATATTTACTAAAGGCAAAGAGGTATGATTAAACATAGAGACTTAGTAATAATTGTCTCTGATATCCCGCAATCTGTTCAAGTAGCGAGTGTTCCATGAAAGAAGGAAATATAGGTCTTCGTAAGATGCCTTTATTAGCTAATACCTTTTAAATCAGCATAACTGATTCATTTGAGGTTAGGAAGATGTCACTGATTTTTCATTGTCTTTCTTTTCTTTCATGAATTATTACACCCCCGCATTGTCAGAGTAGCCTAGTGTTTTTTAGTTCAAGCAAATCTGGTCTTTAGCAAGAATTTCAATAATTTTTTGCCTCACCTGGCAGGTTTTATTTTCTTTTTACCTGTCTTTTTCGCATTCTATTGAATCTCTTTTTTATAATTATAAAAAAAAACTAGGAATAGAGTTATCTTAAATTAAGTTATTTATATTATTTTATAAATTGTATTATTTATTCTTTTCGCCGTAGAAAAAAGAATAAATTAAAAATAAGATATATTATTTTAATAATTTTATATAAAAAAATATTTAAATTATGTAATTTTATTTTTAAGTGACATTTAAAAATAATATTTTAATAAAAAATTATTAAAATAATATATTTTATCTTTAATTAATCAATTTTTTAAAATTTAAATAATTAAATAACATTTTTTATAATTTAAAAATCTAACGGCATAAATGACTTAATTTAAGATGCTTTCATGATATTTTTTTCTAAAAAAATAAATATTTTATATCTATCTTTTATTTTAACTCTCTCTAAAAGCTTTTTCTCATTCTTTTTAAGATTTAATTAATTATTTTTATCAAATTGAGAATAATTTGAATTATATATTTTATGGTTAAGCAAGCATTGAAATTTAAATGATAGTTTTTTTTTTTTGCATATTTCGACATTACAACGTGATATTTATGTGTTTTGGTTAAAATATCAAAAATATCGTAAAATCGTCGATAAAATATTATTTTATACTTTTTTATTTTCTAAATATTTTATCTTTAAATTTATTTATTTATAATTTTTTTATCTTCAATCAAAATATTATTTATTTAATGTAATTATTTTATTTCATGTATATTTTTTATTTTTACATTTAATTTATTAAGTTTATCTATATAATTCTTTTTTTCTTCCTAATTAAAATTATATTATATACCGTCGATGTTTATCCATTTATAATAATATTAAAAATTATAATCTAAATTATTATTTTAAATTTTAACTAATAATTCTGTAATATTTTAATTTATTTATTTATTTATTTATCGGATTAAATATCATAATTTTTAAAAATATATATATTAATTAAGAAACTAGTTTAAAAATATTAGTAATTGATTATTTTGATATTTTATAAAAAAATTTAAATAAATTTCATGATTTTTATAGAGTTTTTAAAATTTTTTTAAAAATATTTTATATTTTTGATATTTTTGTAAAATTTAAATCGATATCACATAAGCCTTTTATCATTTTACTAAATGTTAATTTTCTATCAAATTTCGTACACAGTAGTCAGTATTTTTCATTTTCATTTTGTCAAATTTAACTTTTTTTGTTTTTTGTTTGTTGTTTGTTGTTTGTTGTTTTTATTTCAACAAAGTTATTCGTTTACTAACATAGGATATTAGAGAGGCCAAATCCAAAATCCATCATTTAAGCATCCTCATTTTTGAAAAAATAGAACAAAATTACAACTATGAGGCTTGAATGGACCACCTCTTTAGTGTAGAGTTATCCCTAACTTGTCTCTTTATTGATGATTTTCAAGAAGATATTTACCACAAGTCATTGCTGAAGCTTTGAGAGCCAATTATGTAAAAACTGATGAGGGGTCCAGCAGCGTTAAGTTGCAGGGTAAGAGTCCATTAGGTGAAAATGGTAACTTTTGGAACCTAGTTTCAGAGATTTATTGGATACATTGTATTCGAACCTTTTTTAGTCATGGACTGTACAATTGCGAATTTAGTTTATATTTACATCTATCAATAATAACATAGTTAATAGTAAAGCTTATAGTTTAAAAAAATAAAAAACATGTGTATATTAAACCGATTAAAATAACATTAAATATAATTAAGATTTAAATTTTAAAATTTAAAATTTAAGTAACATGATATAGATTATTAATAGAAGGATATTATTGATAAATAATCTTTTTTTATTTATATTTGTTTTTTATTGTAAATAACATTTGTATCATTTTTAAATATATTTTGTGAAAAATAGTTTGTATAAGTGTGAGTATAGCAAAGATAATTTTATAAAGTTGTGTAAAATTATATGTTTTGATACTAACATTTTATTAATTTTATGTTTTCTCTTAACGTATTAAGAATCAACTCGTACATTCAAAATTCCAAAAACAGTGTGCGACTTTTTTCTTTCGCTGTGAAAAACTGAAAACGATAATAGACTTAGCGCATGAAATGAAAGAAAGAGTTGCCGGTGGGTAGTGGCAGGATTTGAAATTTTACAAAATTTATTTTTAAAATTTTATAAAATATCAAAGTAATATATTACTTATATTTTTAAATTATTTTTTATTTAATACATATATTTATAAAAAAAATTATTTAATTTAATTTAATTAATTAATATCTAGAATATATATTTAAATTATAACTATGATATATTCTTATAAATAGATAAATATATACTATGGTTAATAGAATTTATATTGAAAATATAAACAAAATTAGTAAAATAATTATGAAAATAAGGTATCGATAAAAACATGTAGAAAAAGAATTATAAAATATTATCTTAAATTTAAATAAATAATTATTTTATTTACTATAAAAAAATTGAGTTAATTTATTTATAAAAAATTAATATGAAATGATATTTTGTTGATAAATATCAACAATTTGAAGACAATATATATAATATCTACAATATTTTAATAAAAATGATTTTTTTAAAAATATTTTATTGATAAAAATATTTGATCAATAATTTCACTATATTTTTCTAATTTTTTGATTTTTTAACTAAAAAATATAAATATTAAATTGTATATAAAAAACAACAATATCAAGATTTTTGTAGTGATACCACCTAAGCTACTTGTTAGTTGGTCAGGCCCAGGCTAAGGCTAATCCATTGTTATTTTCTTTTATTTACGTGTTTAAAAATCCTTATTTTAATATTAAAATTATAGTTACAAATTTATGTTCTTTTCATTACTTATATCATAAAGATTTTTTAACAATGAAATTCATTTTTATTATTTTTAATAAAAATATACTTTAAATTTATATTTATTTAATAAAAAAATATAAATTAATTACTTTTAAAAATAATATTAGAAGTTAATTTAAAAAATATTGACATTATATATGCACAATGTGTTATCCTTATCGTGCTTTATAACATTTGTATTTTTAAAATTAAAATTTTATTATTTTTTTATAAAAATAATAATTTTATGACATATTATTAAATAAATATAAATTAAAAATATATTTTAATTCAAAATAAAAAATTTGTAATAATTTTATAATTGTTATAAATCATTTTTAAATAAAAGTATCATTGGACTTGATAATATTATTTATTAAAATATTATATAATTCACTTATAACAAAAACTAAAACCTAATTTTAAATTTTGATGCTTAGAATAAAATTTTAGCACATTTTTTAAATTGACTTTTAGACGTGATATACGGACAAAAGATAATACTAATACGCTACCATTGATTTTAGTCACGTCAAAATCCGCTACCGACCACCATAATTTCACTGTATATATATATATTAAATAATATATTGATTATAAAATGAATGTAAAATTAAAGACATTGATAAAATAATTGTAAAAATAATTACTATTAAAAATCAATTAAATTATTAAATATTGATTATATTATATGCATTAAATCAAAATAAAAAACATTATTTTGTACAATTATACTGACCGTTTAATCCATCTGTCCCATGATATTTTGGCCCTATAAATTTTTTTAGTGATACTTTAAAAGTAGATTGGTATGTAAAAAGTATGTTAATTAATATATTAATATTATTTATATTATATGTTATTAAAATATTTTATTTTAATATAATAATTTTAAGTAATGTTTTATCATTTTTAATAAAAATTGATAGTATATATCTTACGTGATAAATTGAACAATGATATTTAAATTTTAAGAAAAATAATTATATTTTTTACAAGATAAACAAAATTAATGATTAATTTTTTATTCTAATTTTTTATGTTATTTTATTAAATTTTTAAAATAAAATTAATAATAATAATAATAATGTATTTACACAAAAATAACTATAAATTTAAACTATTTTAGTTATAATTATATATGTTTTGATATCTTAATTAATAAATTAATATTTTTTATTTTCTATGTCATTAAAATATTATTTTTATTCTTATTTTAATTATTGATATATTTTTTAATTATTAAATTATTATTTTTATTTTTATAAATATCATTATTCAATTTAATTTAACAAGTAAGATATATATAGTCAATTTTGACCTTAAAAAATATTATTTAAAATGAATAATAATATTCAAAATGAATGTATTAAAATAAATAACATAAAATATAAATTACATTAATATATTAACTTGAATAAGTATAAGGTATCAAATTCTCTTATAAGTACATAAAGTATTTAAAGGTACTTATTTTATTAAAAAAAATAAATAAAATATGAAATAGTTTATAATTATTTTTATTCCTTTTTTCTATTGTTATTCTCTCATTTTAGTTTTAATGTTTAGATTTAAGATTTAAAATTTATGATTTATAATTTAGTTAAAAAAATAAGAGATAATTTTATACAAATATATAGACTTACCAGAAAGAGATGAGAGAGAAACAAAAAGAGAACAATGTGTAATAAAATAAAAATTAGATGAGTAAACATATTTTTTTACCACCAAATTTTGATTGATTATTTTCGATCATTAAATTTCATAAATAATATAAAAATATATCGACTATTTTTTGTTATTTACATATTATTAAACTTTATAAATATAGCAAAATATAACTTGTTGTTAACTGATTAACGTCGATGATATTTTTATAATAATTTATAAAATGTAATGGTATAATAGTAATAAAAAAATTTGATAATATTTTTATAACAATTTTAAAAATTTGATAGTAAAAAAATTTATTGATTTAATTCAAAATACTTAAATTATTCTTTAATTTTTTATCTATAAAAATCATTTTTAAATAGATCTAATACTTATATGTATTACATTTAATAAGTTGATATTTAAATATTTTATGTTATTAAAATATTTTATTTTAATACTTTGATTAAAGTATTGGTATTATTTTTAAATAATAATTATTTTTTTACACAAAATATCTTTTTGACGTTTTTATTAAAGACTTTTTTCTTCTTGACTATTTAATTGAGTTAAAAAAATGCTTTAATTTTTAAAAAATCTTTTTTTCTGATAACATTAATAATAGAAATATTTTTAATTAATTATTTATGAAAAAAAAATTAATTATTATTCATGTCAGTTATTAATTATAATTTAGTATTTATTTATATTATTTGTTTTTTAAAGATATAAATTAATAATTTTTATGTTTTTTAACTTTTAGTACGAAGCGTTGAAACTAGCCATTAAAAAAATCATTTTTTGATTATAGTTAATTTTTATAAAGAAAAAATAAAAATCATTCACTAGAAAGCTAAAAGAACATTTTAGATAATAAAAAAAATTGATTGTTGTTGAAAAATAATAATAAAAATATATAAATAGTTATTAAAATTGAATATTTTAATAATATTAAATATTTAAAATATTAATATATTAATTATATTACCATTAACTTATCATTCTCACCCAAAAAAAAAAAAAACTGCTCATTTATGACACCTTATCTTGAGGGGGCATCTATGTCAATTTTGTATTAAAGCAAAAGTTAACTGAAACGATATTTCAAAAAGCAATCTGATTCATGCACGGTTTTGGTCCTTTTGGAGCTGTTTAAGAACTATTAGTATCTCCTATAGAAAAAATAATCATTAGTGTCTCAAAAAGTTATTTATTAATACTGAATTAAAATGATATGTTAATTTACGTTAATAATAATGAAAAATACGAATAAGAAAAATGTAAATTTTATTCTCTTTTCATCTCCTATTCACTCATGTTATCAGTTTATTAGTTTAGAGCAGTAACTGTAACAAAGTGGGTTAAGAAAGGATTATTTATTATTATTAAAATATACGATAATTTATTATTTTAAATTAATAAATTTTAATATAAATATTTTTTTATTAAAATAATAATAATTTAATTTATAGGTAATATATATTTTAAAAATAATAAATAATACTACTCTTTAAAAAGAGTATGGAGGGCTTTTACGTCATAAAATTTGAGACTTATCCGTTACCAGATCATAACGTGTCGTACTGCAACAAGTTCATGAGATAAACCCGGTTAACTTTCCAACACGTATACTAAGACGGTATGACTATCATTTTATATCACAAAATATCGTATATTTTCTGAAATGAAAACAAAAAAAACTATGAAATCAATTAAACTAAAATTTTAAGTAAAAGTTTTAATTTTTTTTAACACATATTTTAAATATGACACTTTTTTTTAATTTAAACAAAAATCAACTAGAAACGATTACACAACTCATCAGTTATAAGCATTTTAATTAAAAACAATTCTAAAATCTTAGGTAAAGATCTTAAGTTTTTTTTTTCTTTCTATTTTTAGAATGAAAATCAAGACACAAAATATCATATAAATATAATTAATTTAAAACGATTTTATATATATAATTTTATTAAATTATTTATAAAATATTGTATGACAAATCTATCTACTTCTCATAATCTATATTTCATACTTTGCCATGCAGGATTTACACGTGGCTATCCAATCCGGTCCACAGCTATCGCCGATTTCCTTATAAATTTCAGGTACCTACTGGCAACAAGTATGGCTCTTATCGTCCTCAGAAAAGCCAAAAACATTTAAACACAGCTCTTATATCTACTTCTCTCGTATTATCTCCTTTCTCTTCCACAATACATAACCTATCGCCGGAAATTATACGCCGGAAGTAAATAATTTGGCCGGGAAATGAAGGTCCCGGCTATGGAGTGCTTCTTAAGTGAAAAACGTATAAGCCTGCCCTTTCGTGCCGTAGCCCGTAGCCCATAGCCCGTAGCCCATAGCCCGTAGCATATCTTGAAGATCCAAACCGCATCGAGAAAACCCTAAGCAAAAGCTACTTTTATCTTGCAGAGTTTCAAAGTTATACCATTCTTGGCAGAGTTTAAAAAGGCATTTAGAGTTTTAGTGTAGTTTAGGAGTATTTTAGAGGCCTCGAATTTTGCTAACCTCACCGATATTTTACTATCTTTCTCAAACGAAAAGAGATGCTGCAGAGTTCTCAATGTCTGTTCTAATCGATGTATAGGCTTTAAAACTCTTGCGTTTTAACTTTTTGGGTTTCGATTTCAACTCACCTTTTCCATTCATTGAAAATTAATAGTAGTTCTCGAATTTTAAAATAGGAGGCGAAGAGTTTGAGATTGCAGAAAACTCATAGAAGTTAGAAAATTTTAAAATAGGTTGATTGTTGACTCTGATACTCAGAATCGAGCATGACCTTTTTGGAAATGGAGAAGAAAACAGTTCCTGAAAATCAGAGATTTTTATAAAAATAGAAGAACTCTAGTGATTTGGTCACGTTCATAATGCCATTTCCGATGAAAGTACAGCCGATCGATTCTTACGCGCTACCTGATCATGAACCTACACAGTTCGAGCCAGTTAAGCCTATGGTAAAGTCGCGGTTGAAGCGGCTCTTCGAGCGCCAGTTTACGAACGTGCTGAGAATTTCGGTGACGGAGAAGGCTGCCGCCGGCGTCGATGAACTACATTCGAACAAAGAAGACTTGAACAGCTCCGGCGAGTTTGAGCCGAGCTCTCTTTGTTTATCAAAGATGGTGCGGAGTTTTATGGAGGACACTAACGAGAAACAATTGTCTTCGGTTAAATATGGCAAAATTCGCTGCAATTGTTTTAACGGGAATAGCAATGACACTTTTGAAGATGAATTGGATTTGTTTGGTGGTTATGGCGATTCGAATTTCTGTACCTCTGGTGATGCATGTGAGATTCTAAAGGTAAACACAAATACAAACAAGAGATTTAACAGTAATTTTGAATTTTCTTCTCTGCTAAAGCGTTATGAGTAAATACATATTTGATAATCGATTTTTAAATTTTGCGGGAACTGGATAGGGTTTGGTTCCTTGTGCGAGTGTAAGGGAGAGGAATTTACTAGCGGACACTGCGAGGATCGTTGAAAAGAACAAGATCTGTAAGCGTAAGGATGATATTTGCAGAGCGATTGTTACTGATGGATTGTTAGCTCTTGGATACGACGCTTCAATCTGCAAATCTCGTTGGGAAAAATCGCCCTTACATCCCGCTGGTACCTTCTATCTCTCAATTTTAAATTTTCCATTAATATCTAATCAGTCTGGTTGGTTGCTAAGAAACAGCTGAGAAATTGAAATTCGTTTCGACTCTTTTTGTGATAATTGTAGACTAAATATAATTGATATTGAAGCTACCTTCTCAAGTTGCTCATAAATTAATACTCTGTTTTCTCAGAATTCTTAGATTACTCGTCATCAACCTACCTCACAAGTTTGAGATTTTTTTCCTGATGATTCCCAAGTCCTAACAGATTATAAACTGATTTTGTTTGACAGGAAATTATGAGTATATAGACGTGATGGTTGAAGGAGATATATTGTTAGTTGACATTGATTTCAAATCAGAATTTGAAATTGCAAGACCAACCAAAACCTACAAAACGATCCTTCAAAATCTTCCATACATCTTCATTGGTAAATCCGATCGTCTTCAGAAGATAATATCCGTCGTAGCGGAGGCAGCTAAACAGAGTCTGAAGAAGAAAGGAATGCATGTTCCACCATGGAGAAAAGTTGAATATGTCAAAGCCAAATGGTTCTCTTCATATACACGAACCACAAAACCCATATCATCTTCAAATGTTTCGAGTATTACTGTAGCTGAAAAGATGCAACCTTTGCCCCAAACCAATGAGTTTGTACCGATTGAAATCGTGAACTCGGGGGATGATGATACTGAGTTAGGTGAGTCCTTGTTTGAAATGTCAGATAGCTCTGGTGAAGATGAAAAAACAATGGCTGACAAAGATTGGAAACCGCCTGAGTTAAAGCCCAAGCGATCACTTACTGGATTGAAGATGGTGACTGGTTTGGCTTCTGTCATGGACGACGATTAGCCATAAAATTTTGATAATTTTTTAGCTCGGTGAATTGATTTTTTTTTTTTTAATCTTGACTATCAGCAAATTAAGAAGTTTGTACTCTTCTTGTATTGTAGTTATGACCGTTACTCCGTTAGATCCCTTCTGTTTTTTGATGCAAGGGTGGTCACTAATATGAATAACATAAAAATAAACAGATTATAGTTATACAGACGTTCTTTTTGTCCGATTCAATTCGTCTATTTTGTTTTCATACGAGTAGTAGTTCTGCATTTGATATGATCTTCGGAACCAATAATCTTTTGTTGATTTCTCACACGAGAATAATGCAATTTACAGTTTTTAGTTTGTATTTTTAGAATCACTCGTACCCGTCTTGTTTTTAGCTTAGCAGCAAAAGTGGTGTGTATTAAAGCCATTTTATCACTCTTGAAAAAGAAGAAGTAGCCATTTTAGCATAATTTAATAAGTAAATGTGAAGAAACCAGAGACTTGTATTTGGAGAAAGGTAGGAAGTGGTGGCTGGCTTAAAGTCTTAGGTGGATACCTGATCTTTAACTTGTGATAGCGGCAACAACTAAAATGGTCGGTGAACCATATAAAGTGTCAGGTAGTGGAAGTTTCCAAACAGATCTACTCCCTTCTTACGTTATTATTATTTCTAGAGATAAAATTGTTAAAAGGAACTTGAGGTAGTTAGCTCATACTGTTATCTAAGTTCTAGTATTCATGAATCAATTAAGTAGGCTTTTTTTTTTATTGCTGATAAAAAAGAACTTGGATGTTTTTTAGGTTTTTTTTTTTCTTCTTTTTAATTGTATCTTTTCTGTTCTCTCTCTTGCATTACAAGAGGATCAAAAGAACACGCGTTCTAACTCCACTGAGAAATTATCCTTGAAAATGAAACAAACTATTGAATCTTTTCTACGGCCAAAAATGTGACTAGCTCTCTAATATTTTCTTACTTGATTTTGACTTTAACACAAAAACAGTTTTATCATGATGATAATTAGAAAATGTTTTTTCTGGTCCTCTAGAAGTACAAAGACTTTGTTAACTAGTCTGACAATATTGCACAATTCAAAATGGGAGGTATGTCATGCTAAACTAATTTTAAAAAAATTGTTAAAAAAAATATAGATAAATTATTATATTTATTTTATTTATATCATCCATTTATTTTTATATTATTTATACTATCAAATTATTATATTTATTTTATTTATATAATTTTATTAGTTTTTATCTAACAATATAATTACATCAAAGATAATAAATGATATTTTTAGAATAATTTGTTATAAATATATTATTTAATTATTTGAGTTATTTTAAATATATCATGTAATTATTTGTTATTTTAAATCTATAATTAATTATTTAAGTTATTCAAAATATATTGTTAAAATGTGACAATGTTAGAACAAAATTAATAAAATGTTATATATTCAACAAATGTATTAATTAGGTGTTATAAACGAGATAAAATATAGGTTAAATATAATAACTAAATAGTATAACGAGATAAAAAATAATTAAATAATATAAACAAAACAAATAAAATAATTAATAATATTTTTAAAAGTTTACCTATTAAAAAAATAAAAATTATCACCAAGTTTATATTATCTTAAATAAGTATTTAATGATCTAACATTATTTTATTTAAATCTTAACTTTTGAAAATACATTTAAAGCTCACATCATTAAATACTATTAAATAATTTTTTTATTATAAAAAATAAAAAAATAAGATCATTATATTAACCATTCAAGAGAGTATCCACTCTTTCCTATTAACTTTTAAGTGTTATTATCATTCTCATCGACTCACCTTACGTAACAAAGCCGAAACAATATTTTTGTTCTTTCCAAACGTATTGAGTTCGTTTTTATATATAAGCCACACACGCGCGTATATATATATAATTGCTAATCTCATTCATCTTCGTATATAAATTTCATATTTTAATCATATATATAAATATACATATAAATATAAAAGTATTTTACTTTTGTACGATATATATTAAGAGGAAAAAAATCTATGAATAAAACTTGGATGATAAATAAATAAAAATATAAAATGTAAAATTGGAGATGATATAAATGGGAGTCACATAAGAACTAATTAATGACAAATAAATTATTTTATGGAAATAAAATTATGTAAAAAGATAAGAATATAAAGTGTTAATGTATATCTAGTAATATATTAATATCTACTATTATATATCTATTTACTTTAGGGATATCTATATTTAGTTACTTTAGATATATCTAATTTACTTGTAATTCTTATATAAAGGTATCATGTATATTCATTTGATTACATAATAGAATACAATCATTAAATATTTTTAACATTAAAAAAAATGAAAATTAATGATCAAATATGCAAGAAGGAGAACAATATCTAAATATAATTATCAAGGTTTGCGCCTCTTGTTATTTGCAAGAATAAAAGAAAATAGTACATAGTTTAATATAGTTTTGGATAAATATTAATTTTGGATGTAATAGAAAATAATTTTTTTAATATATAAATGATAAATACAATAAATCTAATTACATAGTAGAAATAAATATTGCATAATATAAAAATTTGTTAAAATATTTAAAATATCAATGACTACTTGAATTATTTTAGCTCATTAATGTTATATAAAATATTTGCTTATTTTTTATACAGTCTCAATATAATCTTAATGAAATCTAAATTATTTTTATGTATAACAGTTTCAATATAATCTTAATGAATTCTAAATTATTTTTATTTATAACAGTTTCAATATAATCTTAATGAATTCTAAATTATTTTTATGTATACATTTTTAATTTTTTAATAATAATTAGTTTTTAATTTTATATCACGTTGATAATATAATTTTAAATAAATAGGTCATAAATTTCGTTAGAGTGAAAAATAAGTTTTAAAATATAAATAATAAATTTTACACAAAAGAATACCTTATTTATGTGTAATGAGAAAAACTTAAAAGCAAAGCAAACATATAAATGAATAAAAAATAAAGCAAAGTAGTTAACGTACCTTGTCTTGTCATTAGTAACTTTGAACTCATGAAAATAACATAAAACTTAATTGTAATAATATATTATTTTATTTTATTTTATTTAAGATTAATTTACAAATATTAATAATGATACTTGATTTTTTTGCCATTGATGATACATCAATATGCATATGCAAAAATTTAAAAATAATGACTTTATTAAAAAAAATGTTTGCTGCTGAAAAAACATGTCTTGCTTTATATAAAAATCTATCATGATTATGTGATAAAAATGATATTATTATTTACGATTTCTTTAACTTTAATATTTATCAAAAATAATTATTATTAATAACAATCATCCAACATAACTATATTACTATATAATTACTAAATTATATTAATAATAATGATAACATTTATATTTAAATAAAATTATCCAAAAGTTTTTCAATATCAACAATTATGTATAAACTAATTTTTCATAATTTTTAATCATAATATAAAACTAATATATATATAACTCATTTGTTAATATAAAAAGTAGTTTAATTGTATGAAAAAAAATTACTTACATGGTATTTAAATTTATGAATTTAGGATATTTTATGTCTTAAATTTTTAACTATCATACTTTACGAGTTTAGAATATTATATAACAAAAAAAAATGCTTAAACTTATGTATTTGGGATATTTTAATTTTTAAATTTTAATAAGTTGTGACTTTAGTATATAAAATCTTAAGAATTAACACGTATATATATTTTTTATTTTTAAAAATATGATCTAATTATATTAGAAAAAATAACAATAAAAGAATGTATTATAATTTTTTTTACACATTTATTGAATTGTTATTAAGATATTAATTTTATAGATTTTTTAGCAATTGATAGCAAATATAAAATTAATAAAAAATAAATAATTAATTAAAATTGATTATTTATTTTTATAATTATTGTAACCAAAGGAGCATAGATACATTTATCTCATTTGCTTTTCACTACGAAATAAAGGGAACCTCGATAAACTTAAGAAGATTTAATGCAAAAATTAAAGTATTTTATTAGAACTCCTATGCATGTGTCGAATAATAACTAATATGTTTTTTTTTTTCCACAACTTTTCAAGCCCGTCAAAATTGGTGAAAGTAGTGTCTCGTGTCTTCACGCCTCCATATAATTTTAAATAATTAATATCATATTATAAAACAAATTTCATCGATTAAAAAAACATTTATTATTTTATTCAATAATAATAAAATATAAATTTAAATAATTATAAGATTAAAATATATAATAATGTGAAAATATTATTAGTTTTTAATATTTTTTAGAAAAACATTGGACATTCCAAACCGTTTTGCTAAAGGAAAATAGTTTATGTATAAAGTTGAGATGTGAATTAATTTATTAGATTTCACAATATGGTTGTTTAGTGTTAGTAATAGTTTCACAATTAATTTTATTCTCAAATTTATATATTTGATACAATAATAAATAAGTTTACTATATAGCAATTATTCTTCGTTGAATGGATAGCGTTTGATCGCTACGATGACTTATGTCATATTTATATTTGTTTTATTTGTGTTTTAGGTTTTAGATATTGTAATACATTATCAATAAATTATTTTATACTTTTTCTTTTTTAGAATATGAAATTTTATTAAGAATCAAAATATACAATATAGATAAAAAATATTAATCAAAATACATTAATAATTAAATTTGTTAAATTAAAATTAAAATTCTTATTAAACATATGGATAAACTTTCACTCTAATACAAAGTTTTTAAATTTATCATTTAGTTGCTCAAATTGATATATTAATCGTTATTTATAAAAAATAAAATCTTGATACTATATTTTAATATTAAAGATTTTTGAAACTATGAATTGATACAGATTATCGTATATAAATATATAGATAAAAAAATCACCTCAAAACCAAAAATTGGTGAGTAATAACTTAATATGTATTATATTCAAAATAACTATTAAAAAAATAAACAAAATAAATGTTAAAGAAAATCTCTTTTCCATAGAAAGAAAATTAGTTTCTTGAAGGTTTTAGAAAAAAAAAAAGAGAAGAAAAATATAAACATGATAGTGGCTTGAAGTACTTTTTACTTTTATCTTATTATCTTTTAAGAACATTTAATATCATTTAAAATAATTAAATGATCGATTGGAATCTTTTACAATAAAATATAAGATGAAATATTGTGTCATAAACTTGATTATTGATGTATTGTGATTAATGAATTTTAATTATATATTTTTTCTTTTAACAATTTTTTTCAAACTATAAAAATACCATAAAATTTATATTTTTATATAGAATGATACAATATAAAGATAATAATATTCTTACCACATAACTTAAAAATAGGATTAGTTGTAATAAGATCGTCGATAATTATTATCAAAGTTTTGACTATAAGTTTTATATCTGATTATCATCGTCAAAATTTTAATAAGATAATTAAATATAAAGGTAAAAAATATGTAAAGTCTTATATTATATTAATAACATATAAAACACATTAAATATTAACTTTACATCAAGATAGTTCTTGGAACTTCGAAAGTGTTACCCACGTGGATTATCATAATTTTACATAGAATTTTGTTATATTTAATCATAATTTCATTTTATCGAAATTATATATAATATTATTTTAATTTTTATTATGTCATTAATCGTTACAATAATATTTTGGTATAAATAATTTAGTTATTAAATATGGTTTTAATTTTAAACTTCTTAATAAAAAAAATAAAATATTTATATTTCGTTAAAAAATATATATTTATTTATATTTTTAAAAAAATGAATATATATTTTTTAATGTGTATTAGAAATAAAATTTATATCATGATCAAAATAATAATTTTTTGTTAATGTAAAATAATCGGTGAAAAATGAAAAATAAAATAAAATAAAATAATAATCTATTCGAGGTAAATAGTTTAAAAGGGGTCCTAATCCTTTTTAAATTTATTTATTCAAGATGCTATCTCTATTCTCTGCCTTTGATACTTTTATATAAATAAATAAATAAATAAATCTAATCCACTTAAAAACTAAACATGTTTACTAATTAATAAAATAAAATTGCGGAATTATTTAGTAAATAACCTGTAAATTGAATATTCGGCTAAACAAAAGCATCTCTGTGTGTTCAAGTGGAAGCAATGATCACAGGTCCCCCCACCGGCGGGGCAAATACTGAAAAGAACTGGTGAACACAGAAAGCCATCAGCTAGTATATACTGACTAGAAATTGAAGGAAGTGATAAATTGATAATGTTATATTTTAGCTGAATGATATATATATATATATATATATTATTTATTTATAAAACACAAGTATTTAATATATTAAAGAAGGAAAAAACTATATAATTGGTAAAAAATCTACACTAAAAATAATCATCTTAAATATAACATAATTATATTTAATATAATAATTTTATTGAATATAATTATATAAATTCAATTAATTTATCTATAAAATTATATCACCTTTTTTAACTATAAAAATAATATAAATAAAACTTATAATTATAAAAATAATAATTTTTATGATAAATTTATATATTTTTATTATTATTAAATTAAATTTCGATTATTTATATTAATTTAATGTTAAAAGATATTTAATTAGATATATTTAATGTTATTTAGTATTATTTTTATTATTAAAATTTTCAAAATATTATTTTTATAAATTTTCAAAATTTATTAAAGATACGTATACTTTTCCATTAATTTTATTTGAGATATTATTCATTTAATTTTGAATCTATTATTTTTGATTAAATTTTTTACTTTCTTTATTTTTTATAATATATATGTTCTTTTAAAGAAGTTATATTAGTTTCAGACTTTATTGATATAAAATATAAAATATACTTCATTACATATTATTAATAATTTATGCTAATATGCACCAAAATTTGTCGTTTCTATGTGCCTCGTACTGAGCCAGGTGCGCAATGTATCTTGGGACTTGTATTCTTGAAGCACTGAATTATTCTAGTGCAGTTATTCGATTTAAAATTCCAATGTATATTATGTTATAGCATGGGTATTTTACTACGGATATTATTATAATATAAATTATTTTATTTAATATTAATGATATTAATAATAATTTTATATCAAATTAATAAAATAAATATTAAAAATAAAATAAATATTTTATATAAATAATAATAATAATATTATTATTCTAAATATTTTTATATGCATCAATTTTTATACTTTATTTGATTAATGATATATGAAGTTTTAGTGTGATAATATGTTAAATTGTGAAAATAAAATATTAAAGTGAGGGTATCATCGTTTATTAATGTATAATTTGTCGAGTAATATTAGTTAAATTTATATATAAATTTTTAAATTTTTAAAATATATAATTTAATGTTTAAATTTTGAAAAATTTATATATAAATATTTAAAATTTTAAATCATATTATTTAATTTCTATTTTTTAAAATTTTATATATAAATTTTAAATTTTTGATTCTTAAATATATATTTTAGTAATCAATCTAAAATTTATTTATAAAATTTTAAATTTTTTGTTAATAAATGGTGAGATTTAAAAATTTAGAGATTTATATATTAAGTTTTTAAAGTTTTAAAATTAAAATATAAGTTTTAAATTTTTTAAATATATATAAATTTAATTAAAATTTAAAGTTAATAATATATTTTATCACATCGTAACATATACATTATTTTTTATTTTTGTTATAAAATATTAATAATAAGAATAAAATATTTTTATAATTAATTTTATTATTATTATAAAAAACAATCGTATAAATTATCCATTATCTTTGTAATTGTATTTATTAAATTTATCGACATAGTCTCATAAAAAAATTAGTTACATCATTAGCATTAATATCTTGAAAGCTATTTTTATCTACTACGCAGTTATTATCTACAAAATGAGACTATAATTGCAACTGGTGGGTCTATTTTGTAATAATAAAATTGGAAATATATGAAGCAATATCCGATGCTTTGACATCAATGTTTTGCGTTTTGATTGCAACAACTCACTAACTTTATTTATACTCGGTGAAGTGCTCAGACGAACCTTTAAGCAAATATTCTAACTTAAAAAATTAATTTTAAATCTTTTTTTTTTAATGCTCTTTATGAAAAAAAATTAGGTTATTATAAAATAATTTTTTATTTAAAATTTTAATTAGATATCACATATTTTAAATGTATCATGCATATTTTATTGTATTAAATATTAAATATTAATTTTATAAATTAAATATAACGAGTTATAATTTAATAACACATAAATTATTCGAATATGTTAAAGTTTTAGAATTTAATCCTATTTATTGGTGTATGATGTTTTTGAAAAATAATTATATTTCATTTATTCAAACTAAAAATATAATAATAATTAAATCAATAAAATAAAAACACATCAAATAATTTTACATTAAAAAATTAATTTTATTGTAAAATAAAATTAATCACTTTCATAATCCTCAAATGTTATAAAAAAAATAAATTATATTTGTTTCGTATATCATGAATGGATAGCATGATACTTTAATAATTTTACTTTCACGTATTAGATACTTTAGTCACATTAATTTTATATTTTGAATCATTTAATTATTTTTTACCAATTTTATTTGTTAAGATTTTTTTATTAAAATAAATTTAAGTTAAATTGAAATAAATCTTACTTCATGCTAATAATGTTTGAAAGAGAAACATGTCTCAAATAAATTAAATTAAAATTATTAAAATTTATATAAAATGATTAAAATGTCCAAAAATATAAAAATAAAGTAATTAATTTACATCAATTTAAAATAAAGTTATTAATGTATCGAATTTATGAAACTAAAATTATCTCAAATGTAAATTTTTTAAATGAATTACTATTAAATTTTATTGAAAAATAAAAAAATATATATATTTATATGCTATTAGAAGCGAATAAATTATTTTGAAAAAATATTAGTTGGGCTAAATTCCAGTTCAACCTATGTTGGTTATGTTGCTAATCAATGCATGCTTATATGTTTCGATAGATCTATACATAAAAAATTAATTTTTAATTTAAATATTTTAAAATTATTATTTAACACTTCAACAAAAAAATTATTGTCTATTATTTAAAGTTACATATTAGACAATAAAAAATTTATTTAAAAAAAAATTTGTTAATGAATTTGAATAATTTTTTAATTAAAAATTATTTCATTATATATATATATATCAAAAATATAAATATATATGTATTATATATAATATTTGTTATATTTTACAAAAAATTGTTTAAAAGTTGATAAAATATATGTAAAGTTTGTTATGCACAACATCTAGTTTGTTATACCCATATATAAGAACTCCTCTTATATGGAAAGAACAAATCAAACACTTTATTACAATTTATAATATCTTATTAAAAAAAAATTCTTTTCGCTTGTGAATATCATCAAGAAAGTAATTTATACAATTACTTTTTCTAGACAACCTTAAGATGGTGAGATTCTTACAGAAAATCCAATTTATCATCTATAAACTAAATTGAATTCAATTGTGAAGAACTAGATCTAGTCATCTATCCTTTTCATTCACTTAAAATACTTAATCTCAAAAGAAATAGTTGCTCAATATTAGAGTGCTATGCACAAAACCTTTTCCTATTCTTGTTAAATAGAGTCGAGATGACAATTAAAGAGCTTAAGAAAATGATCACTTATAATGGAATAATATATTAGTAAATGCAAAGAGCTAATTGATCTACTTCTAACTATATCATGTGTAGGGGTGTGCAAAAAATCCGATCATTCGATCAATCCGATCAATCCGATCCGATGGTCGGATCGGATGGAGATTTTTTCCATCCGTTAAGTGCGGATCGGATGGCGGATTTCACTGCGATTCATCCGATCCGATCCGATCCGACCGAAATTAATTATATATATATTTAATTAATATATATTTATTAAATTAAATATATATATATATATATATATATATATATATATTTAATATATATTTATTAAATTAAATATATATATATATATTTAATATATATTTATTTAATTTTTTAATGTTTTTTTTAAGTCAAATAATTTTATGTTATGATTTATGTAAAAATTTAAAAAATTTATTTAAAAATACAAAAAAATAGAGTTAATTAAATTTATTGGTCGGATTGATCGGATTGTTCGGATTGAGCGGATGTAAGAGGTGATCGGATCGGATGCGGATTAGGATGTTTCAATCTGAGCGGATGATCGGATCGGATCGGATGACAGAAAAATCAGCGGTTTCGATCCGATGAACAGCCCTAATCATAATCATGTGAATATGCATTCTATGTGACGAGTGAACTGGATGTCAATTACAGTTCACTTGAAACTAATATTACAAATAAGAAATATATTATTAACTTAAATGAATTATTCATCAAGATGAAAAATCATGAGTGTCAAATTAATTGAATGAAAATACATCATCTACAAAGTAGGTCAAGCCAATTATGCCAGAACAACTCTTCAATCATAATCACGACCATTTAAAAGTCTAAACAATACTTCTTCGAAATTAAATAATCAATCCAAACTTAAGTTAATAATACTTCTTCGAAATTAAATAATCAATCCACAAAAGACATTGTGACCAAACTTAAGTTAATAATTACATCAATCTAACAAACCTTTTCCAAGTCTAAACAATACTTCTTCGAAATTAAATAATCAATCCAAACTTAAAACAATTGATTTCTCACAAATGAAGTGTTGAAATTGTAAGAAATTTGGTCACAATGCCTCAAGATGTTAGAAAAAAGTTCGGAAAGTTTTATTAATATTATCAAATAAGTAGATTAGTGACGTAATTATTAAGTTAAGTATTATATGTCTTGTAATTTTTTAAAAATGAATAATTTAATATCTTAATTTATGAGTTTAGTATTATTAATTTTTTATTATAAAAAGTAATTACTTTTAATTTTATAATTTATTAAAATAAGTATTTTTATTTTATCAAAAGTATAAAAAACTTAAGACTTATAATACATAATTTTTATAAATAACTTAACTATAGATATCAAACTTTAAAATTATAAAATTAAAAGTAATTTTTTAAAAAAATTAAGAAATTTTTGTTACGTAATTTTATAATTATAAGATTAAAATATTAAAATTAAATAATTATATAATTTTTGATGGTAAACAACCATTTATTTATTAAATATATGCTTTTTGCCTATTGTGACTTTCTTTTAACGGCACTATACAAAATTACTCTTTATTTTTATTTTGTTAAGTATTTTTTATTTTTATTCTTTTACAATTTATCCAAAACTTTACTCAAACAAAAAATTTGTGGTACTTTAAGGAATTTTGTTTCATAATTAATCTATTATATTACGGTTAAGTTTGAGATATCCAATTTTGTAAATATTAGATATAGATTGTTTTTACATTTTAATTTCTTAAATTGGATGCCTTTTATTAGACATATATTTACGTATTTTTATAATTATTATGTTAAATTTAAAATTTTATTGATACATCTATTTAAGTCATTATTAGTAAAAGTATTTAAAGATAAATAAGATATAAAAATTTATAATTTAATATATATTTTTATAAAAATTATGTTATTATTACGTGTTTTTTTTAAATAATATATTAATAGGTTTTATAGATGAAGCTATAATTATATTTTTTAAATATAAGTTTTGACGAGATACTCTCCGCACTCTATAAAAATTAAATAAATCTTTTGAAAATTTAGTCCGTTTTACAGAAAAAATACACAAAAAGCTGTTATTTGCTGTCTTTTCATTCCAATGTCCACTAATGAAAAGAAAACATTATAGAATAAAAATAAGTTTTTTTTTCCATGTTTTGTAACATGTTTAACAAACTTTACATATTTTCGAATGATGAATAATAACAAATAAAGTTAATATATATATAGATTTTTGAGAAAGAATTCATAACTCTTCAAAAAAAAAATAGCGTGTGCTAATTTGTAGAACATCTAACTGTTTATTAAAAGTTCTAGCCTCTGTGTCATACTCTCAGTTTTTATTTATATAATTCATTAAATAACATGTATAAATTTTTATTCTTTTTACACGTTAATTTTCCATAAAAAACATGAAAAAAACCATATTAAAAAAAATAAAATTTATACTTGTTATTTTAAGAATTATATAAGTAAAAATATTACTAACACTAATCAAGTTTTATTTATTTGAAAAATTAGATATAAAAATCCTATAATTATTTAATTTAAAAAATTTAATCCCATAATTATTATTCGATTATCAAAATTTCATAATTTTTTAAAAATATTATATTCATCACATTATTATTTTTCTTATAATTTTTGAATTTAATAACTATAATTATATTGTTTATAAAAATTAATTATTATAAATACTTATTTTTAATATCTTTAATAGATTATAAGTGTTATTTTAATAAATTATATAACTAAAAATTATTATTTTTTATAATAACTAAATTGATAATACATACTAAAATATTTATTTTAAAAAATTATATAAATTTTAATACTTAACTTAATAATTACTCGTTAAAAATTAAAAAATTCCGTACTTTTTTCCTATTTATTTGTGGGGTTTGAAATATTTGCAAAAGTAACAAAACTTTAGTGAAAGTAGTCATCCTTCAGTTAACACTTAACATATAGTGGTATGCCGTATACCCCTCTTTATAATTATTTATTTGAGACAGCATTGGGATTCTGCTATCTTTAAAGGCAAAGGCTCCTGTCATATGGTTGCAGAAAGTCTATGATTTTGTCTTGAAATAATAGTTTTATTCACTTAAAAGTTGAATAAATTATTGTAAAAAAAGAAGTAATTAATTGCGTTTAATTTACCATTTTGCCACAGTAAAAAAACTAGACAAATTTCCACAAATTTTGTTGAAATGACATATGCCTGCTGCATGTATTTAATTACTCGGAAGCATCAAGGAGCCTTTCAGTTTGAAATGAACGGTCATTCCTCAAATACCTGCCCACAGAGCCATGCTAACGTCATTTAGATTAATGATTCTGTTTTCTTCCCTCAATTAAATAAATGATGGATAGCTTTGAATGGAGATATGGATTTAAATATCACCATTTAAATTTTATTAAAATAATTAAGATATTATCATTATAGAATAAAATTTTAATTAATTTTTATTTAATATACATATATTTATAAAAATTATATTTTATAGATATTTTATCGATAATTTTATAATAATATCTATAATAATAATGATATTTTGGTAAATAAATTTTTTTCACGCTATTTTGACGACAATGTCATAATATTATCGATATTTTATTAAAATATATGAATATTATATTTTGATATCAAAATGTATATATTATAGTGATAATATTATCGATTTTTAATCTCAATTGACATATATTTTTTATTGTTTCTATAGTATATTTATTGATAATTCTAAAAATGATAGTGGTATAATTATAACGAAAATTATTATTGTAATTTTGTTTAAGACATGAAAGTCTAATTAATATTAAGAATAAAATAAATATTTTATATATTTTTATTAGAATAATATTATCATCGTTTAAAAATTATTAAAAATATATTTTATTTTTAATTAATTTTTTAGTGTTTTTAGTAATTTTTAAAATTAATAATAAATATTAATTAAAAAATAAATTATGATAATAACCCACCTTTAATTAAAATAATTTAATATAAACTAGATAAAAAAATAAAAATGTCCATCACATTGTTTACAATGGCTCAAAAATATTCACACTCTAAACGTCACAATGTAGATATACTTATTTGAAGCGTTAATATTGGTAGTTATTAATTAATAATATAAATATTTATAAAACATCGATAAAATATTATTAATATTATTTATTTTAAAATATATGTATTTAGTTTTTTTAAATAATTTAATTAAAATTAAAAAAAAATAATTTTAACAATAAAATTTATTATATTATAAATATTTATACTGTTTTTAATTATTAGTTTAAATAATTAAAAATAATACTATTAAAATTTATAATTATAAAAATGATACTCTCTTATTATAAAAAAAGTATGATATATCATTTCATATTAAACAATATTAAATTAAAAATCGTTAAAATTGTTATACAATTATTTAATCATGTTAAATATTAAATGTTAAATATGTCTCCATTTAAATACCAATGTCATAGTTCCAAAAAACAACAGCTTGGTAAAAGTTTGTATTTGTATAAAGTAGCATTGAAGACAGAAGACTAGTAGTGGATTTTAGCAAAACAAAAAATTTGAAGACTAGTTACAAATTCAAATTTTGTTATCTGTTGCGGTGGAATTTTATTTTTATGGCATATGTTTTTCATTTTTTTTAAATTAATACATAAAATAAAATAAAATTTATACGCATTATTTAAAAAACAATACAAATAAAAACGATACTGTAATTTAGAGTACTATCCTAAAAATACTAAAAAGAAAGCATAACAACGGAAATACCAGAGAAAATGACGACCGTTGGTTTCCCGTGAGTAGTGATTTTCAAAGCTTCTGAGGATCATCTTATTTTTCGTGTCGGTGCAAAGGACACGCACGAGAGTTTGGTTGTTTGTCTGATGATCCAAAAAAAGTTCAATTTTTTTTTTATAAAACTGTAATAATTTAAACATATTATTTAAAATGAAAAGAAAAACGAGTATTTCTGACTGACATTTATATTACGACAAAATATATGAGTATATGAGAACATTGAGTTGATAATTTACAAAAAATGGATTCCATTTTGAGAATACTCCAAGACTTAAAAACAAATTAGATAACCTCCTATTTTTTTCAATCATAATATACGAGGGAATTGTGTTATATAGAGGTGTGATCTAAAATAATCACATATCATGGTGTAAAATGTGGGTGCCATATCTATAATTACTGTAATGAGTTGTATGGGCCGGATGCCATTACTTTATGATGCCCATCCGTGAATTTTCACTTTTCTTTTCATTCGTTATTGAATGTGGAAGTTTGGATTAAATTCTTTAACTTACTCAATTTTGGTATTATATGAAATATATTTATAAGAGTGATTCTTGAAAAAAAAAATTAACTTAGTTTTTTTCGTTGCCCTCACGTCTAAGGGTGTTCATCGGATGAAATTTGTTGATTTTATATTCATCCGATCTGATCATCTTTTAAATGTGATGCAATCTAATCCATAACTTATTCGGATTGAATCCGATCAACCCTATCAATCTGACCAATAAACTTAATTAACTTTATTTTTGAATAAAAAATTTAAATTTTCATATAAATCATAACATAAAATTATTTGAATTAAAAGAAACCTTAAAAAACCAAATAAATATATATAGTTAATTTCGGTCGGATCGAATGGGATCAGATAAATCGTAATGAAATCCGTCATCTAATCCGAACTTAACAGATAATTTTTTTTCCATCCGATCCGATCCGATGCGATGATGGGATCAAAATCGTCAAAAAATTAACGGATTCGATTAATCAGATAATTAGATTTTTTGCACACTTCTACTCACATCTTACTCTCAATTAATGATGTAAATTGAGATAAGATGTTAATAAAATTTATGATATAATATATTAATGTTTAAAGTATATCTTATTTTATCTCACTTAATTTTTAATAAGATGAGATGATAATGAGATGGTAGTAATTAAAATATTTCATTTGTTCATATTGGATCTATACAAAAATGATAGAAATTATGATATATGATTATCTATAATATAAGATTAAAGAAAATAATATAACATATATTTAAAGTTAAGTTTATTAAAACTACGATCTAAACGAGATAAAATAAAATTAGATGATATTTAAATAAAATGAAATAATATTATATCATAAACTCATTAAAGATAATAAATGAGACATAAGATAAGAAAACTCATTTTATATTTTTGTCTCTAAAGTTCATTTAAAAGTTTTTTATGCGTTGACTCCACACAAATAAAGAATTTTGATAAAATAAAAACTATTGCTTAAAAAAGAAGAAGTTATGTTGCTTACTATATCATCACCATATGGCATATACGAGAGGTTTCAATGAAAACTATTCTAGACAAATGATAAAAGCAAATAATTAAGTTAATCATTTGAGGCTTTTATTCAGATGGATTGATGGTAGCATATTTTAAATTTTAAATTTATAAATAATTATGAGAAAAATATTGAATTATATTAAAAAGCTACATTAATTTAAAGATTGAGATTATTTGTTATAAATATTTTGTTTATATTATCTGTTGTTGTTGTTGGCTATTTATCTAGATTAATCTAATATTTTCATCTTTTATGGGTTGGTTCTGTAATTTGGGTTTTCACTGGCGTTATCGTTATCTATGAGCTAGCCCATTTCGTAGCATGGCTCGATTCCCAATTCACAATGCTCGAAGGCGAATGCTTTTGCTCAAAACTAGCCCCATAAAACTACAATTTGACGATCTAATTCGAGCTTTGTATTGGGTTTTGACGGTTCATAATTGAGCTTAGTTCTACATAAACATTTTTTTTAATATACATGTTCGACAAGTACGCAAGCAATATATATATATATATATATATATATATATGCTCTTGTAATACAATAGAAAATAGCATTAACTTTCAATTTATTTAACAGAGGATCGTACAGCAACTCTACTTTTTAATCTGCTAGTATTATTTGTGACTAATATCACATGAGTTTTGAGAGAAAACGTTAGAGGACTCTTTCTTTTGTTAAATGTGAAGAAATAGCAAGGCCTATTTTTTACTTTGTAGCTAGGTTTTGAGGAAATTACTTGTTTAAAAAATTTGATTGGTGATTCAGTTTGTAATGGTGGTAATGGAGAACAATCTAGTGATGAAAATGGAATATATAATTGCTTCTGAATAGTCTCTATGCTAGATTTTTCACTGATTCTAGCGTTGAATTCCTGAATTGTGTTGGTTTTTGTTTCTAAAGTTTTTGAATTGTTTTTGGTTTTATGTTTTAACTGCTATTTGTTATGAGTATTGGTTTCTTTTGTTTTTTCTTATGATTGAGTCTATTAGTGCTTGGTTTGTTGATTGTTGGTGCAACATGTGTCTAATTTGAAGTTTATCGAGTCTCTTTGTTAAGTCTTTATCATGTTAGATTATGGTGATAACTTTTGAGTATTTGCTAGTTTATGTTCATTAGTGTATGTGTTAAGAGTTTTTTTCTATAATTATTATTTGAAAATAAGGTTTCTTGGATAGCATCAGCTGCTATTAAAGTTGGAACTATTAAATTTGATTTATGGTTTTCCTTTATTTGTTTAGTTGTTTTTCTGTACTGTCCTTTTCTTATTCAATGAATTTCTAGTTCGTTTGAATATATATATATATTCGAAACACAGTGGTCATTTATAAAAAAATAAAAAAATGAAAAAACAATTTTTTTCTTTTAATATCAAAGAATAATCGATGCATCTCTCACGTATGCTAGATAAAATATATAAAATAATATTAATAAAATTTATAATAATAAAAATAAAATTTTATTAATATTAAATAAATTTTACATAAATATAATATATGTAGTATAATTTAAACGATCTTTAATTAAATAAGTTAATGTAAAATTATAGAATGAATTTTATTCTAATAGTAAAAATATATAAATTAAATATTATTAATATTATTTTTTTAAAAGCTTATTAATTATTATTTTATTTCTTATTGAAGAGAGAATTTGTTATTATAGGGACTATTTATGTATTTTTAATTTTAATAAATGTATATTATAATCTGTAAATTATATTTATATTTTAATTTAATGATAATTTTAAGTATATTTTATTATGTTTTAATTTATTATATTTTTAAATTTAGATATAAATATTTTGGCAGTTAAGAAGAAAAAATTAAAAATAAATTGAAGATTTATCATCTTATTAATAAAAAAAATTATACATATTTTAAAAATTAAAAGCAAAAAAATCATAGATTTTTATAAAATTAAAAGAGTAATAGACTAAAGTTTGAAACATATTACATATTATTTTTATTAAATTTTATTTTATTGATTTAATTATTTTTGTATTTTTATTTTAAATAAATTAAATATTAATTTTTTTAAAAAAAATATGTTATTTTTATTCTTATAAATTTATATAAAAAAATAAGTTTTATAGTTGTTACACGAGAGAAGAGAACCCTTCAATAGTAATCCAATGGCTGGAAAAGCAGCAAAGTCGATGGCAAAAGCAATAGGGGAGTACCAGTATCCATTGCGTGAGAAATTGACGAAATACAAAGACGAGTTAGCCAAAGGGGTATGGGGTTACTGGCATTTGGGTGCGTGGAAGCCACTCGGCATCAGTGCGCGTCGTCGAGCTAGGATCCGTAAGGAAGTGCTTTTGGCTGGTGAGGATTGGCCGTACGATCCGGAGAGGAAGGAATTGAGGACGAAAAGAAAAGGGCATAAACACGATAGAATTACAGCTGAGAAACGTGAAAACACGGCCAGATTGATGGAGAAGATGCCTGAGATGTTACTTGACTTTAAGAAGCGCAAGTGGGAGAAGAAGATGAAGGAAGAAGATAAGACCAAGCCCTAATTTATCCCCATTGAAATTGACTTGTTATGAAATTTACAGGTAAACATCGTTTTTCTTACAATTTTATGCGAATTTTTTTATTTTTATTTTATTATCCTCCCATTTGTTTTTGTGTCTATTGACAAATGTACACTAAGATCACTTGTTTGGCGTGACCCGCCGGTGGAGAGTATAGTTTACACATGGGCTTCATAATGTGTCTTGTCTGTTACTTTGCTATAGAAGTTAAAAGATGATTTATTAGGATGTTTTCTTCAGAAAAAAAAAAAACACTTGGGATGTTTTCTCAAGTTTAGGTGGCACTGTGGTAATTTGATAATTTTCTGCAACTCCAGTGAGCAACTTTCAGTTTATTATCTAAATTGAGATGTCTATTTATTTATTTAGTTTTTTGAATAGTGCTACATACTTGTGACGTCAAAATCACAAAAATGATGTGGGGTGATATGATATTCATTTTTAGGTAAAAAATGCTTATTTTTATATAAAGTTATAAAATATATATTTATTTATGTAGTAATAAAAATGAATATATATTATAGGAAAGAAGATTATGTTATGTAATTAAATTGATGATTTAACACTGATTTAACAAGAAAACTCATATAGGTTTTGTTTTGGTTAATTAAATCCCGACATTTCATTGGTAGTGATCACAAATTTGGGACAGATAACAATTTTTTTTTGTGCTACTTTGATGCTATCTAATTTCCTGGTCAGTATTACCAAAAAAAAATTCCCCGTCTCAATTATGAATAGCAAGTAAGCACATTTTCTTTATAGCTCTTAATATCCAAATAGCTGTCAACGCTTCTGATCATGCGTCTAGCTTGAGCCTAGGACATCTGTTGGAGATTGTTGTTATAAAGCTCCTTAATTTAAGGAGCAAATTAAGGAGCAAAACATGGAGCAAAACAAGGAGTAAAACATGGAACTTAATTCAAGGAGCAATTCAAGGAACCATTAATTTAAGGAGTAATTCAAGGAGTGAATTTTCCTATAAATAGATGTGTAATTGTAATGAATTAACCATCCAAAGTGTTCATTCCAATTGAGAGAAAAGCTTAAAGAGCAAAGCTTTTGTGAGAGAAAATTGAGAGTAATTTTCTTGGGTGTAATTGGGTTGTGGGTTGTGAGTGTTGTAAACACCTTGTGTAATTTCTCCTCTTTCAGTAAAACGATCTGATGAGGTCCGAGGCGTAAGCAAGATTGGCCGAACTCCGTTATCAAATTTGTGTGTTATTTTCTATTCTTGCTTTCTCATAAGTTTGGCTTATCGGGAATTTGCGTTATTTCCCAACAACTGGTATCAGAGCTTTTGGTGGTGATTTCTGTCAATTTCTTGCAAGGTTACTATTCACGTGAATAGTGAAATTTTGTTGACGATATTTGTTTATTGACGGAGGTGTTCTAATACACGATGGTTTGTAGAAATAGTCAAAAACGATCCGGAGAAAGTCAGATTTGAGTGGGAGCAATGGCCGCAGATGAAGGAAGGGTGAAACTCGAGAAATTTGATGGCACAGATTTCGGGTTTTGGAAAATGCAGATAAAGGATTATCTGTATCAAAGAAATCTATATCAACCTCTCTCAGGGAAGAAGCCAGAGGCTATGAAGGAAGAAGATTGGAATCTTACAGGCAGAAGCCACCTGAGTTATTCTATTGACGTTATCCCGTAATGTTGCTTTCAACATATCAAAGGAAAAGACCACGGCGGGTCTTATGGCGGCTCTCTCCAATATGTATGAGAAGCCGTCGACCTCAAACAAAGTGCACTTGATGAGGCGCTTGTTCAATTGCGGATGACGGAAGGCGCGTCGGTAGCTCAACATCTCAATTCTCAACACGGTCACAACCCGGTTGAGTTCGGTGGAAATTGAATTCGATGAAGAAGTACGAGCATTGATACTTTTGTCTTCTCTACCGAAAGGCGGAATGCTCTTGTCACACGTGAGTAGCTCGTCGGGAAAGCAATAAGTTGAAATTTGACGATGTTCGTGATTTGGTTCTCAGTGAAGAGATCCGACGTAGAGAGACAGGTGAATCGTCAACCTCTTCAGTTTTGCATACAGAGTCAAGAGGAAGAAATTCAACCAAAGGAAATGGACGTGGTAGAACAGACTACCGAGGTAGATCAAAGGACAGGAGGTCCAAATCTAGGAATCCTAATAATTCCCATAGCTCGAAGACTATCGAGTGTTGGAATTGTGGAAGAACCTGCACTACAAAAATCGGTGCAAGAGTGCAGAAGGACAAACAAGTGAAGGCGAGGCAAATGTTACTTCCACCTCGGGAGGAGATGATGCATTGATATGCTCTTTGGAGAGTAAGGAAGAATCTTGGGTGTTAGACTGCGGAGCATCGTTCCACGCTACTTCCACGTAAAGAATTCTTCGAGAAATATGTCCCGAAAACCTTGGAAAGGTATATCTTGGTGATGATCAACCATGTGATATTATTGGCAAAGGTGTAGTGAAGATTAAGTTAAACGGGTCTGTTTGGGAGGTGAAGGATGTCGAGCGTATTCCCGACCTCGAAGGAACTTAATCTCGATGGGGCGATTGGCTAGTGAAGGCTACACTACGATCTTCCATGGTGATGATTGGAAGATTTCAAAGTGCGTAATGACGCTTGCTCAAGGCAAGAAAAGTGGCACTCTTTACATGACAGAAGCACGTTGTTCAATCACAATTGCGTGCAGTAATGAAACACCAAACCTGTGGCACCAGAGATTAGGCCACATGAGTGAGAAGGGGATGAAGATTATGCACTTAAAAGGAAAACTTCCAGGTCTACAGTCTGTAGAGATGGACATTTGCGAAGATTGCATACTTGGAAAGCAAAAGAGAGTCAGCTTTCAGACAAGTGGTAGAACCCCAAAGAAGGAAAGGCTAGAGCTTATTCACTCTGATGTTTGGGGACCAACAACCGTCTCATCCATTGGTGGGAAACAATACTTCGTGACTTTCATCGATGATCACTCTCGGAAGGTATGAGTTTACTTTCTAAAGCATAAGTCTGAAGTATTTGAGGCTTTTAGAAGATGGAAAGCTATGGTGGAAAATGAGACGGGTTTGAAGATCAAAAAGCTCAAATCCGATAATGGTGGTGAATATGAAGACACCAGATTCAAAAATTTCTGCTATGAGCACGGGATCAGAATGGAAAGAACTGTGCCAGGCACGCCTCAACACAATGGTGTAGGCGGCGTATGAGCCGAACGTTGACGAGAAAGAGCCGGAAACATTCGTATACGATTAGGTCTACCGAAGCGGTTACGGGCGAAGCGATCAACACGGCAGCCTTACTTGATCAACCGAGGCCCATCCCCATTCCATTGGAGCATAGAATACCGGAGGAGGTATGGAGCGAAAAAGAGGTGAAACTATCACATCTAAAAGTTTTTGGGCATGTAGCATTTGTGCATATCGGTGATCAAGGCGGGAATAAGCTTGATCCCAAATCCAAGAAATGTACATTCATCGGTATGGTGAGGATGAGTTTGGCTACCGCATTTGGGATGACGAAAAGAAGAAAGTTATCCGAAGCGAGAGATGTGATTTTCAACGAAAAGGTGATGTATAAGGATATGCATAAAATAGACGCCAATGACTCGAGAGAATGAGCCGGTATTTGCGGATGCAAATGATGTCCCAAATAGTTCTCAGAACAGAACCAATTGTAACAAGTCCTCAACCGGAGGAACTTGTTGGACGATAGTACCTGACATTCGACACACCACAACCTCTTACTCCAACTCCTATATTGAGAAGGTCTTTTTGACCTCTTGTGCCTAACAAGAGATACATGTACTATATGTTCTTGGCCGATGGAGGGAGCACGAATGCTATGATGAAGCTTGTCGGACTCGAGATTCTAGCAGAGTGGGAGCTTGTATGAAATAAGAAATGAAATCTCTCATCTCCAACCGGACATGGGAACTAGGCCGAGTTACCTATGGGAAAGAAGGCACTTCCTGACAAATGGGTGTCTGGGGTGAAAGAGGAGCGTGATGGTTCCAAGAGATGCAAAGCACGCCTAGTTGTTAAAGGGTTACAACAGAAGGAAGGAGTTGACTACACTGACATTTTCGCTCCCGTTGTGAAGCTCAATACTATCAGATCAGTGTTGAGTATTGTAGCCATTGAAGATCTTCATCTAGAACAGTTGGATGTGAAGACCGCATTCCTTCATGGAGATTTAGATGAAGAGATATACATGTACCCGGCCGGAAGGTTTCTCGAAAAGAGGAAGAAGAATATGGTGTGCGGACTTAAGAAGAGTTTGTATGGCCTAAAACAAGCCCCGAGACAATGGTACGTAAAGTTTGTGACTTTATGCACAAGGAAGGTTTTCGAAGTGCAATGCGACCATTGTTGCTACTTCAAGAGATATAGGTCTAGTTATATCATTTTACTACTTTATGTTGATGATATGTTAGTAGCGAGGTTCGGATATGGATGATATTAAAAGGTTGAAGCAAAGAATTGTCAAAGGAGTTTGACATGAAAGACTTGGGTCCAAAGAAAGAAGATTCTTGGAATGCAAATCACAAGAAATAAGAAGAAAAGATCATTGCGGTTATCTCGGGCAGTACATCAATCGTGTTTTGCGAGAGATTCAATATGGGCGATGCGAAGCCGGTTAGCACACCCTTGGTCACCATTTTCGCCTATCCAAGGATCACCACCTCGAGACGAGAGGAAGAGAGAATTCATGGCTAAGGTTCCTTATGCCTCGGCCATTGGAAGTTTGATGTACGCAATAGTGCATGCGAGACCGGACATTGGCCGTGCGGTGGGAGTTGTTAGCGGTTATGTCAAATCCAGGAAAAACTCATTGGGAAGCGATCAGTGGATTTTGAGGTATCTGCGAGGCACGCGAGAAAAGTGCTTGTACTTTAGTAAAGGAGAATTAAAAGTACAAAGGTATGTGAAGCCTTGAGACTTTGGAGGTGAAGTTGATCACCGAAGCACCACCTATTATATATTTCTTGTTGGAACTACATTGTTAGTTGGATGTCACAAATACGAGAAAATTGTCACTCTATCCACTTCTGGTGAGTATGTAGCGATGGCGAAGCTAGTAAAGAGATGATATGGCTTCAAGGTTTGTTAACTGAGTTGGGATTCAAACAGGAGAAGAATGTTCTACATAGTGATAGCCAAAGTGCAATACACTTGGCAAAGAATTCAGCATTTCATTCTAGAACCAAGCATATTGGATTTCGTTATCACTTCATCAGATCTCTATTGGAAGATGATGTGTTAATACTGGAGAAGATTCAAGGAAGCAAAAATCCAGCAGATATGTTAACAAAGATGGTGACTATTGACAAACTGAAGTTGTGCTCAACTTCAGTTGGTCTGCTAGAGTAACAAAGACTAGAAAAGCTGCTGCATTGATCGAGGTGTGAAGACATATTAAAATCAGTCTTCAAGTGGGAGGATGTTGGAGATTGTTGTTATAAAGCTCCTTAATTTAAGGAGCAAATTAAGGAGCAAAACATGGAGCAAAACATGGAGTAAAACATGGAGCAAAACATGGAACAAAACATGGAGTAAAACATGAAGCAAAACAAGGAGTAAAACATGGAGCTTAATTCAAGGAGCAATTCAAGGAACCATTAATTTAAGGAGTAATTCAAGGAGTGAATTTTCCTATAAATAGATGTGTAATTGTAATGAATTAACCATCCAAAGTGTTCATTCCAATTGAGAGAAAAGCTTAGAGAGCAAAGCTTTTGTGAGAGAAAATTGAGAGTAATTTTCTTGGGTGTAATTGGGTTGTGGGTTGTGAGTGTTGTAAACACCTTGTGTAATTTTTCCTCTTTCAGTAAAAAGATCTGCAGCAGGTCCGGAGACGTAAGAAAGATTGGCCGAACTCCGTTATCAAATTTGTGTGTTATTTTCTATTCTTGCTTTCTCATAAGTTTGGCTTATCGGGAATTTGCGTTATTTCCCAACAACATCCTTACGGTATAAATAAGAGTGTCACACATGAATAATGTCCATAAGTCTTACTTTGGATTGGCCAGCCATGTTGACTCTACCAAACGAGGGAATTTGGATCGTCGGGCAAGGATGCACCTGTTTTGTTAGGTTCATCTTCTCACATTTTCTGATGGTTCTGGATATAATAACTTCATGGTTTTTGAATAGTAGAGATCAAGGTCCTTGATAGTTTGGCAAAAATATCCAAGTAGGATTTTTTCTTTCATTGGAGTTTTAAGAAAGAAAATGATAGTTTGGTTGTATTTTTGCATTAAAAGATTGCTATTGAAATATTGGAAGTTCTTCTATTAACGCAGGTAATTGAGGATTGAACATGCCTACTTCAAGCTATGGTTCTGTTAGAAGTTGTTCTGTGGAACGTGCCTCCCCTGTTCTTTTGAGGTGAAGAATGTTATCCAAGTTGTCTATGTTGGAATAATTAGATGCTTTTTAATGTAAAAAGTAGAAAGCGTTGGTTTGTTTAGAAAGTTAATTTGATATTATCAACAATTTACTTAATTTTGCTTTTAAAGCAGCAGATAGAAAAGGGATATTAGCTTTGCTAGACTATCACAAAAATAAGGGCTAGTATGAAGGTGACAATTTGGGTAATTATTCTTAACACAAACACACAATCCAACACAACGAGCATACACAAATTATTTTTTAAGTTAAAATTAACTATTGATTATAATGTTAAAAATATCAAATTCTTTTTATCATTATAAATAAATAAATTATTCAAAAAAAAATTAATTTTTAATGCTCAAATAAATGTGAATGTGTCCCAAAAAAAAAATGAACATGTACAATGTGAAGTGCGCACGATTGTTATTTTTCAGTGGAGAGATGCCATTGTGCACTTTGTATTTTGGAAAGAATACGGACGGCTCCTTAGACACCCTATGCCAAATCTCCGAGAACACAACAGAGAGAAAATCTGCAAGCAAGGCAAGCATTGACTGCTCGGCAGGGTTTAGGAAGATTTTTTTTTAATTCATTATATGTTCCTTCTCTATTTTCATGCCTAAAAAACTTGCATGTGCAAAACTCCAAGGGTGAAAAAAAAATAAAAAAGCTTCGTTGAAATAAACTCAAGAAGCATCATACATATATGCAGTAGCAAAAGACACATGTAATCGAACAATATTTATTTAGGCAAATAAGTTGTGCAAGGCACCCACCTTTCCAAAAGTACTGTTGATGCTAAGAGGTTCTATATTGGGAGTCTAGTCCACATTTAATTCTGCTTGTTATTTTCACGAATATGGGGAGGAAGTTCATGATCCCAAGCAGGTAATGAACCACAGGGATTAATTCCAGGGCCGAGTGGCTTCCGCATGCCACCTCCTACTCCAGCTTTATGCAGAATTGATGTCACTTCAGGCAACTTGTTTGCCCCAACTTCACTACGTATACCAACACCATTACAGGGGTTACTAGGATAACTGTTATCCAATCTCTGCTGATGTGAAGAGGCACTAGTTATATTAGGAATTGCAGCTTGGTGAAAATGCTGGTTGGGATTTTGTTGAATTGGAAGAGGAGCATTCGTAGGTGGATTAAATGGGTTGTTCACTGAGGGTACACTTGTACCAGTTGATATGTTAGACATGGCTAGAAGCAATGGATTGATCCCTAGCCCCGTCACTCTCTTCATAGTCTCTTCAGCCATCTTAACCTGGAAAAGTTCCCAGCAATGCACATCTTAATCAAACTGGACAGCATGTGACATTATAGCAAATGACATTTTAGAGATATGCTTCATTCAGAACAATTTTCAGATCCAATTCTTATTGATGTTACCATGTGGGTAGTGCTCATGTAATGCTAAAGTCAACTGATACTGAGCCACTTAGTGACAAACAGTGAAAGAATGTTAGTGTTGCTCAAGTGATTGAATGCAAGTGGTCGGTGATACCACCATTGCAGCCAAGTATATTTAGGATCTCAGAAGACAATATTAAAATCATGACCTAGAATTTGTCGCTAAGACATGAAAAATGTGTAAAAGCATGCAAACTTAATACTCCCAGTCATGATGTTGAACATGTTAGCAATGCGTTAGCATTCATTTTGATGGCATAAAAGACAGGTAGGTAGTGCAACAAGGATCCAGAAACACACTATAAATCTACATAACTTACACCTGATATACATAGTTAAGTAGTTAACTCCATGGATTATACTGAGGACAGAACAACAAAATCTTCAAAGAATCATGGTTCTAAAGGGATATTTGTAAAAGTCTACTTGGCTGGACATAACAGCCAGGATAATCTAACCCAGTATTGAACAAATCGGCTAAAAATACTACTATTAAGTGCTCAGCTCTCTCAACCAAGTCTGGATCACATGCCAATTAAATTGGAGGATTCATAGCAGCGCATACTTCCTCAAATCATAACCTTTCTGCATACTAGTCTCTTTTATTGCATTCACACTTGGGTATAGAATATGCCAACATATATGAAGAGAAAACATACTAAGGGGGGGAAAAAAAAAACTTCCCTCCTTACGAGGCCTTTCCCATATCAGTCCAATAAATTACACTACCTAGTTATAAAGAAGGATTTTATACTTGTGGTGATTGTTGCTTCTCTTTTTTGCTTTTACAAGATCTAGTTGCATAAAATTCGGGGCAGCAGAGAGACAAAGACAGTTTAAAGTTTAAATTTATCAAACAGTATAAGCAAAACTTCAAATGGCACTATGGCATTGGCAGTGGCATATGTTAATTACAATTTTTTTTAGATGCATACTAGGAAAAAAAATTGAAAATGAGAGGGGCAGAAAACTGCATCAGAATACAATGTTGCCTAACCTTTGCTCTTAATGTTTCAATATCAGCTTTTAAGATTCTGTTGTCAACAGCGGAATTATCATACTTTTGATTCACATCAGTGAGACCATGTAACAATGTAGAGTGTTCAATCCGTAGTTCACCAACCTGTATGGACACAAATATTATCATGTGAAAATTATAAACAAAGGTTATTTCAATTCAAAATATGAATAAGGACCTGAGTTTCAAGTTCACTCATTTGCACTTGCTTTCTTTTCCTGGAGCGTCTGGCTGACTCTCGATTAGACAGCATCCTGAACCACCATCAACATACAATTGATAAAGAAAGAGCTATGATTTTTTTAATGTGCCATAGGTTATTAACCTGTATATGGAGAGAATTTGTTGATTTGCTGACATGGGAGATCACATATTTTACAAGAACCTGTTTTCAAACAAATACATCAGGTCCTGTCATACTCATCTCAGCATACAAGATGTATGCTTCATTCATCTAAACATTTTGCCTCAAAAATATGTTTCTTCCATTGTATATACACTTGGGTAAAAATCTCTCCGATGCAATGTTCTAAGAAACAGAAAGAATGTAAAAAGGCAATTTTCCTCTTACCTCACTCTTGCCTACGAGGTATCTTCATGCAAAAAAACAAACAAAACAAACAAACAAGTGCAAAGCTTGTTATCCATTGGAATAATATACATTAAATCCAGAGGAAATCAACGCATGAACATATATATGACTATCTAGCAGACAAGAAGAGATAATTTGGAGAGGGAGGGGGAATTTACTCAACACATACAACCTCTAATAGCAAATGCAACATAGTCTACATTGTACGAACAAAATAACCAGAGAAAAATTTATTTTAGTCCTAAGGATAAAGAAGACCAAGTAAATGATAGAAAACCTAACGGGAAGAGTTTTTGATTACCTTCTAGCCCGTTTTATATCAGTAGAATCCATATTCTCAGTTATTTCCAAGTCTCCTTCAAATTCATCATCATCTGAGTCCTCTTTCGATGATCCACTACTGGCTTGCTTAGTTTGCAAAGTTTTTTTTTTAAGGACTGAAGGTAAGGCTGGAATGCCAAGAGGTCCAACATCAGTCTCAGTTTGTCCAAATCCAGGACCAGGACTACCACCTAAATAAAATCCACTAAACATTGTTGAAAATCTGATATACTATAAAAACAAAAGGATGAGATGCGCCAAGTATCTAACTAAAACTGAATTAATTAGTTCAACATCTGAAATTGTTTATATTACATCAAACTGATTCTTTCATGTAGCTACTAGTAACTAGGACATAGTGAAAAAATCACAAATTAAAATTTGCCTCTCTCTGTGAGCTGAGCTCAGATAAATCTGTAACTAGATTAGTCGAGCTCGAATATGATATAGAATATACAGTTACTAGTCTTATCCAGACCACTAATAGAATACTCGTTGCATCTAAAACCCTAATGATTACTAAGGGTGCTCGTTTTGTAAAGAGTTATGTTTTTAAATTATGTTTTATTATGTTTGAAACTAGCTTTTCTGTTTTCTAATTCATTTAGAACCAAAAAAAAAAAAACTGTTTGGTAAAATTTTATGTTTTCTTGTTTCATTACGTTTTAAGTAACCTTTCATTAATGTAAAGTTAACTAAAAGAAAAGTGAACTTTGACTAATGTTTTCAAAAACATTATAAACTTGAATAGAAAGTGTCTGTAATAATTAAAAAGAGTTACAACTTGAAAATCGAATTAATTACCAAAAAACATTTGGGAACTTAGTTCAAAACTTGGAACTTAGAAATAAAATTGGTTATAAAACATGTTCCACTTGTCACAAAATTAGTGTTTGGAAGTAGGATTCACGTCACATACATACAAAAATTATGGACATTGCAGCATCATATCTTAAAAACTAGCTCTTCGTGAATATGATTCAATTCGCTATAGAAAGATCATTAGTTTCAGAATCAAAACCTGTATCGTTAGCCACGGATCCGAATTGAGATGTCTGTGTTTTCGGAAATTGAATCTTAGCTATATTTTCCGAATCCGCTGCCTTCACAGAAGACGCCTCCTGCAACGACATTCATGAAATTTTTAGCTCAATTGTTTTTTTCTCCCCTTTATGTCGAACAAAAAAGTTGGAACTTGGAACATAATAATTAAACGAGAAGGAACATAGATGTATATACACGAGCGCGAGCAACAGCAGCACAAGCCAGATCAAGCTGAGTTTTCAAAATCGTGCGATACTGATCAGAACCAACTGGAACCGACGAAGAATGGTCAAACGGAGAAGGATGAGTGTGATGATTAGGATGATGCTGATTCTGAAAATCAGGCTTCTTGATCTCGAAGGCGCCATCTTCGCCGTCTTGGCGCTTAGTGGTGGAAGATTGAGACCCAACAGAAGAAGAAGCGACCGCAGACGTCGTCAATAAATTTGCGAACGGCGGTCGAGGACTCGTTTCTGGATCTGAAAGTTCTTCAAGGAATCGCTCTAATGCCCATTCTGAAGAGCTTCGATTCATCGCCGTCGACCAAAAGATATCGGAGATCTCTTCCGATGAGAACACTGAGTTCATCGTCTGCTTTTCTTTTCTTGTGCGATAATTTTTCTCTGATGTTCGTCTAAAGTTTGTCTACGATTCTCTCTTTATTTCTATGAGTTTCTTGTGGGGACCACGTTGTTTCATTAGAGAACCAATCAAGTGTTTCACGGATCACCGTAATGAACGACCGTACATTGTCAGGAAGCATACCCGTGAGGCCGTGACTTAGAATGTGTGGCCCATCACCTAGCTGCTCATGAGTCGTGGCCCACAATGAGCTAGTAGACGAAAGAGTACTGCTGTACGTACATTGTGGGATGCAACTTAAATCCATAATTAGATACGGGACGAAGGTTGGACCAGACCGGGAAACATTATTGTAGCAAATATCACGAAAAGTATTATTATATCAAATTTAATACAATATTATTTATATATTTTTTTAATAAAATATAAAAATATTATTTAAATTTAATTTTAATTAAATTAATACTAATTTTTAAAATTTTTAAAACGTGGTTATCAAACTTTTAAAAATTAACATATAAGCCTTTAAAATGTTAAATATATAATTTAATATCTTAATTTTTAAAACTTTATGCATAATATATCTATTTTGATGATAAATAATTTAAACAAATGATATTAATAAATCATAATAATTTTTTGAATAAAAATAATTAAATATATATATATATATATTAATAAATATATAAATTTAAATTAATGAATCATTCTTAAAATTAAAAAAATATTTATATTTTTAGTATCAAGATTATTTGTTAAAATAACAATGCTAAATATAACATTTTTGTATAAAATTATTGCACGATATAATTCTTCTATATATATAAATATTATATATATAATATAAGTATATCATTTTAGTTTTTATCGATTTTATAAAGCTAAAATCTCTGGCCGATTTGATTATGTCAGTTTTTAAAAAATTTATACCTATATTGAACCAAACAATCTATAAATAAAAAATATAGACTCTATTTGATATTTAATTCAATAGGTTTGAAAAAAAAAAACCACCCTTAGTTTAAAATGCTAACCTGTCAAATATATTTTTTTTCAGTCCCAACTTTGAATCACAGGTGCAATAAAAAAAAACTTGGAATCACAGATTTGGCTACCTAGACTCTTGTTTTCTTGCAATTTGTTTTTTTTTCTTATTCCCTCTTTTTCCAATCGCTTGGTGCAATAAAAAAATTTAGTATCCTCCAAAGGAACATCTGGAACCCATTGACCCTACAAAAAAAGCAAAATATTGTGATACAATTGGATCAGTAAACTATTTTTTAATAATAATTTTAAGATGGATCATGGATGCAAAGTTCATTATCACAATAGAATCATGAGAAACTTTTATGCTTCAGAAAAATAGAATGAATACATTACCATATACTCCAACTTCTTTCACAGTGCACATGAAATTTTCAACACCATGCTTAAGATTAGGATTATAGTATGAGAATAAAGCTATTGGGCATGACAAATGTGGAACTACCTGTCCATTTGAAAATAATTGAAAGAATGAGAAAAATAAAACCCAAATTTGAAAATACTTGTAAGATGCTCTGTTGTACAAGAATCATGTATTTACAATTTCACATGAGACTCCAAATTGAGTTGGGGATTTACGTGATTAACATCAACAAAACAACAAAACAAGTATATGATGATCGACGGATAGAGCATAAAGTGAATTACCATATGACAATCAACATTATCCTTTAAAAAAAAGAAAACAATCAGCATTGTAAACAAACCCGTATAACTGGGCCATCAACCAGAGGATCAGAATAAGGGACACCCAATTCAATTATATCTGATCCACAAGAGTCAAGAACCTTCAACGCTTGCGCGGTGGTTGAACGATCAGCAGTAATGTACGGGATAAACGCTACCTTAACAAGGATCAACCCTCAATAAGACGAGTGTGGCAAATACTTCCATTCTTTTAACTTAAAAATCTTTTCTATTTTTTTTTTTAAATTCTCCAAATAGAGTCTTCGGATACGAAGATAATCCAAAATACCTAAATACCTACCAAAATTTTGACCAAATCGTAGCAATAATTCTTCCCTTAGTCTCTTTACTAATGAATTGAAGAATGCTCAAAGTGTTTTAGTGCAAAACATTACCAACTGTTTATCCCAAAGATCAAGCCTAACATTGTGACACATCAAGAAAACTATTTACTTGTGTAAGAAGTGCATTTTTAGGGGAAACTTTTCGCTAGCTGTCAATTGGTGCTTTGCAAAGATCTCGATGATTACATATTCTAAATCTCTCATGGGTTTTGGGCCACATAGAGGAGAGGGTATAAAGAGAAACATCTTTATGTTTGATTTATTTACCTTTTCTTTTTGTTGATTATCTTGGAGCAGGATTTCTAGTAATTGGGACTTGTGAGATAGATTCAAAGAGTTGGTACAGTGGAAGAAAAAATAATAATAGTAAAATATTTTTTTAATAGAATAATAAAATATTTAAAAAAATGAGAAGTATATAATGTAATTGCATGATATAAATTTAATTTGTACATAAAATTTTATTTTTAATTTCTTTAAAAAATATATGTTATTTTTCTTATAACCTAAAATAACGTATCTATTTTTACAAAATTATATTTTTTTTGTAAAAAACATATGTTGTTTTAGGTTGTAAGAAAAATAATATTTTTTTAAAAGAGTTAAAATTGAAACTATGTGAATAAGTGGATAATATATAAATTTAATTTAATGTAAAATGTTTGAGTATATATTTTTTAAAAGTAAAAATATATGAATAATATTTTTATGATTATAAATTTTGATAAAATATTATGAATTATTTTATATACCATTAGAAAGTTTTAAAGTTTTAATTTTTAAAAAAATTACGATTTATGATTTCGAGTGTTTTATAGAAAATTACGTTCAATCCAGTACAATCCAACTTACAAGGTTAAAAATTAAAAAAACATGAATTAGTTATCAAATAAACATGATATAATTTTCAATTTATATTTTTTAAAATTGAAATTAGAAATTAGTTACAAATAATTTTTGTTTTTTATAAAATATTTTAAAATTAAAAATTTAATTTTAAAACTAAAAATTAAAAATTAGAAATTGAAATGGTTATCAAATATTGTCTAAATGTTTAAATAAATTAAATAAGTTCAAGTTTTTAAATGAATTAACAAATTCAATTCATATATAAATTAATTTAACTCAACTTGATTCGTTTAAAAATTAAATAAATTGAACTGAATTATAACTTACTTAAGATAAAATAAATTAATTTAATTTATTTGACATATTTAATTAAAGCTCCAACAATATTGAGATTCTAGGTAAATGTTTTGAAATATGTCATTTTTTCAAATATGTGCTCATTATTTATTTTACATGGTTTAAAAATACAAATATTATTAAAGCTCATACAAGTTAAATTAATGGATAGTTGTTGATCCTTTAAACAAAATGCACAAAATTTTGAAAACTTCATGACCATATATTCATTTTTTTACTCATTTGTTCAAAATCACAAGTGACAAAGGATTAATACAGTACATGAACCTCACTCATAAAAAAAAGACAAATAATTAGGGTTAAATATATTTTTATTCTTTATTTTTTTAAATAAAATAATTTAATCTTCATTTTTTCAATCATATAATAATCTAGTCCATATTTTTATAAACAAAATAATTTAATCTATGTTATTTTAATCATAAAATAATTTAATTTATATTACTGTAAATTTGTAACAATCAAAAATAACATATAACATTTAAGTTTGAATTAAACTTTATAAATTAGCAAATTTTAAAGATAAAATATAAAATTAATGCATTCTTATTATACAAATAAGAATTTTGTTTGAAAAAATACCATTAATCAAATATCTAATGAAATATAAAATTGAAAATAAAAATGGAAGGATAAGGAAAAAAAATATTACTCTCACCCATTTTTTTTTATATGTAAGATATTAGATTTTTATATGTAAGATAAAGTAAGATATTAGAAATTCATTTGATGCTTTGAATATCATTGATTTTTAAAATATATATTCAATTGTGACGATATTGATAACATTAGAAATTTATTAATAATAGGATTTATTTATAGTAATTTTGTTTAAAGAGAGTCACCAAATGATAAAAATGATTGTGAAAAGAGTGATGACAAAAGTTTTTTGTTACTTCATTTAATTGTTTGAAGAATTATATGTAAATAAATCAATATTTATCAAATTTTTATCATCTAGAATTTTACAACGTAATTAATATTAATCTCTTTGAATATATATTTTAAAATCCAACACAATTAACCCACGAATAAACTTTTAAAATTTAGTTTTATTAATCTAGTAAACTTTTAAAGTATTAATTTATTAAACTAATGAACTTCTATATTACTAAAAAATTATTAAATTAAAGTATCTAAACTACTAGAGTTAGTAGAATTGTGGGGTATTTTTTCAATTCTTTTTCATAATTTTTGAAAACACATTTAATTTTTGAAATCTCTCAAAAGGAGTTTAGTTTTTTCGTTTTTGTTTTGTTTTCAATCTCTTATATCTCATGGTTAAAATTTAAAAAAGATTTATAAGATAGCGAGTAAAACTTTCATATTAAAGAAGATGAAGAGAAATATTTATATTCAATTTTAAGAATATGAGTATTACATGCCTTCGAAGAAAGGGAGGGAAGGAAACAAAATCTAGAGAATGAAAAGAATATATAATTTTTGGATTTCGTTGAAAAAGTTCCGAGACATAGTATTTTCCTCTTTAGATTTGTTTAGTTGGGTGTTTGCTTTATTGTACTTAATGAGGTATATTAGTTTTTAACTCTTACGAATAAAAGTTTGTCTAGTTTAGGACTAGAAAATTATGTATAAAGATGGGCCAAGATTGGCCACTACTATTTATATGCATATACTAGATACGAAACGGGAAAACAGCACACAAGCTCACTTAGTGTTTTTAAATATTAATTTTATTTCATAATATTTCAAAAGATGTATTATAATCCACTTATTTATTTTTAAATTTATTTTTAATTAATTATTATTATTATTTATAATATTATATAATATCATAAATAAGAGATAAATAATTAAAAATTACTAATTTTTAAATAAAAAATAAATATTTTTATATTGATAAATTTAATTATTATAAATAATTTCATATGATAACTTTCGCTTCAGAGAACAGACGCTACTTATGCCATGCTTTAGGTACAGTTTGCCGCGCAGATAGGAAAATTGAGAAATGGCGTTAGAACGAGTACTATCATCTTCTTATACAACAAGGAGCTCGGTCTTTTTACTCCAAAACCCTTTTAGTAACCCTCAGATTTTATCCTTATCCCCAAAAAAGAATTTCAACCTGTTAGGCTTCCCACGACGTCGTTTCAATTGCTCTGTGCAGTACAGTAGAAATGATTACAACAACGATGTCCACGAGGCTGCCTCAGTGGCTTACCCTAAACCGGAAGAGATTCAGTGGAGGAAGGAGTTGAGCAACTCGGTGCACCTCATCGGAGTCGTCGGCGTTCCTGTGGAAATCAAGCACTTGCCTTCCGGTAAGGTCCTTTCATGGACGCGCCTCGCCGTCAAGAAGTCCGCCAGTGAGACCTCCTGGTAATACGTACACCTGCAAAATGTCTATTATATAGCTTTTTTTTTGGAATGTATTTACGCTTTGCTTTTCTGTTTTTCCTTAAAATTAATTAATTTTTTTTTTGTTGAGTACAAAGCTTTTGTTTAATTTGACTCGATTGGAGGTGCTATTTATTTTGAGAATACAATAGTGTCTCAAGGATGGAATTATAATGAGAATAGTTAAAATCTTGTGACTGCAATGTTTCTGATTAATTTATGATACGTTTGTATTGTGAGGATGTTAGTTTGACTAATAGATGGATTTCGTTGAAAAACAACTCACATTCTTACCGTTAAGGATGAGTTTTAAACATTGTGAATGGAATACGATCCGTTTGCATTTTGCTGATGTAGCTTTTTGTTTGGTAAATGCAAATAGTGTTTCTTAAGGATTTACATGAAAATAGTTTGAATTTTGCATGTTCGATTTTTTTTTTCTTTATTCTAGTTAGTGTGACTGCTGATGCTAATTTACCTAAGAGGCAGATTTGTTCAATTGAAAACTTGCTCAAGTTATTACTGTTTGGGATGAAATTGAGAAAATATGGATGATTTGGAGTGAAAGAAATTAGACTAGCTCTGGTAGGGGTGTGTAACAAAAGAAGAATAACAATTAAGAATAAGGGAAGAAAATGACTGAATGAAAGCTTAGTAGGGTTTCAATTGATGAGGTATTGACATGAAATATCACTGACATTCTAAACGTCAAGCAACATATGAAGAATTGGAAACAAGAAAGGAAGATGGGTTTGGAAGGATGATATTTCACCTTATGGCAGTCTTAGGTTCTTTAACATTGGTGCAATGAAAAGTACTATACATTTTCCTATTTTCTTAGCAACGAATGAATTGCTAATAGTATATGTTATAAATTAACACTATCCCCTGTCTGTCATGAGAAGTTCAACCTTTCTACGTAGGAGGGGAAAAGAAGAAGAAGAAAGACTATTCAAAACAATGAAACCATCACAAATTTTCTTGTTTATTCCATGTTTACCTTATAAGATATAAACTCCTCTTAAACTCGTTAATGGTTTTTTTCAGGATCAGTTTAACATTTTGGGATGAGCTAGCTCATATTGCATTTCAGCATGTTCAGAAAGGCCATCAAATATATGTTTCTGGACGGTTGGTTTCAGATACAGTTGAGAATAATGATGGTAAACAACAGACCTATTATAAGGTATTACTATTTTCTGTTTCTGCTCTTGCTCTATATTTCTTGATTTATACTTGCTTGTAGGAAGTAATAATTGTTTTGTGCTTTTCATTTTATCTCTGCAGGTTGTTGTTCAGCAACTTAATTTTGTTGAAAAGAGCTTATCATCGTTCTCAATACATGATCATGAATCTAATTCCATGACAGCAGGCATGTATTTTTTAATAAGCTAACTCTTGATGACAACTGGATTATTTAATACCTCACACTATATTTCTATGAGTTTCTTCCAGGTAGAAAGCTTCCAAATAATGCTGCAAATGGTACAGAAACGACACAAGAGTTATGGCAAGCCTTCTTTGCTAATCCTGTGGATTGGTGGGACAATAGGAAAACCAAGGTACTAAACCAGTGTCTATAAGTTGAAAAGATGGTTGATTATCCTGCTATGGATTGTTTCTGCCTTTTGAAGTTAAAGATTATCATGGGTTGTTTACATTTGTTATGAGTATAAATGCATGATGCTATATGCGCAAACCAAAAAGGCTCCTTTGGTATTATGCTGCATGCAAAAATCTGTTATGCAACTTCTAAGTTTTGAAAAGGGTTAAGGTCTCTAGGTTCATTAATTCATAAAAGGTATATTTTAGCTTTGTTATATGGACTCAAGAAAAAAGGCCTAACATGGGTGCGTGTCTAGAGGTAGGACAAGGGGACACAAATAATAAGTGTACAGTTTTGGACACAGGTACAAACAACAAATTATATATGTTATTACACATTTGGATTGAATTATATAACTTTAATGGATTGTAGAACACTCTTGTTCTATTGTATTTCTCAATATTTTGTACATAATGTTAGTCTTAATTTATAGTACAAAGAAGTAACCTAAAAAGGAAGTTAATTAAGACAAAATATTCCCTTGTTAATTCTAAATAATATCCTGATCATATCTTATTCCCTACTGATTATATCCAGGTCACTACTAATCATATCCTACACACTAGAATCATTACAATAATTACAAAATCAAATTCCATTTCAACAACATATTAGGTCTATCATATGATATATAGATGCTTAAAATAGTAGTTATTTTGTATTTTATTTTTAATTTTTTTTTAAAAATATATATCATTTCTGAATAAAAAGGAAGCTCATGGTATATAGAAATGAAGCTTAGCAAGCCAAAAAAAGTCTAATTTTTTAAAAGCCCATACATCTCATTTTTTGCAATAAACCCAAAAAGCCCAATTTTTAAAAGCCTATATCCACTTAAATTTCAATAACAAGACAAATAAGTCCAATTTTTTAAAAATTGAGAAAAATTATTGCCCTAGTTTCCTTTTTTTATTTGCCTCCGTTAGTTCCTTTCTTTCATATTCTTCGTTCCTTTCTTTCATATTCTTCAACAACACTTATTCTTCTTTTTCTCCTCTTTTCTTGATCATGGTTAAAAGTTTACATGTCTGGTGAAATTTTGCCGAGTTTGATATGTATTCTATATAGCTATATTGTTCATGTTGACACCGATATAGTAGTGAAAATTGACGAGTACGGGCTACAAAGCATTTCAGTTCTCTAATTCTTTAAAAGTTTTTATTAACTCTAAATGGTATTTTTTCTTGTATAAAATTGGAATTTTGGAAAGAAAAAAATACAAAAAGTTGAAAAAAATCATAATTTAAAAAAAATTGCAAAATAACAAAAAATGGATTTTTGAAAAACACTATAAAGTAAAAAAGAAAAAGAAAAAAGAGAAGAAGTTATTCAAGTCTTATTCGAGAGAGAAAAAAGTTGAAAAAAAGGTATATACAATTCTTTTTCTTGTATGTTTTTCAACATTTCCATTTTTTTTTTGTCTTTTTAATTTTTTTAAAATTACTTTTTTTTTTTACTTTTTGTGTTTTCTTAATTTCAAGCTTATCTTTGATAAAAAAAGATCATTGATTAGAACTTTGAAAGAATTAGAAAATTTTAGTTGTATATCTTAAAATATAGAAGAATAAAATAAAGTACACATTTTTTATCACTTTCAATACCTGTACGGACTTTAATCCTTTTGGAATTTTCCACACCTGAAAGATGGTACCAAACTGAGCTGAAAGTGTTACTAGCCTTGTAGGCAATAATATGAGTTTAGCGTAATCATCAGAAATGTTCCAGAGGACTTTTGAAGTTTCTCAATTAAGATCTTATAAGTTAATTACCAAAAGTATCATTTTTAATCAAATCTTGATAATTGATAATGTATGTTAAAAGTGATTTTTTTTTTGCTAAACATGTTAAAAGTGATTGATATTTCATGAGTTGGAAATGCTTTGGTTTATACTCTATCGTTGTAGGCTTCCACCTAACTTTCTCTTATCTTGAGGCTTTATTGTTATTAAGGTCTTGGTTTTGGAGGATTCATTGGGAGATGATCAGTGTGTTTATGGTTTCAGAATGGTTGATATCTGTGGATTTTACCTGTTTGTTTTGATCGGAAAATGTAGAATCTAGAATATCAATGCATGGCAAGAGATATCTGTTTTTTTAATTACCATTATTTTCTTTGATCGAAAAGATTAACACTGACTTATATGACTAGCTGTCCTTGTTTCTTTTGGTATTTTGTTTTACACTGATTGGTAATTTGGTTCAAGTGCAATTATAAGTACATATGAGAATGTCGTATATTATTCTGGATCTCTATGTTTCATGTGTGAATAACTGCATCATGTTCATTGTAATCTGCATTGAGATTGAAGTCTCATCTCATACCATGTTTACTTGAAGATATAGAGAGGGAAATTGTACCATGTTACTCTATTTGGAAACTGTGGTGGTGGTGTTGTGGTTTTTTCCTAAAAGTGCCTTGCATGCTGTTTGAGTGATATATTTTGCCCTTCAGAGAAACCTTGTTTACCTACCGCATCAGCAGTTTTGTTTCCTTTTTGAACATATCCTATGAATTATTCTTATTTTATACAAAAGCCTGTCTCAAATTGAAGAATAAGTACCAATTTTTTGTAATTAAAAACACAAACCAGAAAATGTGCAAAGTTCAGGAGCCATATGTAGGAATAACCCTTATATAATGAACTTAAGGCGTCGACTTGAAACTGAACTCTTCTTTTTGTGGGAAAAAAAGAAAAGAAAATGGCTATGCTACCAGAGTTCTGAAAACATCTTGCAGACTCAATTTCTTGTTTCATTTTGATTTGAAGTTTTGAAGTATGTGTGATGTATTCTTGCTACTTCAATGTTGTTTCTTCTGATGCCAGAGGAACCCAAAATATCCTGACTTTAAGCACAAAGATACTGGAGAAGCATTGTGGGTCGAAGGCAGGAACAATCCGCCATGGGTGAAGAATCAACTTGCCCTACTCGACACAAGAATGGAGTCCTTTACTGATAATCGGGACAGAAGGATGCATGCAAATTCATTGTTTGGAGATTCTTTCTAACTATTCGTAGTTCTCAACTTATATATATTTGTTTACTAGATAATTGTTATTTTGTAAAGTTATAAATAATGAGCACATTTGTTAGTTCAATGTAGTCTTCATGTAACGAGGTAATCTTAGTTCTATTTGACCATTTTATACGGGTGAAACGATTTACAGAGCCAATCCATGTTTATTTTGTTCCATCAGGTTTGTATTAAAAAAGCTCATGAATTATAAATTATGGAGATTCCTTGGATGTTAAACAAGGAAAGAATATAAGATATAACTTACGCGTATACGACAAACACGTTGGAATCAAGTTTATTATAGTATTCCAATTAATTATAGTGGAGTTATATGCATCTTATGAGTACTTTTATGTATTATAAATATATTCTAATTATAATTGATGTATTATTTTATCATTATATATACTTACAGAAGTTAGATTATATTTACCAATAATATTATGTTATTTATTTTATCTTTACAGATAGATCGACTCTGCTTCGTCTTTTGTTATACTCGGGATTATTAAACAGTATTCAATTTGAGCGAGAATTATAAAATGAAGAATTGTTTCTCTAAGCCCCAAGTGCCCAAGGCCCACAGGAAGCTGTCAAATAAGGTGAAAACAAAAATAAAAAAGAGACCGAATAATGATAGTAGATCTAAGTACTGAATGCTCTGTGTGTGAAAATTTGTATATATATACTGTAAATATGTAAATTTACATGAAATTTGCTGCATAATTATATTTTCTGTGAACAAATCTATCGATATCATCTTCTGTACATTTGGATCTCAACTTTTTTACTTTTTGTTCTTTGCTTTTTTCTTGAATATCCCTTTATGCAGTATTGGACTTGGAGAAACACTGACATATTGATGGATTTAAATGGACCATTTCTCCTTCACAAGTCAGTCCTTTAGCCTTTGATCCCTTCATGATCCTCAACCTTTTGCATGAGGAAACAAACATGCTGCAAAAAGAAGAAAACAACAATTCTTGTGAGTGTTAAGATCATATAAAACCAAGGGTCTCAAATGCAAATAATATGCACTGAAACGAAAGAAAAAAGAGAGAGCTGAGAATTTACTCCTATGGAACACCTCCAACAAGCATCCAATCACCATCGTTGTCCTCATATGTAGGAGTGTATTCAGATGCACCATAGCCTTCTCTCTCAGAATATTTGCCTAAATTTTTGCGAAGGAATTGATATTTATCATCATTAGCTCCAAACTTAACCACAATATATATATACAAATGGATATATATGGTCTCAATTTTATTAAGACACTGACTCTATATATATATATGTCATAGCTGATAGGAGAGGGATAATTCTTACTAAATGTGAGCTTGAACAAATCCTCTTAAGGCATTGAGGAGCTCCGGGTAGCTTTTGTAAAACTTGAGATAATCTTCCTCAAATAAGGAGCTCCATCAACCCTCATTTTCACATGAGCAGCACCAACACTCTCGGCCTCATGTTCTTTCTTTTGCTGCATAGTGTTCTTTCTGTAAGATCTAATTGGTGGCCATCCAACCACTTGTGTCGCATGCCCATTTCAACATTAGTTAGCAAATTTATTTAAATCAATCGATACACATTAGTTATGTAGTAACAAAATGCTTGAAAATGATGAATAACTTACTTGGTGGGAGGGGCATCTTTTTGTTCATCACCAGTGTTGAATGAGCTAGAATTTCAGTTAGAGTTAGTCCTACACTCCACACCAGCTATCTTTGGAGAGACTCTCTTATTGTACGAGAATCCCATGCATCCAAGCCTTTTTTTTAAGCATCGCATCTAAGCCATTGATTTTGTCAGTTACATTATGCCACTTAAATTGAAATCCAATTTCAACCGAAATGTTATAAGAAGTCCATTTTTCTACGTAGGAAATCATATCCAGAAAGATTTAATTCATAAGAAGAATAGTAAATTAAAGACAAGTAGTAGAAGGGTCACATTTATTCAAGACAACTTTCTTTTGATTCCATCAGAACGCATACCACTTTATCACTTATATACACACAAAGGTCCACTACCTTTATTATTCATTAGATCGGCTTAGTGTTCATTGATTTTTTGATTTTTCGTTTGAAAGCTTGTGACCTACTCTGCTTCTCTGTGTTTGATCTGCTTATTTTTTGGGACCATCAATGTATCAATCCAGAGATTCATGGAAACTAACTTAACAAGTTAAATGATGATTCATGGCATTCAAGCAAATATTTTCTTTTATGAAACAAATGATTTTCAAATCATTGTTTTGTTTAATTTAAGCTATAAACAAGTTAATTTAAGTAATTTTTTAATTAAATTTTCAAAAATTAATCAAGAGCATATTTTTATCTTTTGCTATTATTAAAACTCGAATCTGTGGTCCATCTTTTTGGCTGTAGACTAGTAGCTATAAGTATCGTACCATTGTACATGAGTAGCACTCGTGTGGCATAATACATGCCAATTAGTTAAGAAGTTTTCCTGAAACCAAACGTGGGTGGGATAGGGATAATATTCACTTTTGCACTTTTTTTAGGATTAGATAAGGTCCAGAAAATAGTAGAGCTGTCCCGTCCCTACTTTCATGTTATTTTATTGCCTAAGATAGACAATAAGACAGATGGTGTTGCATTTGTCTTTGGATCGAGCCCATCCTCTGCGTGCTTTCAACAATCTCTCCATGTACATTTATCATTTTCATCTAACAATTTTATATATTATTATTACGTCATAATTATAACTAATAAGTTAATTTTTTATTGAATATAATTACATATATTTAATATTATTTATTAAAAATTTATCTTTTGTCCAAACATAAAATATTAATTTTATTTAATATTATTTAAAATAATTAAGTAAACGTGAAAAACAAAAATAACAAACACATAATACACGACACATAGTCATTAACACAAAACAAACTACAAATTCGTAATGTTAACTAAAAGTTACACAAAATGTATAAAGGCCATGTTTAGCCATATTCACCATATGACATGATCAAGCATCTTCTATTTAAAAACTAAGTCATCACGAAAGAACTAGATTCACTAGAAACCAATACGAATGTTGGCCAACAAAATCCTCTTTAAAGTTTGCACCCTTAGATGCGATAACTTTTGCCAATAAACTAAGATCGTGATCATCATCTATTTGTTGGAAATTATTGTTATAAAGTTCCTTAATTTAATGAACAAAATATGGAGCAAAACATAGAGCTTAATTCAAAGAGCAATTCATGGAGCAAAACATGGAGTTTAATTCAAGGAACCATTAATTTAAGGAGTAATTCAAGGAGTGAATTTTCCTATAAATAGATGTGTAATTGTAATGAATTAACCATCCAAAGTGTTCATTCCAATTGAGAGAAAAGCTTTTGTGAGAGAAAATTGAGAGTAATTTTCTTGGGTGTAATTGGGTTGAGGGTTGTGAGTGTTGTAAACACCTTGTATAATTTCTCCTCTTTCAGTAAAAAGATCTGCAGTAGGTCCGAAGACGTAAGCAAGATTGGCCGAACTCCGTTATCAAATTTATGTGTGTTATTTTTCTATTCTTGCTTTCTCATAAGTCTGGCTTATTGGGAATTTGCGTTATTTCCCAACAACTGGTATCAGAGCAATTGGTGGTAATTTCTGTCAATTTTCTACAAGGTTACTATTTACGTGAATAGTGAATTACGTGAATAGTGAAATTTTATTGACGATATTTGTTCGTTCACGAAGGTGTTCTAATACACGGTGGTTTGTAGAAATAGTTAGAAACGATCCGGAGAAAGTCAGATTTAAGTGGGAGCAATGGCCGCAGATGAAGGAAGGGTGAAACTCAAGAAATTCGATGGCACAGATTTCGGGTTTTGGAAAATGCAGATAGAGGATTATCTGTATCAAAGAAATCTATATCAACCTCTCTCAGGAAAGAAGCAAGAGGCTATGAAGAAAGAAGATTGGAATCTTCTAGATAGACAAGCCCTCGGAGTTATTCGATTGACGCTATCCCGTAATGTTGCTTTCAACATAGCAAAGGAAAAGACCACGACGGGTCTTATGGCAGCTCTCTCCAATATGTATGAGAAGCCATCAGCCTCAAACAAAGTGCACTTGATGAGGCGTTTGTTCAATTTGCGGATGACGGAAGGCGCATCGGTAGCTCAATATCTCAATGAACTCAACACAGTCACAACCCAGTTGAGTTCAGTGGAAATTGAATTCGATGAAGAAGTACGAGCATTGATACTTTTGTCTTTTCTACCAGAAAGCTGGAATGCTACTGTCACGGCTGTGAGTAGCTCGTCAGGAAGCAATAAGTTGAAATTTGAC